>JAEVFF010000531.1:209718-420617 GCA_018901945.1 Pugionium dolabratum
GTGTAATTAATGATTTTTTCTTAATTTAATTAAATAAAATGATGAGAATAAATATGGTGATGACACATCATCAAATTAGAACTTGTTTCTCCTTTAATATTAATATATATAAGATATTTATATTAAAAAATTATGAAATTGAAATAATAAATTACCCCGAGTACGGCTTTGACATGATTAATTGTAATGGGAACCTCCGAGTCACCCTCTTGGTCCTTGAACTTCATCAAATGTTGCAAAAAGTCTTTGCATTCACCATCATCATCCCTACTTTTTAGCCTTTGCATCTGTTCGATGGCTCGATCAAATATATCATCGAGCTTTTGAGCACACACACTCATCTTCTTCACAAGACCTTGAAGATCGAATCTCGCTATCCAGGGGAAGAAATCCGAAACATTAGGCTCCCCCAAAACCCTAGTTATTTCGGAAATCACTTCTTTAAACTCTATTCCAACACTCTCCAGCTCCTCTGCTTTCACCGACCCTCCCCATAACATATTCGTCATTAGATTCATCATCGTCAAAAACAACTGATCTCCAACGTTTACCGGAGATTTTTCTTGACTTCGCTCGTACAAAATTCTTGTTCTTTCCCGGATTACTTTGCGACGAAGCTCGTAGAAAGAATCCAATGTTTTTCGGCTAAGAAGCTTGAGAACGCAAACTTTTCTAAGCATTCTCCATTCGACACCGTATGGTAACCAAACGATGTCGAGACCACCATAGGTAAGGGTTCGAGCCGCGACGGGGACGTCATGGTTTGAGAAATTGAGGTCTTGGTCTTTCAAGATCTCTTGAGCCAGCGATGGAGAGTTGACCACAACGGTTAGTTTTGAGCCGAGATTGATTTTGAATATTCTACCGTGAGTTTGAGCGAGGTTTGTGAAGTAGGTGTGAAGGTCTGGGTCAAGAAACGGTAGGCTTCCGACAATAGGTAGCCCTCGCGGTCCAGGCGGTAAAGGCGGTTGCGGCGAGCGTTTGGACAGGTACCATAGAATCGAGAAGATAGCGGTGAGAATGATAATTGCGTAAGGAGTGATGAGAATATTTTTGTTGTCGGGAAAGAGATCTAAAATGGAAGACATTTTAACAGTTTGTTATTGTAAGATCACAAATGTTGCTCTATAAATGTTATTTTAACGTATAACAATCATCTCATATTTATTGTTCATAAGTAGTAAGTTTTAGAGAATGTCAAATCTTGAGATGATAACATTTGAGAGGATGATACGATATCATTACTATTATCGGAAAATTTATCATGTCAATAAATAGGTTTCTGACATCAAAAATGGAAATATCTCGCTTTTTTGTCACAGAATGAAAATATATATCTATGGACCCAATTTTTTTGAAGCCATAAAAAATATCTTCTTGGACCCACTCAAGAAAGAGTTTTATGGTAAGATGATTGATAAACAATATTACTTAATTAAGAAATTATATAAAATAGTTGTGAAATAATTTTTTTGAATAATACTTTTAGATAACACATTTTAAAGTTTTTATTACAAATCTACCAACCTAAAATTTCAGAAATAATACAAATAATTATATAAAAATACTTATTTAATTTAAATAAATTATAAATAAATTTAAAACATTATATTTAGTTTTTTTAATTTAAAATTTAATTTTTTATATTAGAATAAAGTTTTAATGTATTTTAATTTTAAATTTGTGTTATTATTAGAAATTTAAACTAATTGTGTTATTTTGAAATAATTTTTTTTTAAAAATTATTATTTTAAAAAATTGACTTTTTTGTCAGCATATAGGATTTATTAAGCATCTACAAAAGAGATATTATTATGGTTTATGTTTGCACCGTTTATTTATCATCACTCGGATTCAAAATTATATATAACATATTGATAGAAAATGATATGTATGAACAATTACTCAAAGTAATTCCCGTATGTATACGGCTCTGCATCACGCATCTCAAAGTTCTGAACAGCACACATCTTGCGAGAATAATATATTTTGAGACTTATATACATGATGTTTACGTATCTGTTTTCGATTAGATATATGGCATTTAATCGTAAAATACATGCTGTTTTCGATAGTTATCAACAGAAAAGCAGATAACGTATAACATCACTTGGACATGTGTATGAATAGCCCACGTCTACAGAAAAACATCATGATAGAGCAATAAAAATCATCATTCTTTGATGGTTTCATATCTAAATTGGGTGAATGAGTTTCTCTTCATTTCATGTCTTTTGTTAAAGCGTTTAGTTGTGATTTTTCATAACACACTTTAGGGTTACGGAAAAACGGAAAAGATGTGTCATTATAGTGAATTATATATATATTCCAAAAATATTTTTAAAAACTTGATATAGAATCAGAATGATTCTTTTCTTCTAATGATCTTCTTCCAGAAATCACATCTTCAACCATAGTTTATTTGAATTTTCAAATTCAAACAAATGTGTAACATGCATGACAACGACTATATTCGTATGAAGTCATTAGACATCGTCACATTTTATATTCTTCAACTCTATGAATTTTCTGTGATTATAACTAGGTGACTAAATTTTCCATGATTTTTTTTTGTGTAGTTTTTCACACTTAATGGTAGCTTATCCACGACACGAATAAACGTTAACTATAAAAAATGCATAACAGATGTATAACTATACGCATAACCTTTGGGTTTCATTCATAATGGAAAGAATGTATGGATGTTTAGTGATGTATGATTCTTGGAAAATGTTGTCTCCTGTTTGTTTAATATAAGCCCTGTCATTGCCAACTCTATTGTGTTTAAAGATGTATCTCTACCACCAAGCACCATGTCCTTAACAAGAATAATACATTCAAATTTAAAGGCCTTATAGGCCCAATAAAAGAATAATACATTCAAATTTTATGACTACTAATTTGATAACCATAAATTTAGGCTCAATAGTGGAAATAAAAGGCTAAAAAATTTACCTGACCATGAATTTGAGTATATTTATATGATAATAATTTATTTTTAGTCAAAATTCTAGTTTACCTACAAATAATTAGGATGTGTGGACAATCTGGCCAATTGTGCATAACTCTTCACTCGTAAACTAGAGATGCGAAGTAGCTTATTGTACCTTGTTTTTAAACATCATTTACCGGATAACTATATTAAGTTAAAAATTCAAAATACCTCGAGGTTTAATATTCTTTTTGTCAAAGGCCACTACATGGACACAAGAAAGATTAGGAATGTGGAGAAAAAAAAAAGATTAGGAATGTATATTAATTTAAAAAATTTGGAAGTACGCATTTTCAAAATTTAGTTCTAAAAATACCACTCTTGGTTTGTTATTACATAAATATCACATAAACAAACTTGGTTTATCATGCATTTTTTTCACATTTGAAAGATGGTCCACTATTTTTTTTTGTTGTCTTAGGCATACTCACAAATTTATCATGCATATTCACAATTTTCCAATTTTCCAATATTCGGTTGCATGCCCATTAAAATATGAGGCAATATTTATTCTTATCTAAATTTGGTCTTTGTATTTAAGCTAACGAGATGAACTTCGTGCGTGGGAGTAATTATATATCTCCACAACGTGAGAGGCTCGTTCTTCTCTTTTATAATTCATAATAATATACTTTGACTAATCATTTATAAAGTATATTTATTTCACAATATCGTTAGCCGAGTAACATAAATTAATTATAAACTCTTTTTATTTTTTCAGATAAAAATAACATATAAAATAGCGTCTTAGCTGGTTCATCTAGCAAAAAACACATCACATTATTCTAAACATTTTTTATACATCATCAGTAGCTAAATTCAAATTTAAATGCTTTTTGAAAGAATTTAATTTAGTTTAAAACTAGTTAACAATAATTGGATTTTTATATGAAAATTCTTTTTTTATGTACTCGATCAAGAATAATATATGCAAAACCTGGGTGATAAAATTAAAACTTTTATTCAGATATTGGAAACGGAAAACATCAGAGATATAACGGCAACGACAATTTCGCAATAACAAAAAAATGAAAATTCTGAATGAAAAATATATAAATAAATAACATACAAAGGCCATGGAGACTCGACTGAGTGGAACCAAACCAATCTCTTATACATGGATATAAACTATAAAGCACTCACTGAGAAACTTGCAATTAAACAATCTTTAATTCTTAATAAAATATCATGGAAATTGTCATTAAAACGAACCCGACCAATCCAGTTCCCGCTAGGTTTGGTGCATCGCCCTTGTCATCTTTGGGTGGTCCTACAATTTTTATATCTCATTTTAGTAACAATAAAATGCTAAAGAAATTTTGCTTTTCTAATACAACTTGTTTCTATCAAAACTTTGCTTAACATTCTTTGCATAGATTGAATAGTTATCCTAGTTAAAGAAAGAAACAAATCGGTTTATATATATATAAAACAATCGGTTTTTACCAGGAACAGGTGGAACACCATGGGGCAAGGGAGCTTTCGCAACTATAATAAATAAATAAAAAAACAAACAAACCAATATCAAAATCAAATAGATAAAATACTAAAATTTACACAAAAAAATACGTACACAAAAAATACGTATATTACCAGAACACATAGAAGATCCAGCTTCAATGCCACAAAGCTTAGGGATGAGAAGAGCCTTGTCGACGGTGAGATTGAAATTGGCCAATATCTGCGGGTTGGAGAGGATGCCGCAAAGGCATTCCAGCTGCGTCTTCACCGCTTTGGCGAGGCTTGTGCAGCATTCTTCTGACGGTTTACCTCCTTCTTTAAACGCAGCTACACACAAACCCAAATTTGTCTCACAAACCACACCTGCGGTTGGTGGAGGCGAAGCTCCTTGCCCTGAAACTACCGACGCCAGCGTTAGCAATGCGGCTAGGAGGACAATGACTGTGGTCGCTTTTGTTATTTGAGACATTTTTAATATTAGGAACTTGGGGATATAATTTGATAAATATTAGTATTGGTTTTATATGATCTTTTCCTCTCTTCTTTTGCATTTTGTATTTCGTGCCCACTTCGATATTTATAGGTAGAAAACCGCCGGAATTATTTATTAGAAACTTGAAGCATAATATATATCTGTTTTTTCTAGTTTGTCATTTTAAAATCGGATTTTGTTGACAGCAGAGTATGGTTATTTTAATTAAATGTAGAGAATTGATCTAGTAATACAAATGTCCAGCAGGGATTTACATTCGTCATTGGAGTTAGTCAGTATTCATTTGTATTCTTTTGTTTTACAATCAACTCTAATAATATTAAATTTTAAGAAAATTTAACGATCTTAATCTAATAACAGCATATTGTAGTTACTAGTTAGATTAGTTTTTTAAAAGAAATAGATTGGAGGAGCGACATTTCTAAAGCTTTTATTACCTGGCGACAACTCCCTGGCTACAACTCTAATCAATATAATATCGAGAAAAGATCATAAGGATGCAATTACTTAGAATATTATATGAAGTGCACGATCACAAATACATATATTAAATTGTTGAAAATAACATTAGAAAAATATTTCTTTATAAATTCAAATAAGAATATATGTAAGTGTAAACCAAGAAATTAAAAACTGAAGAGAAAACTTACAACAAGTACTAAAACAAGAAGTTTTCAAGAAAATTTAAGTTAGGAAGAGCACAATTAATGGAGAGTCGACCGAACCGGATTGCAGTAAAGGCAAAGTAAGTATTGGTTTGTGATTCTTGATCAAGTTTTGGTCTGAATAGTTTAGTCCAGAATTTTGAGAAATTGAGGAGTGCAACGCAAATCAATACTATAATAATACAGGTGTTTCCCATTTCCATGTGACACATTAACATTTTTTGTTTTCATAAATTAACACTTCATTAAAAATTCATCATTTAGTGACCAATCAATGTCTTCAGTATTTTCATTCCAAAAATTAGATGAAATTGGTATATCGATCGAATCTATCATGGATGTGATCATCTTACGAATGTGCTTATAACGATTAAAAAACTCTTACGATGATCATATTGTGTCATGAGAACAGACACCGAAACCAGAAATATATATTTTAAAATATATGGTTTCATTCTGTAAACGTATAAAAAAATTGTTGTTCAAACATAACGTTTTAGTATTGTATTTTCTTGGAAGCTAAAATGTTAATTTGATTGAGTGAAAATTGTCGGATGCAAGAACAAAATTAAATATAAATATCACCCAAAATATGGTAATTCTAACATGCTAAAAGTTATCCAAAATGAATAATAGAAGTAACTTCGGGATGATTATTAAAATTTTGATTTATATTAGTTTATGCAAATCAAATCAATATATACACGAAAAAAAAATATTAGACTGTCAATATGAAAGTGATAAAAGCTAATATATAGAAAATAAAACAATTGATAAAACTAATATGTTTTTTAAGTTTTTATTTCAAATATAACATCATTAATTTAAATTTTCAAAAATAGCATAAATTTAATATTAATATATCTTAAAACTTTTTTAATAAAAAATTAAATTTTAAATTAAAAAAACTCAAATATCATAGTCTTAAATTTGGAAGAAAGAATGGAAATGTTTACTTTTAAAATAATAATATAAACTTGACAACTTTGTCAATTAATCACTTACTAACGCAATAATGGAAATGTTTACTTTTAGAAGTGGATCTGGGAAACAGCATCAGATTTCTTATCTGAGATAATAAAGGTGATATTAAAAATAAATTAAATTAAATAATATGTGAAAAGATGTTAAAACATGCAAAAGCTACTCAAAGGACCAAAAAGAAGCCATGTGACCACCATATCCCCTTTTACATGTTTATATGATAGACAGATATACTCATATACACTAATATATATCTAATATACCCTCCCAAACTTGAGGTTTAAATTGGAATATTTTCCATTCAAAACAACAATCAATCCTTAACCAAAGCTTATTAAAATTAAATCCGACTATTATTGTTTTTTAACAGTAACTAAATATAAATCGTCTTTTGTAAACAATATCCATAGAAAATTACAAGAAATGAAGCTCTCCTATAAATAACACACAAACATTTACGCACACATAAGCCTTTTAATTGAAAAAAAAAACACATACCTATGGAACCAAAGCTAACCCATCTTTGGTATTGCCTTATAATTTTTCTTCCACTACTCACACAATCCGCCATAGCCAAACCTTCATCATCACCAAACCCTAGCTACAGTATCAGCTTCATTGTATCCTCATGCCGCGTCACGCGTTACCCTAGTCTCTGCACCAAATGCCTAGCCCCTTTCGCCTACAAAATCCGCAGCAACGAAAAACGGTTAGCTCAAACCGCTTTAGCCGTTACTCTAGTCCGAGTCCGGTCCACGACGGTCTACGTAGCGAAGCTGACAAAAGCTAGGAGAATCAAACGTAGAGAGTACTTAGCCGTGAAGGATTGCGTTGAGAATCTTGGAGATGGTTTAGCAATGTTGGGTCAATCGATAAGGGAGTTGAAGCAAGTGGGTCGGTCCGGTCGTGATCGGGAAGAGTTCTTGTGGCGGTTAAGTAACGTTGAGACTTGGGTTAGTGCTGCTTTAACGGATGAGACAACGTGTCTTGATGGGTTCGATGGAAAGCTTATGGATGGTGTGGTGAAGTCAGCGATTAGAAGACGAGTGGTTCATGTGGCTCGAGTTACTAGTAATGCCCTGGCTCTTGTAAACCGGTTCGCGGCTCGGCATAAGTCATAGAATCAGCTAAGAAATTAAAGATTGTGCCCTTAACTAGGTTTTGTCACATCTTTCTATTTCTCTTATTTTTGTGTTTTATTACGATAGTTTACGTGTAGTCTTGTAATGTTTATGATAACGAAGACGCTTAAAGGATTTGTGGGGAAAAAAGAAAATTGGCAAAGTCGAGTAACCAATGTTTTAATCTAAAAAAAAGGATTTTACATTCATACATAACATAAAAATATGCGCATTCAAAAAAGTTAGAACATTTATAGAATTTGAAAAATCTGTATATGATGAGAATGCGTCACTTCTTTTTCTTTTTTTGGCATAAAGAATGCGTGACTTCTTTCCACGTAATTAAGCTACACTGCTTTCTAGTTTGGGAGCAGGTGGGCAAAAGAAATCATATTAAATGATTTAGTTAACATTAGGTGTCTTTTAATTCATTTAATTTAAATAAAAATATCAAATTATTGTTAGCTTTTGGGAAAGACATAATTCAAGAAGGAACGGTGAGGAGTAGTCATTGAAACAAATTAGGTAAAATGGCAATAAATTAAGTAACATACTCCTAACATTTACAAAACATGCAATTAAATCCTTGTTTAAGGTTGTTCTAGTATTATTGCTTCCATTGTCTCCTGAAAATCATCTTTTTTGAAATGAACTATGTTCTATTTTATTTTTACTTAATCACATGCTATTAAGTAGAAATGTGATGTCGGTATACGAAAACCGGCGCCTGATTGAAATCAGGTAATCACAAAATATAGGTTACTAATAGAGAAAGCTTCCATTTTTGAAAGAATACATGTTGTAACGTGGTCCAGTAATAACGTGCAACTAAAAGTTTGTTTATGCTTCTACTCAAAAAAGTTTTCCCAGATACGATTTTTGAATTGATTAATAATAACAAACTTACATAAAATTTCTAGCGTAGTACAAAAATTGTACTCATAAAGGTTTTTTTAAAGAGTAGAGATGAACATAATTATATTCTTTTATGCAAAATTGTCACATGATATCAAAGAAAGAAGAAAAGACTTTACAGCTTTTGTTTGAACACAACGTTAAGATTCTCCTGAAAAGATTTGAAGAAGTAAAAATCAGGGGAAAACTAAGAGAACAACACAAACTTGTTTCACTCCACAATAACTCACCAAAGATCGAAACAAGACACATGAAATTTTGGAGACATTTTGGTTTGATTCAGGTTTAGCATAACCAAACTACCGAACCTAAACAATGCCGGCACTTAGCGATGTTAAAATGAGTTTATCATTAATTAGTTTTTAGTAGGTATTTACAAAATTTAAAAATCTATTTAAACCTATTTATTAAAATTGATATTAATGAGTTTAAATGAATATTCATTTAAAATCCATTTATTAAAAGGGTTTTTACTTTAAAAAAATGGATATCCTATTAAACCCATTTATATTTTATTTTTGTTTAATCAAAAATGATTCAAAAAGTATTTTATAATAATTAATCAATAACTTTTGTACAAAATAAAGAATAAAAATCACGTTTTAATAAAAAATAAAAAATTATATTTTTATCGTGAAAATGCGCAATTGTGTTTTGACGAGAAAATGCGGAATTATA
Source organism: Pugionium dolabratum (assembly GCA_018901945.1). Lineage (NCBI taxonomy): Eukaryota > Viridiplantae > Streptophyta > Magnoliopsida > Brassicales > Brassicaceae > Pugionium > Pugionium dolabratum. The sequence goes on from JAEVFF010000531.1 coordinate 219,028, forward strand.
TTTTTCTGTAAAAATAATGAATTATGTTTTGCCAAAAATGCGAAATCACATTTTCGACAAGAAAATGGAAAATTATATTTTTGGTGAGAAATATAAAATTAACGGAAAAATACGAAATCACGTTTTTAGAAAAATATATAATCATATTTTTAACGAAAAATATTAAATTACGTTTTTGGTGGAAAATTATGTAATTACGTTTTCGACGGAAAAATTATGAATTACGTTTTTGGTAGAAAATGTTGAATTACGTTTTTGACGGAAAAATATATAATCACGTTTTGGATGAAAAATACTTAATTTTTGACAAAAATATAGAATAATTTTTTGATAGAAAATAAATTTAAACGGGGTGAATTCTAAATGAAGTAACTTTACCCATTATAACATTTAAAAATATTAAAAAAACTCAAATTTCCTATGAAACATATGACAAAAATCAAATACTTTATTTTATTAAAAATATTTTAATATATTTATAAAAAATTATAATTTTAACAAATAAATAAAGTTATTACTTATTTTTAAAATAAAAATTATAATATTGTTTTATTAAGAATATAATAGTTATAAATAAATATAAACAAGAAGAGAAAAAATATAACTTAAAATGGATTAAGTGGATTAAATGAGTTTGAATGAGTTTAAATGTGTTAGTGTAATTATAAATTGGTTTAAATGGGTAACCCTATTACACATTTACAATAAATGGGTTTTATAGGCTTTGGGGTTCAAATATGGTGAGTTTATAGGGTTTGAGATTTAAATAGGGTAAATTTTATATGAGATGAGTTTAAATGGGGTGGATATATCCATTTTAACATCGCTACGGGTACTAATTAGTCTATGGCTTCCTTCATGAAATACTGAATAGCCCCTTTCCTGTTGTATCCTTTTGTGAAACTTGTCTAGCTGAATGCATTTTTCAGCATCTTTCAAACCCTCTGTTAATGCTCCTACCTTTGTGTAACAAGGAGCCTTCTTTCTGTAATAAAACAAATAGTAGCTTATATTCCATTTTTTCACAAACTGTATGCTTTACCTAAACATGAAACAGGCACATCGTTACCTTCACATCTTTAGTGTTTCGTTTGATTGCTTCTACATACTTCTGCTCTTTAAAGAATCCATTAATTGCATTTGAGGAGGAATGTCAAATTGCTAAATCTTTGCATCAGTTATGCTGCAATAATGGAAGAGTAACCAAGTGCACCCAAAAATTGCTAAATTGGTTCATGACCTAGATTTCCTTCTCCACATAGAGGTGCGGAATACTATAAATGCTCGGCGAGACCGCAAAAAGTTCAGACATGTAATACCGATGATGTGGTTATACCAATCAAAACGCATTCTCCTTATCACTATCTTCCTTTGTTTTTCCTATATGTTTTTGGCAAGCCAGATTATTTTAATTAAATTGACATTTGTAAATTTTTCATTTTTAAATGATATTTAACATTCCTACAAAACGAAAATGATTAATTGTTGTGGCGTAATCGCCAAACGAGAACGCTGTGTTTCTTTCGTACTTTGATTCTTCCGCCATATGGTCGAGATGTTAAAAAGAAAGAAGAAAGAGAGTCAAATTTGTGAAAATTTTCGTCGTAATAACTATATATATTAAATTAAAAGTTCAAAACGCTAGAGAGAGGGGTCGAACCTCTGACCTTGTGGTTAACAGCCACACGCTCTAACCAACTGAGCTACTCCAGCTGTTTGATAAAATGAATGCAAAGACTTTTTTTAATAACAACTTCATGTTGGAATGATCGTAGTAGATAAAAGCGTATAGTAACCAACCACTGGCTGGTAATTTTATATTTTTGAAAACATTCCTAACTTTTCTTGTTTTTACAAGCGAATTTAAATGGAAAAAAATACGATCTGAGTTATATCTTAAAAACCCAATTTTTAACTAAATGCGTAAATCATTTTTTTAAATTAGTTTTGTCATTTCAATTTAAATCCAAAATATTCTCAGATTTTAAGAGAATTTTCTTCCAACAATTTATTGTTTAGTCTAGTATCTAATTTCACAAGTTAATTGCATATTGTATAATTTATTCAGCTATAATTAACTTTACAGATCATAAATTAAATTTTTCAAATTAGATGACTAATCTTTAAATTATTTTTAATTAAAATATTTGATATTATTGTAAGAACCTTTGCATTATGTTTTGAAGAAGTATATTTGATACAAGTTAAAATTGGTATATCGTAAAACAAAGAATAATAAAGAAAAACTAAATCTTCACAAAATTCAAAGGAAAGCATCTATCATTTTCTATATTTTAATTAAGTGTTTTTTCCCTCGACTAAACAAAAAGTAAAATTAGAGAATCTTGAAAGCTCTCCTCTTGCGGTAGCGATCCCATGCGGCGATCCTCATATGAACCTTTTCAAAATCCGAGACCCGACACGGAATCTTTATCCGACCCGGCTGATTAAACCCATGAATCCGTTCCGCTTGCTCTAACAATTCTCCGAACAATGGATGATTAAAGTATATCACAGGTACCACAACGCGCCGCGTGTCACAATCAGATTCGCCAACATGAACCACTAAATGTCCTCTCGGAACAACCCGAATCGATGGAGAATTCTTCGGATCCTTACCTAGTCGGATATATCTCTGACCTGAATTCTTCTTTACACCACACAGTCTCTTGGCTCCACGGCTTAGGCACCGCGCTAATGAGCGGATTCCGGCGATCGGGTTTGTGATTTGGGTCGGACATTGGCCATTTCCTGATTGAATTCTTCCGGGACGCATTATCCATTTGAAAATTCTGACGAATCTGTGTCCAATTTTGAAACCTCTCACTATTTTCATGTTCGTTCTATCGGAGGAAACTAAGCCTTTTTGCAGGATCTATTAATTGGGTTTGTTTAAAAAAATCAGATTTCAAGAAATGGGTATGATTTAGTAAAAGAAATAAATGAATTTTTCTATGTCTCTCTCACTCTGCTTTTGCTATTGAGTTTGAAGAAGAAGAAGTTGTTTGGGTATGGGAAAGAGGCAAACTCTTTTATAGGCTCCTTTGAGCAATGACCGTTGTGTGTGCGTGCGTTTGTTTTTAGATGTCGACTTGTTCACATTGATGGATAGTTCTCCAAATTCAACAATTTTTTATTATTTATTTTAGTAAAAACACAAATTTTGTCGTCTCCAATTCAAAATGTATATGGACATGTGATCGTGTTTTAATAAAAAATTTCCAGATTTCTTATCTAATTTGACATGTGATCGTCTGTCACTATTATGCAACCATGATTTGAATCTCCAGATTAGCAGACATTTTATGATTATGTGAGTTAGTAACACCATGTTTCTTGTTGTAATTAAGCATGTAGATGATTCGATTTGATTTTTTGACAATATTTTCAATTAATTATAGGCTTACTGTGTCGTTTCTTTTGAATCATATACATATACTTAGTAGTTATTAGTTAAGATTTTTTGCTTTGTTTATCATAAATAAGTCAGATTTAATAATGGTTTTGATAAGACAACTTGGAACAATGCATCTCTAGATAATGTTAAGAGATATAGTTCAGATATGGAGATTACATGATTAGATTTCTTTAAATTTTATATTATTTATATACAAAAGTAATACAATTAAAAACCGAAAGTCTTAATATAAAAAAAAAGATGCAAACAAAGAAGACGTTTTGATGAAGGCATGCACCTGTGTGTGGGAGGGTCATAGAGTGATGATTTGGTCGGCACTCGACACGGCCCATGCGATCTTTGTAACATGCCACGATTCACTCAAACTGGTTCGTTCAGTTTGAGAATTATTGCGTTGTATGATTATTATATCGACATGAGTTGTTCAAAGAAAACTTAGAAGTTAGAACTCATACATTTTTTGTTGTTGAACTTTCACAAGATTTATATATATATATTAATTCAATAACAAATTTTCCATTCAAGTTTAAGCTCTTTTGATCAATTCCCCAAACCCAGCGATTTCAAAAGTCAGAACGTGTTACATCAATTATATTACTTTTGAAAAGCAAAATTATAGAGAATAATAAATGGTCAAGGCATTACTATAAACCACACACGTTTTATATCTATTATTGTTTTTTGTTCGTCACACAATGTTTTTAGATTTTCTTCTCTTTTCTCAATCCACTATTTGAAAAGAAAAAGATACTCAAATTGCCACGATCTACATTTTAATAAAACTATTAAAAACGTGAACAATATAATTGGAGGTAGAAAAGGGAGAAAGAAGAAAGAAATTCGGAGCCTTTATGGAAAAGAAGGATAGAAACTAACATTTTTATGTACTTGTGTTTACCTAATACTGAACCCATACGGTCATCCTCTGTTCTTATTTTCCATTGTTATTTAAACTTCAATTTTGATATTTTACAAATATTTAAATCCTATTCACACATATGACATCATTAAAGAATCCAGTACATGTAAAAGCTAACGACTTTTTATTTTACTTGAAAGGTAATTCGTTCTTCTAAATGCAAATATGAATGAACAATTCCTAATAATTATCAAGTGCTTAAACTGATTTATTTTTAAATAGTAATGCATATAATATAAATATTTAACTTTTTTATAAACGACAAATACATTTATTATACTGAAATAGAGAGAATACTAATGATAAACTAAAGATACAATTTCTATTTTTTGAAAACTAGAGTTATCCATACTAGTTTTAGATTCATAGATATTTAAATTTATATACTGCTTAAAATATTACAAATGATCAACCAAATGTATATTCTATGAAATTCATACGAAGTTGAGAGAAAATGCAAATATATGAATATTTCCTTAAACATCTCAAGACGATACTAAACTCAAATTGTTTAAAATAAAATATTTTGAAAATAAAAATAATCAAACTATTAAAGATTTTGGAATTCATTAAAATTTTATAAATAATATTAATTATTTAAATGAATTTACTCTATACTAAAACATATATATATATATATGTATATGTTTTCAAATCACTAAAACATGGCATATAAATGATCTTTTTGTTATATGCACTTAAATAAGACCAAGTAAAAAAGTATCACTATATGATTTAATTATGAAATAAACAAGACATATATAGGTGCTAGTTGTAATATATAGCAAGGAAATTAGTGTATTTATATATGTAGAATAAGATAAGGGTTTTTTTTTTGTTCACAAATTCAAATTGAGTAATTTTGTGATGAATCTTACCGAACATTTCATAGAAAACGAATGTGTCAAATAGTAATAACATGATGAAGGCGACAATAGCCGAATTCTAGTGGCTCATGAAGAATTCGACACGTGGGTATTGTACCTCAACTCTGATAAAAACTTCTGGAATAAACTTAAATGATGATAAGAAAAGTTTGAATGATTTTATTAATCAGGTCTATTACAAAAAAATAGATAATTTTCTAAGATGAAAGCACCCATCTAATTAATTTTGTCCTCTTTTTTATGGCATCATCATTCTCATTTTATATGCCTAATTTTAAATATTATAATCATTATTCGTCATTAATACTCATAAATGATCATAAATTCTTCTTCTATGGAGGCTCACTATCATATTCGATAGTTGGTGAAATCAGACGTTTTATTGAACTCTTCGGTGGTTCCTCAAAAATTACGCAATCACTATATGATATTGCACCTTCAAAATAATAAAACAATCATTGTTGGATCGAGCTCTGATTGTAGGGAGGGCTAAGCCCACCTCCAACAGTGGCTACAACCCTATAATTGTAGAACAAACACAAATAAAAATAGTTAAATTAGTCAACACGATTTGAAGCTCGACATTTCTATTATATAATTTCAACAAACCGGTAATTGTCACACATGTTTTAAAAAATTTATTCTAAATCTAAAAAATTTAAAAACTAAAATTTCAAAAATAACAAAATAATTATGTTAAATATTTAAGTTTTTTTGTAAATTAAGATTTAATTTTTACAAGGCAATTGACAAAAATAACAATCTTTTAAATTTTTGTCTAATTATAGCACTATTAGTTTAATTTTTCAAAAATACAATACATTTAATATTAAAATACCTTAAAACTTATTGTTAATAAAAAATTTTAAATTAGAAGAAAAAATCCAAATATAATATTTTAATTTTATTTCTGGTAAATAATTATTTTCATAAAATAATTTATGCTATTTTTGAAATTTTTAGTTTAAAATGCTAAATTTTTAACAAAATTTTTAAAATATGTTATTTTAAAATATGTTATTTTAAAATATTAATATTTTTATATTAAAATAAAATTTAATTTTAAATTTGTGTTATTATTGAAAATTTAAAGTAATAATGTTATTTTTAAAATAAATATTGAAAAAGATAATATTTTAAATAATTGTCCATAATATTATGTTTTAAAACTGATTTTTTGGGTTAAAATATAGATTTCTTATCCTTTTTGTTTCTAAATTTTAGATTTGTTTTTATATATAAAAGAAATAGCCAGTTGAAAATTGCGACTTAGTGTACCTAGCAAATACTCTTTCCCCGTACCTACTTTATTATGTGAAAATTCTAAAATTACCTTTGCCTCTATATAAAATGTGAACCGTTTCTCACTGTCATTCAAGTCTCAATCAGTTTTTCATCACTCTTGCAAGAATTCGACATGTGGCTACATGCCTATAATTGTAGAACAAAGATTTGTTTATGGGCAAAAAGACAATAAGTATAAATAAATATTTAGCATCTTTTAAGTTATAGTAATTTTGTTATTATTAATCTATTAATCACTAATTTTAATTGCTAAATTTTTATTTAATTTAATCTTTTTGAATAAAAGTTTAAATTAGTTGTGAAGCTCATATATTCTCATTGTTTTTGGGCAAGTGAGGCCCAATTATATTAGTTGCATCTTTTTTGGTTTGGAAGCAAAGTATAAATATGGTGGTGCCTAGGTCAAAAAGAAAAAGACAAGTCGTTGACACATTGAGAGAAAAGAGAGAGTGGGCGACCAGGAAGAAAAAAGCCAGCGTGTGAGGATCCTGCAGTCAGAGAAAGAGATAGTGAGTGAGAGAGAAAAAATCATACAAATAATGTTATTGTATTTTTATTTTTAAGTTTATTTTCTAGAGTTAGTTTATTGTAAGTTTTCATCAGATTTATAGTTTCTGTTTATACGAAACAGATCATATCCGAGAAATATCTTAAATGGGAACTCGATAATCAATTTGTGTTCTTGTTTTTAAAAAAATTCAAAACCAACACCAAATACAATAGGAAAGTATTCTAAAATCTTAACAGTAACAAAATCAACAATTAACGGCTTAAGAGTTTACAGTAGCAAAACAAAAGTTAACAACTGAATTATTTATCATATAAAATATCATTTTAACTCTATATTTATATTCATATACATGTATTTCTTATCAAATACTAATTTGATATATATATATATGACGCATATACATTTTGACAGTACAACGAAGTTTTTCTTAGAATCAATAGAAATTCAGTTTGTCAGATTATATTGGTTGCATGTTTTTGGTTTTGTCATTTACAAAAATGACAAGAAATTTATCAATTATCACTTTATCATATAATATTATGTTTTTTCTTGTCAATTTTTCAAAATTACCAAACAAATAGCAAAATAAAAGCAGGTACAAAGATAGAAAGGAAAATCACAGAAAAAATACAGCTGCAAGTACAAAGATAAAAGCAAAATTGCGACTTTGTGTACCGGGCAAGTAATCTTTCCCCCTACCCACTTTACTATGTGAAAATTTCAAAATTAGCCTCGTTTCTATAAAATGTGAACCGTTACTCACTCTGCTTCACAAATCTTCTCATTCATGCTCAAGTCTGAATCAATTTTTCACAAGAATTCGACACCGACACGTGGCTACAACTCTATAATTGTAGAACAAAAATTTGTTTATAGATAAGAAAACAATAAATATAAATAAATATTTAGTATCTTCTAAGTTATAGTAATTTTGTTGTTGTTAATTTATCAATCACTAATTTTAATTACTACATTTTTCTTTTATTTAATTTTTTGAATAAGAGTTTAAAGTAGCAAAATCAACAATTAACGGGTTAAGAGATTCCAGTAGCAAAACAAAAGTTAACAATTGAATTATTTATCGAATAAAATATTATTTTTAACTCTAGATTTATATTTATATACATGTATTTCTTATCAAATACTAATTTGATATATATAGGACGCATATACATTTTGACAGTACAAGGAAGCTTTTCTTAGAATCAACAAAAAACCAATTTGTCAGATTATATTGATTGGATGTTTTTGGTTTTGTTATTTACAAAAATGACCAGAAATTTATCAATTATCACTTTTTCAAAGAATATTATTTTTTTTTTCTTGTCAATTTTTTAAAATTAGCAAACAAATAGCAAAATAAAAGCAGGTACAAAGATAGAAAGAAAAATCACACAAAGAATATAGCTGTAAATTGTTAGAGAAAAATTAAAATCCAACAAAAGATAACTAATCACTGCCTCATTCTTCCTCACATTGGACCTCATAATGGTCTTTTTTTTTCTTTTTTTTCCTTTTTATTTTCTTTATTATAAAAATAGAATATTAATAAAAAAATTTGATTAAAAATTTCTTTTTTTGGATTCGATTTTGTATGTGTAAATTAGATTTGTTTCAGTTATATTCATTGTTCTATGCATATCCAATTCGGATTTTTGGTCATTTGACTCTACTTTACATCGGTATGGTCTGAATTATGATTTTTTTTGTTACAACTATGATTTGGTATATCCAAATTATCCATTTGAATGATTAAAATTTTTAGTGGTTGTACCACCTATACGTCCATCCCAGATGTGTAGAGTTCGACTCTACCGTCCCTCGTAGGAGGATGCTAAATCTTCGTATGAAGATGCTGGGCTATTGAGTCATCCCGTTATGATCCAGTGACAAAATTTTTTTTTAATTATTTTATTTTAAAAAAAAAACAAAATAGTACTATTTTAATTTTTTTAAAATTTAATATTTTAAATTTAAAATTCTAAAAATAGCAAAATAAATTTTTAAAAATACATATTTATCATAAATAAATTATAAATATATATAAAATATTTTATTTGTGTTATTTTTTTCAATTTAAAATTTAATTTTTTCTTATTAAGAATTTTTTAAATATTTTAATATTAAATTTATGTTAATTTTAAAATTTTAAATTAATAATGTTATAGTTGTCGATTGCTCTTTTAAAAAAATTCTCAACATTATTGGAATTAAAGTACAAATACTCAAAATAAATTTAAAGTATTAAATTTAGAAATATGAAATATGAATATGCAGTTCGGATTTGGTCATTTAACTCTACTTTACATCGATATAGTCCGAATAATTATTTGATATATCCAAATTTAGAGTATTAAATTTAGATATATGGAATATTCATAAGTCTTAGTATAACATGGAACGACTTCAACATTTTTAATGAATATTTGTTTTGTTTTTCTCAGATGATGAAATCACGGGAAAAAAAAGAATAAAACAAAAATATAATCCCAGAAAAAAATGTCAGAAAAACTCCAACAACTCACATTTTAGAACTGTGGAAACGTAAAGTCGTAAAGAAGAAGAATCATCATCTCTGGTTCGGATATCAACAAAACCCTAGAAAAAATATATAGAACAAACCTTCGAATTACATTTCAATGCAGAATCATCATCACCAAAACCATAACCACTAGTGAAAGATTCGTGAATCCAATGCTCCTCGACGCCAAAGATGAAATCTTCTGTGGCCTGAAACAACAACAAAAGAAAGAATTGTAAAAAATAAATAAAAACATAACTTCATTGTCTTTAATGAAAAGAAGAGCAAAATGTGTGTTTTCTTGAAGTTTCTTACTTTTGTAGTTTGCTGAGAGCACCACAGTAAAGGACATTTGCAGGAGCTCCGAATTCGGTTTTGTTATTTTCATCTGGATTAACCACTCTAACATAAGTTTCTTGTCCGAGATACCACGAATCAAGATTCTCTGTTCTTAGATTCCAAGCTCCAGGATTGTCCAAAGATATCAAGATCGCAGACCATGCTCCGGGATACACCTGTGAAAATACCCCCCAAAAGAAAATCAATCATTAAGGCCTTGGAACCCGAAATCTTCGAGGGAATCACTAAGTCCTCGATTGTTTGTTTGCATTTACGTGTGCTTTGTAATAGTGTTTGGCTTTACCTGAATAGTCGAACGGGCAATGCCGTCCCATTTGTTGTAAGTTCCTCTACTGTTCTCTGTCCATTCTCCATAATCCATTCTGCAACCGAAAACGTGTGTCAAGAAATAGTTACGTCCAATGCTAATTGGATTGGAGATTCGATGTTTCTGGATCATGTTTGAGAAATGCAGAGACTTTACAGTGAAGTTTGGAGGAGAAATAAACTATTCAACTCACCCGACCACAAAGAAGGCGTAGCCACTCATGTGATAGCTTTGCATCTTAGTGTCATTGTTCTGAAGAATGACTTCCATGAAACCTCGGTATGTGCCATTGATAATCGATGTTTCCATTTTTGGCGGTCCGGTTAAAGGTCTCTTAGGGAAATCAAGCTTGTAAACTCCATGAACCTTACGCTTATCGGCTAGTCTAATAGGCGTAGATGGATTCACAAACGATATGCCGCTAAGAGTTGTTCTTCTTTTCCCATTGATCTTCACAGGTGGCATATTCCTCAAAACATAGACATCAGTTACATTGATCGAACCGTATTTAAATGAGCCTTGCGGGTTAGGACGCGCACCACTCGCAGATACATTCCATCTACAACAACATTTTAAAGAAAAATGATTATAAACTTGATGAAATTCTACACGAAACAAAAAAGAAAGAGTTTTGCAGAGTCGATTCAAAGGTCAAAACTTGACGAATCTATAAAGAAGTTTTCGGATTACCAACCTGATGGATCTTGCTTGATTCATGGAGAATGTTTTGTCAAATTCATCCTGTGGTCCAAGTGGCAAGTGACCTTTTGCTTTTCCTTTAGAGTTGGTATAGTGTAAGATCCCAACTCCGGTGACTCTTCTCCATATGGTTTCATTAACAACCCGAGCACTAGCGACAATGTAGTAGTCCGAGCTTGCGTTTTGATCCATTGTAACCAAGAAGGAGTAAGATTGCCCAACATGAATATCCAAGCTTGTGTAGTTTTGTTGAACTGTGTACGATCCTTCGGATTCTGCAAGAACCAAGTTGTGCCCTTGAATCCTAAAGTTCAAGCTTGTCGATATTCCCACATTCGACACTCGAAGTCTATAAGTTCTTCCTGGTGTTCTCACAAGAAAATATTGTTCATCAAAAACAGCTAAAAAATACAAAAACTCTTGATCAAACTATCTAATATCACTCACCAGGATGGACTGTGATTGTTTCGTAGTCGATACCATCGGGAACAAGAGTTTGATTGTATTGATAAGGTCCTTTCCCGTTAATGAGAACCCCATCGGGCATTCCAAGATCTTTACCGTCATCTAAAGCCTTCCTCAAAGCCTACATTGTTCACACAATCATAAAAATGATGGAGAGAAACTTCTAAAAAGGTCATTGGCTTGAATTGAAGGTGGGAAATGGCGAAAACTACTAACCGTGTGGTTCCTCGTGTACCAATCACCAATCACAATGGTAATATCGCCGTCTGGAGTCGAGAATGGAACTGGAATAACCGTTCTAGGATTGACAATGAAGGATCCAAAACCACCAGAAGCTCTCTGGAAATGGAGAGATGGAAAATAGAAGAAACTCCCAATTTGATCCTTAACTTGAAACTCATAAGTCCAATTCCACTTTGGTGGAATTGGACAATTAGTTCCTGCAAGTCCATCTTGCCAAGACACACGTCTCTGTTGGATTCCAGACCTGTATAAAATAAAATTTCATAAATCAAAAACACATTCATCATAAGACAAACTGGTATGAATCTCTTACCAGTGAAGAAGAAGCCCCTCGTCTAATTTGTTTCTTACATTAACAACCAGATTTTCGTTGGTCGTGACATTGATTGTAGGACCAGGGAACTTTCCATTTATAGCAATGACCTGATAACAGAATTGAGAAAATTAGCCTATTTACAAGTTATAACCCTAATTGCGTTTTAGATTAACGTTTTCACTTTTTGTAGCTGGATCTGGAGATAAAAAAATGCAACTTTTTCTCTGATTCAGGTGGAATTTTTTAAGTAATCTTTGGACAAATCTAGCAAAACTCTTTGACAATTCAAAAGAGTTATTCTGGAAAGTAAAAGTGAAATGCGTTTCTTGTTGATGAATTTTAAGGATGCCTGAAACCAAAAACAAAAAAAGATTGAAACTTTTGAGAATTCTGAATTTTTAAGAATACCCACAAACAAAGATACAAACTTTATCAATATGTGACAAATTCAATATATTGCTCATTTATTTTACCATTAATCAAAAATTAAAAGCAACCACAAAAGTTATATATTAAGCTCACTGGAACTATAGTAAATCTCTAAAATTAAGGGTTTTCAAATTTTGGTTTTTAATTCAAAATGTGGATATTCTACATGCAATATCCGAATGGTCGAAACACTGATTTAACTAACTTCAAATTCTCAAATCCGAAATTGTAAATCCATAAAGATCTAGAAAAAGAAAGGAAGAAACCTGTTGAGGAACACCAAGTGGAGAAGCAGTAATGTAAGAGACTTCAAAGTTATAGAAAGAATATGGATCTGCAGCGAAGCAGAAACTTAAGTTCACAAAGAACAGAAGAAACAGGATCTTCAACAATTCCATTTCCTTTCTTTCTTTCTTGCAATTTCTTTGCTTTTCCAGAGCAGCAGCAGCAACGAACAATGTAGTTTAGTTGTTTTTAAACAGATTTGTTTAAAATTCTATCTGTGAATTTACATTATAAGATTCGGAGAAAAGGGAGTTCGGAGTGGGAGAAAGTGGAAGCTATAAAGGAAAGAGACGAGCCAGAGAGATAGAGACATAAGAGAACGGCTATAATCCTACATTTCTTAATTAATTATTACTATTATTCTATCACAATTAATTTAGTAGTATTAATTTAACAGAAAGAAAGCCGCACAACGCGCCTATAAATTTGCCTAATGTGAGAAAAATATTCAACAAATCAAATCTTTAATTTGTAATTTGTTTTATGCATAACGAGAATAGTTTTAAATCGAAGAAATATAAAAATAAATAAAAAGAAAAAATAGTTGACAGATAATATGGTGTTACATAACAGCAAGAAAGAATGGCTCTATATGGTTGACAATTTTATATACTTTTTTACATCCACTGAAAATAATTTTTTTATTTGCTTTATTCATCAAAATGAGCTGTACATTTTTCTTGAAAAAAAACCAAAATTTTCTTTATAAAATATATTATATATTCCGCCGCGAATTTCTTATTAATGATTAAAAATTAACACGGATTGTAGGGAATTATTCTTCTAGAAATAATGATGAATTAACAGTAACAATATAAAAGGACTAAAAATAATGATTTTAATTGAATAATTTGTCGGTTGTGGAAGTGCATTATGTACGCAATAACCACATGCTGCTCTCGTGCTAGCTTGTTTTTAATAACCAAATTAATTAGTGCTAGCTTGTTTTTAATAACCAAATTAATTAGTGCTAGCTTGTTTTTAATAACCAAATTAATTAGTAACTTTAGTTTTACATTACTGAGTTAATATTTGATTAATAAATTTAAGTAAAGATTGATATTTGTCCCTTTGACCGTTTGACCGAAGACAGGCGCAACGCAACGCTGTGCTACTGAGGAAGTGCCACGTGTAGGCAACCAAAACAAATGAGATCCTTCTTATATTGACGCTTGTTTTTTTGGTGATACAAATACAAATTGTACATTTCATTTTATTTTAAAGAATAAGAAAATTTCATGTTGTTGAAAACAAGAAAAGTTATGTTCAACAATAAAATTCATTTTATTATCGTTGAACTAATACTTTGAATAGTAAATTAAAAACTAGATTTTAATATAAATTTAAGGTTTATGAAAAAATTGTATATTTGTTACTACATATGTTTTATATACATATCTATGTCAATTAATTTTTCCAAATAAAGCATCATAATTTTGTAGATAGGTTGACAGTACTAAAAATCAGGTTAATTCACATAAAATGTATCTTCAAATATATTTCTAAGTTACTCATCAATATTATGTAATTTTGTTAAAGTGAGAAAACTAGTAAACCATGAACATTGAAATATACAACACAATTTCAATATAAAAAACATTGAAATAATTAACTATATTTATTGTTATCTAAATGTTTAAATCTGGCAGATAATAAATAATTTGCAAACCGTATGGCACATACAATGGATCAACTTGACAAGTGGGGTGGATACACGTGGTCCAGTGTTTTCTTTTGGTAGTTGGTATCATAATAACTATTACTGTATAATTTTTGGTCTGCAATTATATATTTATTTTAAAAGCTAATTAGTCTCGACATTTTTGTGTGGAAAAAATGAAGACATATCCCAATACCTTTTTCAATTTCGGTCGAGTCCACACTCCATGGCACCATTTTGTTTTTAGGAAATTGGGCCGGGCCAGGGTTATTTATAGTTGCATCTTCTTTACAAATCTGTAATTCTTTAAAATTGCAACGATTTCTTAACTCAAAGCCTTGCTTTCGAGTTTTCTTTGGCTAACTTTTACAATCATGTTGATGTCTGAAATAGAGAGTGTGGTTATCGGAAATTTTCTATTCTCTCACTTTATTTTGCAACATGCGAAATCAAAACGAATATTTTATATGAATGTACGATTTTATCCGCAAAAAATTAAAAGCATAATGGATATTATTTATACATTGAGGCTCTTGCAAAACTTGTATTCGTAATTTGCAGAACAAAAAACTCCCTAATAGTTAAATGTTAAATCTAATTTAAAAGCATTAGACCATGAATTAACTCCTATACCACAAAGCTTCTGAAAAGTAATATGTATCACAAAATTTAAGATTTTTTAAATATTAAAAAGTCTTGTTTTGCCCCAAAACAAATTTTCTATTATTTAAGAACTTAACTTATATTTTATTGAGACTCACATATATTAATATTATAACTTCTACAAACTAATACTATGAACTTGTTCTTGTTTACTTTGCATTGTGGTCTAGAAAACAATCATAAACGTGACATCAAATGTAATAAAAATAGATTTTCATGTGATTAACTTTTAGTTTGAATTCAATCATTTATAAGAAAAAAAAAAGAAATCCAATATAACAGAAATCGATGTCACCTGGTTAAATTTCAGCTCGAATTTAATTAATTTACTTTTATAAAATATATGTAAAATTTGTCAAAGTGTTCAGTTTCAACTGGAATCTTATTTGTCCAGATTTTAAAATAAACATTTTTAACAGTAAAATATGGTTATCTTAAGAGTCTACAAGAAGAAAAAATAGTTTAGAAATTTTTCGAAATTGCTTTTTTACGTTTCCATTTTTATCAAATAGATTTGATTAAATATTTTATTTAGTTGTATTAAAAGCTAACAATTGAGCTCCAATCCACGAAAACGGTCCTTTAAAAAAGTTATGGAATACATTAAGATTTATTTTACATGATATAACTTTACTAACATACAGAAAATGAAAATTTATAAATTAAATAGTAACTAAAACCGGTGAGGATGAAAAAAAAAGAAGATAAGTAAGCTTTGAATCAGGTTTCATTATATTCGAAAACCATTAGAATTCTTCTCCAATTTTGCCCATTTTACCAAAGTCTTTAGAAACTTCTTCACCTGCCAAAACCACATATTCACACAAATCAAACATACACACAGACACACAAATAACATTACAAACAAGACATTGTGATATTACCTCAGATGGGTCTCTAAGAGAGTAAAATGCATTGCTTTCTTTTGGCATAGATGATACCAAGATACCGAAACCTCGACCTCCATCTCTCAACACCTGCAAGATTCATCTTGTTGGTTTCGATCACACAAAATCATAAGAGATAATTAATGATTTCTAATGCTTTGAAACATAGTTTTACTTTGAATGCATCTTCATCAGTTGTGTCATCTCCAATGTAGATAGGAAGCAAATCATCTTTGTTGCTTAATCCTAACAAGATTTTATCAAAACTACTATTAATAAATCTTTGTATTTGTATGAATGAAAAAACAAAATTAAATGAGAATAAATTGTATACCGAGAGATTCTAATAGAAACTCAACCGCTTTTCCTTTGTTCCATTCTATCACAGGACGAATCTCTAAAACCTATAATCCAAAAAAAAAATGATTTATTTGTTATAAGACTTTGTAAGAAAAATGCTAATTGAACAAATGAGAATTATAGGCTAATTACACCTTTCTCCCATGAGTTAGTCGCAAACGAGGGTATTGTTTCAGATGGTCATGAACACGTTGAGCAATAATTGGCCAATCCTAAAGAAAACATATTAGTTCGGGTCGGATATCCTCTATAATAATTATCTCATAAATATTTTGGTTGGTACCTTCTCATCAACGTTACGGTAGTGAACAGAGGCACAGAACTTGTGATTCTCTACTTTTACATCTTTAATATCTTTCATTTCCTCAACAAGATTTTTAAAAACCTCATCAATTACCGATATAAATCTTCTTGCGGGCTGAAACAGATTCACTTCCTTTCCCTAACAAACACATAAGAATTGTTTTGTAAAAACATTGATGATCACTTTAGCACAAAAGGGAGTTAGTTTATGATGATTTTTTTTCACTTGTTGGTCAGTAGATTTGAAATAGTTTGGATCGTTGTGAGATGCATTGGAATGTGCATGAGTCATTATATCCATTCCATGACTACCCGCGTAATAAAGCTCGGTTAGTCCTACCAATTGATAAACCTAAACACATAAAGCCAAAATTGTATTAGGTCAACTTCACATTGAGTGATTACATGAGATTTTACAGACTATAAATGACCTTGTCACGGCTTCTACCGCTAATTATTGCAGTTGGGAAGTGATTCGCGACATCTTTAACTGCAGAACGCATCTAAGAGACCCCAAAAAGAAAGAAGTATTATTAAAACATAATGTAGAGAAAAACAAGGTAACTAACAAAATGGGTGTTTAGTTTTGTTACTGCATCCGACATGATGGCACGATCAGGATCATCAACTATTGGAGAAAGAGTACCATCATAGTCTAGAAATATAGCTATCTTCTTGTTCTTTGCTTGAGCTGCAATATGCGCAAACGAGCTAATGGCAGAAGGATATTTGATCTGTTTCAAATTTCAAGAAAAAAATGCAAACCAATTAAATATCAAGAATTAGAGAGATTAAGAAAGATATTATAATGTTACATTACTGATTAAGTAATTACCATCCAGGCACGTTGAGCAAACTCATCCTCTGGAGCAACTTCGACATTAAAATCTTTGACTAACTTTTTACGCGGTGGAGAAGATGAAATCATTGCATCTAACCAACCGTTAGATCTAACATCATCAAGTTTTGGAGGTTTCTTTGATGGAGTCATCATGAATCTAGCAGAAGTTGTCAATTTGGATGATACACTGAGTCTTGAATTGTTGTTGTTAACTGATGTTGTTGGATCTTTGAGAGTAGAGGATGTGTGGTTTGTGTTAAATTCCATTAATCAATCTCTCTAAAACAATGTTACGTTGCAAGATTCTTTTTGTTTTCCTTTGATTTCTCTCTTTAAAAAAGCACACTTTTATCCAACTCGTTTGTCTATGAAAAACCACATTTTCATGGTTTTCTTGTCACTACTTGATGGTAAAAACTCCATTACTCGAATATTCTCTGAAAACTGATGGACAAAACAAAAAACACAATTCAGAACCAAACAAGAATTGATCTGTAAAAAAAAAAACTGATCCTTTTCAGCGAATTTTTTTGTTTCTTGACTATGTTTTTGCAGTACCTTATCATCATCTCCAACGGTTTACTGTCGATTTCTTCGTTAGTTAACTGCACACAACAGAACACATAGTCATTCATAAGTAAAACTGAATCCTTAATCCGTTGGTTGTTTAAATAAATGAATTGCTTCTACAAAATTTCAAAAAAAAAAAAAAATTAATGCTTTTTTGGGACTCTTAAACACAAATGTATAAAAACAAGATAGGACATTAATCAATTATTTGGTCAAACCCCTCATATGTTACTTTCTATTGTATGTGTAAAAAAAGGAAAAGGGAAATCAATGACTTTGACAAGTACCAGAAATTTCAATATCTTTTTTCCCCAATATTAAATGATAACACTGACAAACCCATCACTCGATAATTGACAAATCACACGCATATCAAATTAATAAAGTACAAAATTTAGTTATAACACGTCAAATCAGTCTCCAGTTTTGCAGAACTTTAACACTTTGCAAATTATTTTTCAGATTTGATTTCTTTTCTGGTGGATCTATTTAATGGAGCGGTAAATTCTATAAAATTTACTGAAATTTTGAGGCACAAAGTTTTAGGTGTACGGACAAAATTGCGTGCGTGTAATAACGACGAAATTTTCAAACAAGTACTGTACTTGTTTTTTTTGGCAGAAACCAATGTTGTAATGTACGAGGAAACATAAACGGATCTCAAATGCAGACTAAGAATTATTCGATGAAGGCAGTTCAAAAAAATGTGAAGAAAACCAGTAAAAAAAATCATCGGGGAAAAACTGAGCTAGATCCCAAAAAATTCAATAATTTATAAAACGATTGAGCAAGAAAAAGAAAACGTTGAGATTAATTCAAACCTGATAGATATATATAAACAAGCTCCAAATTAAAGGAAGGGAAACAAAAAATCTCCAGAATAATGAAGATTTTGGTTTCCTTTGATCGAAGAAAGTGAGTCCAAGGAGATCGATAGAATGTTTAGAAATCTAGAGAAATGGGATTTAGGAATTATTTAGTTTTAATGTAAAATTGAAAACCCTAAATAGAGAGAGACGAGAATGTAGGGCGGAAGAGGAGAAAGGGGAGAAGAAAAAACCGGAGGGTTTTTGGTATTTATAGACTCTCTTTGGTTAAGACTCTGAGAAAGAAAGAGAGCGAACGAGACACGTGGTTAATACGCGTTTTTTGTTTTTTTCTTTATGTAAAACACTATCCATGTTGGACTTATTTACGAATATGCCATCATTTTCTCAAATGGACGACCAATAATTAACACTTTATAAGTTTTTTTTTATTTCAAATTAAGTAAGTGTTGAGTTTGGCATTAGTCATCCATGTTTTGTTAATAAATTATTCTATTCATTGAAGACGATTTGGATTTTCGTCCGGTTGTTAGATAATAATTTAAAAGCTTTTGATGCATTAGATTACGGTAGTTTTTAGTCAAAAAATTTGAAATTCTAAGTTTTCTTCTCTCTTTTCAGTTTTATACGCACGAATTTCGATGACACTATTTCGTTGAAATTATTTTATGAATTTTTCACAACAGTATTTGTACGAATTATATACGAACATACTTCTTATTAAATTTCAACGAATTTTTTATTTTAAAAAATCTTCACAGCTATTTACCATTTAACTACAAAATATAAACGAATATTAATATTTTTTAATTGATATTTTTCGTTACTAATATAAAAGAAAATTAAAATTTTAAAATAGATTTAAAAATCAACAAAAAAAATTAAAATAGATTTAAAATTTAACAAAAAAATTTAAGAACTTTCAACTATGAAAGTAAAATTTAAACGAGATCTAGAAAGAAATTCTCGTAATCCACACTTTATTTAATTTCATTGAATTTTCCCGTAGTATATTTTCTTGATAATTATGATACGTATAAAGTAACTTTCACATGATTTATTTATATTGCATGGAATTCTTATTGTAATCAATGTCTAAACTCTAAACATAATTTTTTGGGCTAACGATCTATATCCCCCTCGGAACTATCGTATAGCACCAAATATCCGTAGAACTAACACCACAATTTGTATATCCATCGTGGAGAAGTTGGAAACATATTTCCCCCTCAATTGAAAGTTCGAAACCTATTTCTCCCGAACAGCTGGGTTACTTGGTTTACCACAAAAACCGATAAATATCGAACCAGACCAAAACTCATTCGGATTCCAAACCGAGATCCGACCCTAAAACCCCACCCAGATTCCAAAACCGAGATCCAACCATAAAATCCCACCCAAAATCGAAAATCCCCAATCAAACAAACCCTAAAACGAGAAAAGAAGGAATGAGACTGAAAATCCTCGAGTTTGGGAATCTCTTCCCCATCACCGCGCACCATTAACGCCATGTATACTTCGTGAAGCTCTTCTCCTTCTTCGGGAAACTCGAGAAAGGGGCTGATTTTAGGATTTAGGGTTTTTCTATTTCGGATTTTGGGGATTTTTCCTTGTGATTTTATCGATTTCGTGGTGTTAGGGTTCGATTTCGACAAGGATAGTGGTATTAGGGTTCGATTTCAACTTAGGGTTGCTCGATTTCGACAATGGGGGATCGATTTCGAAGGTGGCCGATTTTGGGAATTATGGTTTTTTCTATTTGGGATTTTGGGGATTTTAGGGGTTTGGTTAATTATAATCTCGGGTTATCGGGTTATAATTCGGATAGTTATTGGTTTAACTTGGTTTAATTAAGATAATTTGGTTAATTTGGTTCAACGAATTCTGTAAACCGCATTTAACCATGTTAATGTCTAATTAGGTTTCGAACTTTCATCTGAGGGGGAAATAGGTTTCGAACTATCAGCAGAGGGGGGAATATGTTTTTAACTTTTGCAGCATGGATATGTAAACTGTGACATTAGTTCTACGGGTATTTGGTACTATATGATAGTTCTGAGGGGGTGAAATTAGATCGTTCCCTAATTTTTTAAAAAATACCATTTTAACCCCTAAAAAAAAAACAAAAAAAAAAAAAACCTTTAACATTTGGTTGGCCCGTTTGAATTGGTTTCACATACCTAAAGATGCAGATGACTATATAGTTAACTTAATTTTCTTCTTTTCAATTTGGATTAACGCTTAAGATTCTTGAGAATCGATTTATATTTCTAATGCACACATTTATTCTGATGAATTCTGTTATTGTAGAAGGATTAAATTATTTTTCCTTTTTGCAGCAAGAAGTAATGATTATTAAACTTTTGTTTGTTCTTAAAAATTATTCTTGGTAATCACGAATGAAATCCATCGATTCACCATTATTTCAACGGTTTAAAATTCCCTTTATACTGTAATTTCTTTTTTATTTTCGCATTTCTTTGTTACTTTTTAAATAAATGTTATAAGAAATAAACTCAAAATTTAAATAAAGAATTATCGTAAAAATAACTATTAAAAACAGAAGAATATTAATAAAGGGGCAGAATGTTAAAATATTTTTTTTTTTTTTTTTTGTTTTTTTTTGTAGCACATTTCTAAGTTTTTGTTCTTTAAAATAGACATATTTTTAAATGTTCCATATTAATAGCTACAAATTTAAGATTCAAATGCATTTAAAACTATATGTTTAATAAAAAAAAGTTTATAACCCTAAATTGGAAAATTTATATGAATCCCAAAAGTACACATACTTTAATTATATAATTTATTTAGAATAAATAAGTATTTTCACATAAGTATTTGTGCTATTTTTGAGAATTTAATTTTATGATGCTAGATTTGGAAGAAAAACTTTAAAAGGTGCTATTTTAGAGTATTACTCTTAAATAAATCACGTGGCTAAAAAATGTGTAGTTGGGCTTTGGGCTGCGGGAATCTTGTGTGTGTGTAGTATAGGGGAGAAAAGTGCAAGTCACGTGGATCATGGAGGGCTAACGGGTAAAATCGGTTTAAATCAAAACTTGTCTTCTTAATATTAACAGCCAGAAACGGTTTTAGTTATAAAATTGAAATAAAGTCACAGACTTTAAGAAAAACATTAGTCCTAAAACTTACAAAAAATTAGTTGCAATTGCAGATAACAGGAACATGAAATAATCGAAACTACAAATTTGAACTAAGAATTTTGTTTCTTGTAAACCGTTGAGACCTTATCAAATGCATCACTGAAAGCTGTACTTTATGACCAGTCACGAAGACATAATTCTCAGATCTGATGAGGAATCTTCTTTCGAGCTTCCTAAAGAACCATTGAAAATGTCTAGTCATTTTTCATCCTCATAATTATATAAAATTCTTTATCGTGTGCAATAAAACGTCGATGATTAATGTATATATATATATCACTATCATTACTAAAATATTAACAATAATGTCTAGAATTGCGTCACTAACCTATTCATGCACTCTAAGTAATTGTTAATATTACACGATTGTGTGAACCACGCATGATTTGTCACTTCTTATAATTCAAACAAGTTTAAATTAAACAATCTCAAAGAGTTGAAAACAAATACATTTTAGTTTATTTCGTACAGAAAACAAATATATAAATATATTAGCTAGAAGAAAGACGGTACCTACCAAACTCATTTGATTTTATTATTGGTGGTTTTTTTCATTAATTGAATACGACAGATGTGGGAAGAGTCAATAAGGTTCCTGTATAAACATATTGTTGATTTTTCTCTAACAAGATGTTATATAATATAATGTTCATTGACATCAGTTTATTCGTTTGTGATGCTATAGTTTTATAATAATAAAAAAAGTCATTCCTAAACTGATTATAGCAGTAGAAACAGATTTGGTTGATGAAAGACATTTATCTGGTGACCCAGAAACCAAAAACAATTTTGTACCAAACTGAAATAGAAGAAGACATATCAAATATAAGACATGACCAAAGTAAATCCAAGAGAAAGCGCAAATCAGCAAAACCAGAAGATTTCTCTTCTATTGGATCTTTTTTTCTTATCTTTTAATATGACACTAATATCTCATTGAACATTCAAACAGAATGTCTTGCTAAAAGAGGCACATAACTCTTTTCGATGTAAGTTCGTTGGTTTCTGATTAGATTTGCCTATAAGATCAGATATTGTAAAGTTAGTAAAACAGAATTTGAAGTAAAAGAAAGGTTATTCGGGTAGGAAGAGAAACAAATACGGACTTGTATTGGAAATATGATTAATTAAAATTGTGTGATAAATATTATCAACGACTTTCTCTATTTCACAATTTCTCACCTACAATAAAAAAATACTTTTACCCCTTATTAATAAAGAAATTGAGCTTTCAAATTATCTTTTTCTAGTTAATACAATTCAGTTATTAGGGGTAAAACTACAATTTTGCTCAAATTTTGTATACAGAAAAATCTTTATAAAACAAATATTAAAATTTAAAAGTAATTAGTACTTGCAAACATAAGGGTCAAACTTTTCCATGTGTGGGATATATATTCGATAAAATTGAATCGATAAGGTCTTTCAAATTAGCCAACTTTTTTGTTCAATTAACCAACTTTTATTTTGCTATAATTCAATGGAATACCTTCAGTTTAATTTCTCAACCGTTTTAAATTTTGTAGTTACTACCAAAAAAATAGAACGAGCCTTTTTTTAATTCAGTTACGATTAAGTTTTTTTTTATCACGGGATCAAAACGAACCGATCGAATAAACCAACATTTTCATAAAAAAAATTTCCATTCTTTTGAGATAAACGTAGAGATGATCAAAAGCGCACCTACACTTTTGTATGTTGTGGCATGTGCCTCACGTTAATATTTTTTTTCTTAAAAATTTTATTTAAAAAATTATTTTAATATTCTAAATTTAAATATTTTTTAAATGTGTCCCATATTAAAAATACTTCTACATCCACCCCTGAAAATGTTGCAACCATTACATCGTTCCCAAATTTTTATTTTGTTTAGAATATGTAAAATAAACAGGAGGTTTTATAAGCATTGCTGTTAACTAGTTATGGTTACATAATTTTGGTTTGGTAAGGCAGCTAAATCATGCGTGTGGGTGGGATCATGCATGCATCGGATTCATTCTGGCTCGATAATAGTTTCATTGGGTTTGAAAATTATCGTTACAAAAATGTTTCCTTTCTTTAGTCAAGACCAAGTTTAGGTAGTTCTATAAATTTTACTGATCGTTGACTCCATAAACCATGATTTGTGAATTCACTTAACCACTATTTTAAAACGTACTTTTTAAAATTCATTTACCAAATTGATCAACTTTATCGTCGAAAACATGAGTTTATTGGATTTTAGCATAAAGCTGGGCTTGAATATATGTATGGGTTTCGGCTATATTCTTCAATCAACCCCCAAAAAAACAAGAAATGTTTTTTTATTTCCATTTTGATTTCAATTATTTCATAAAATTTGTGGATGATAACAATTTATCGATTAAATTTTAACCAGCCCATGGGCCTCTGACACTGTTGGTTGTGGGTCACATTGACAATTACAGTCGATGGTCCAAATGCTTATAAATACATCGATGGTCCAATTGTGTGGGGATATTTATTTTTGGTCTTACTTTATATGTTTATGATTAAAATACAAATATTTAAAAAACTTTAAAGTATAATTATAAATTTTAGTTCATATATATAATTGTATGTGAACTTTATAAATTTTAAACAAGTACACAAACAAATTTTAAAAGATTAAAATGTAATTCATATACATCTTGTAAACATAAAATGTTTGGAAAGATTAACTGGGTTAGTGGTTGTACCATCACTATTTTTATCAAAGTATGGAGTTCGATTCAACTATTAAAGAGAGTATTAAATTTTCGTACGAAAATGTTGGATTATTGCACCGATTCATTTTGATCCAGTGATAAAAAAATTTGTGGAGTTCGAATTCATATTTTCTCGTATGAAAATATTAAATTTTCGTACGAAAATTTGAATTATTTGACTGACCCGTTGTTATTCATTTGCGTTTATATAGTAGCTAATTCATTTAATTATAAATGTATTTAAAGTTTACAAAAAAATATAAGAATGCTTACTAAATTTATAACAATTTATAAAGATATAAAGTTTTTAAAAAACTCATGGAAATTTTGGAAACTAAATTGAGAGAAAGATAGATTGAGAGAAGGACTCATGATTCCTCTGATTTTTGCACAGGTAAATTAGGGTAGCTTGGTCATTTACCATTTAACTTAATGGTGCTTTTAAAAATGTCCATTATTTAGTGATATTACAAAAGTGATACTTCGAAATTGTTCCTCAGTTTTATATGTTATTATGTTACAGAGCGATGATGGAATCCATTGAATTTATTTAACTCAAATGTACTTTTTTATAACAGTCTTATTTGAAAATCTAAGAGCATTTCTAATGAAAAGTTATCTATGGATATCTCACTGTTTTAAATACAAAAAAAGAAAAAGAAAGAGAGTGAGAAGAGTCTCTCCAAATGAAAAACCATAGGGGACTCGCATCACATTATTTTTATATAATTTATTCAATTGCTTAGCTTAAAAATTTAATTAAATAAAAGTATAAAATAAATATTGTTATTATATTGGTAAGATACTCTTTTAGGTATCTCACCATTGTGGATGCTCTAACATCAGTAATGTCTCTTGCAATAAAGACTTTGTTTAACTCGTTAAAACATTTTAATTGGAAATTTTTGTAAAAACCCATAGTAACGAACAATATTTTTTTAAGACATCTTCCGTGTATTATAAACCCATAGTAATGTGAATAATGTGTTTTGAACATCAAAAAGTTCGTATAGAGATCGACAATATTGACAACTCATAAATCATTTTAATGTTTTTATTTCTTGAAAAAATTGAGTATATACAAAAAAAAAACTTCGAATGAATGTTTGATAATGTATAAAATTGAGTATTCAGTCAACCATTCCTAGAATATAACAAAATAGCTAGAATTCGTTAACTATAAAAAACCTTGACAGAGGAATAATTTTCTCAATAACTTACCTGTTTTTTAATGCCTAAGTTTATCTGATTTTCATTCGAATTTATAATCTTTCTTTTAAAATTTCAAATGTTTTAATGTGAGAAACAAAATAATTGCATTTAGATATGGTATTTTAACATCAGATATCTTTTTTAAAAATTACTATTAGAAAGGCATTGATGAGAAGTTGAATGAATGATTATAGTTACCGAAGGTTCATAGTTGGCCAAGCATGACAAGTTGAATAGCATCAAATCAACACAAGTAGTTACAAAAAAGTACTTAAAACTAATATACTTATTCAAGTTTCAGTATTTGTTTTTATTCCATTTGGTTTCCTCGAAATTTAAATTAATTACAGTCTTATTTTTTAAATGAACATTAATTTTGGGAAAAAAATGGGATCAAATCAACTACTGAAACTTGAGATATAAGTTTGCAAAAAAAAAACTTTAAAATTTGTTAATTACTTGTGTTTTACTTCTGTCCCTCATTCATATCTGTTCGGTTGTCCCTGTCATTGTATGGTTTGATGAAAACACTTATTATATATATATATACATTTTTGTCAACAAATGGGACATTTATCATACAAAAATGCAATGCTATATGTCTAATAAAATTTTGGGATTGTCGAAGTTCTTTTTCCAATTGATAGATTAAGAGATATACAGAAAAAGGGTCTTAGCAAATACCAAATTGTTGCTTAAAAACAAATGCTGCTGCAATTAGAAAACTCTAAAATTTACCTAGAACAGTTGACATAGTATCACATGTGTATTGTCAGTCAATCTTCCACCAAATTAATCTTCATTTTCATGATATTTTATTTTAATACCTTGATTATATGTTTTCTGATCACCTTTTTAAAGTCAAATTTCGTCACTATTTATCTCACAAAGTACCATAAAGATGCAGCTTAAGCCTGCTTTTGAACATATCTAAAATACAATAAAATTCATCTTTAATTATTTCTCTCAACTTTGTCACTGCATGTCACAGTGTAGTAGCTATATAGGAGACCCTTCATTGCATATCCTACTCTTATATATTCAACATTAACTTACACATTCTTCATAAAGCTTCTGCTTCTACAGCTCCTTCATCACTCTTCAACCCAAACACGATTCTTTGGCCTACACAATATAACCACCAAAATATGTAATTTTAACTTGAAACATCATTTAAAATGAAACCAAAAAAATTGACTAATCATCAGTTAGTAGTATGAAATAAGAGCGTAAAGAAATTTCCATCGCGTTCAGTTTACGAATTAAATTTAGTTCATGCAAACAACCCAAACCTAAACGCAGTTTATTATTTGCCCACACATTTTACTTATTATGATATTATCATTCTTTTCTAAACTCCATTTCTGAAATAATTTTAGTAGTCAGAACTTTTATTCAAGTATATTAATTTTTACAAAAATCAACCGTTTCGAAAAAAGACCAACCCCTAATTTTTGAATAATTTAAATAAATGAATTAACGATGTATGAGTGATCTGCATGTGAGTTGTCCCTTGGAACTATAGACCATTCGGTGATTGGTGTATATATGAAACGACAAAGAACATAAAATACAAAACCAATTTCTAGCAGGTTTTGAATGTTATTAACAAGGTACATATAAATGATTTTTTCTGTATCGAAATTCTGGATAGTTTAAAACCCCGATACTGTCAATTGGATACTAAAAGAAAAATAAAAAACTTGGAACAAAAATATTTACATATATACTAGGGAACCAAAAAATATAATTCCTTTGGTATTTCTTTTCTTGTTATGAGTTATTTATTTTACAGTCTGAAAAAGATTAGGAAACAAGGCAACACCGCGCGTGCATCGAAAACAGTCAACTCACCACCATGACCCGCTACTGAATCTGACCCGAATTCTCCTTTCTTAGCAACCCGACCCGCAATTACTCTACAAATCAGCATCGCCCTCCTCCCTCCTCCACCGCCTGTGCTATCGTGCGCTTCCCCGCTCCCGGAAAACGTGCAAACTGTCCCTCCTTTGCCCCCTGGAAGAATCCACGCGCCGCCGTCAACCCCTCCTTGAATTACACCCAACGGATAGAATCTCATCATCTCGTTCCCGTCGGCCGAACACCTCGCGTATTCGTCGCACGCGTCGCTGTCGGCTTCATCGGAATTCAATTTCGAGCAAGATCGCGATTTCACAGCCTCTCTGTATTCCTCAAACCGAGTCACAGCTCTCGACCCGTTTTCGACTTTAAAAATCATTTCGACTAGACCCGGAAACTCTTGGGAGCTCCAGCTAGATTGAAATATAATCTCAACGACGTTTCTCGACGGATGACCATGGGGCAGATTGGTCAGCGCTGGAATTGCAGATTCAGAGAAAGCTCTTGCAGAAACACTTCGTCGGGTCGGATTGTAAGAGTTGGATTCTGATTCGGGTCGAGAAGAGGAGCGTAAACGCCTTAAATCCGGATCGGATTTTGGATTCTTTTTACTTGATCCGAGTCGGGTATCGACGACGTCTTTAACAGATTTTCTGCAGCTGTAACCATTATTGGAGTGATGATGTACATCGTCAAACGCTCTTGATTTGCAATGTAACGATTTGACCCACCCCATCGGCATATCTTTGGTACTGGATCCGGATTCGGGTTTAAATCTCTTTTTCTCTCCTTGGAAAATAAAAGCTTTAAGAAATTTGTGAGGGATTTGAAGTTTTTTCCTGTTGCTGTGAAAGCGTTTATGTGTACGTATGTACGTATGAACATTGTCCCGCCGTCTTAAAATGGGCGTTTTATCGGTTGGTATATTTGTAAATGACCATATTACCCTTTAATATGGTTTAAAAGCTCTTGGAGATAATATAAACGACTGAGGCGAGACGTAATAATTAAAAGATGTTGGTGAAGACATAAGATATCATTTAATGAGGAAAATGAAATGAAGATGTGTTTTGCTTTTTTAAAACATGTTCTGAATTGAGTAAAGTCTGTTGTCGGATGGAGAATTTATTTTGTGGTGTTTATAGATTGCAATAATAACGAAGATGGTAGCAATCGTAAATGCGATCTTTCAATTTCGTTTGCGTCCCATAATTAAGTTTCAATATAATTCATTTAATTAAAAAGAGTATAAGTTTGTGTTGGGGTTGAGTGAAAATTGAGTGGAATCTTTTCATGGAAAATTGGAGTAGAATAAAAATAAAGACTTTTAAAATTAAAGTACAAAACAACAAAACCCAATTATTATATTATAGTAAACTAAACCGGTTTCTATTTCTTTTTTTAGATGCTGAGAAGTAACCTAAATTTCCTCCAACATACTCATAGATTACGAAACAGTCGTATGATGTTGGAACGTCAGATTCAGCAAAACGAGCTGGAATTTATTTATGAATATTAATTGATATGTTGGTGAAACAAACTTATAAATTTTCTAATAAAAATATACAGAATATGAAACGGATACCACTATTGAAAATTGTTTATGACAATAAGACAAAAAAAAAATTCACATTTGAAGTTGCACTAACATGAAGCGACAACTTTAAGATTTGTCCACCCCAACTTTAATTTAACTTTCTATATTGACTATTAATTAGTAGTAATGTTGAGTCATATAGTCTGTGACGTGATTTTTGTTTAAGACAATCAATGTGATTTAAATTCTGAAGACAAATACAATTAAAAGATTTCTCCCAGATTTTCGTTTTCTTCTACAAAATAATACTTAAAACGGCCCATCAAGCAAATTCAAACTATATAGCTTAGTTTAAACCCAACCGATCGTGGTTTTCGCCAAACGCAGCCGTTTTAATTGTCATCTTAAGAAGGAGAGAACATATTCACGTTTTTTAACCTATCATATGAACCTCTACTGGTATTTTAGGAAACTTTGTAAATGGAGTTCACCTCGAGATCACGAGTTAGAATCTCAATGATGTCGAAAATACCAAATTTACAGTGCATTTATACATGGCCCAAATAGATAAAGAATATGATAATTGCATATATGTTCGGTTTACATATTGTGTTAGCAATGCATTTATATATAGTCCAATATTAGGAAACCCAAACATGAAATTACTATGTGAGAGTACTCATATAAAGCGAAGTTTCGATTTATTCTGATTTGTATGAAGTCTTTTGATAAATAATGTAAAAATAAACTTGTATAAGATTGACCCTCCAACACAAAGAATATTATATTAATGTTGGAGTTGGAATTGGGTTTGGTAAACCCAATATGTTATGCCAAGATTTCTCATTACAATAAACATCATACTGAGTCTTAATCGACAAAACTTATCAAAAGTAGAGATGTCAACTGAAATCTATATATTGGCAAATAGACAAAACAACTGCGGTTAGTATGAAAATTTTCCAGTATGGTAATTAAACATTAGACTTTGCGAACTATTAAATTTTTTCTCAGAATTTTCGGTTGAGTCATTAAATATCATGATCTGTTTTAATACATTTTTTCCTGCTAAAATTCCCGATCTTCGCATCGTAGGATCTTCTACAAAATACTCGACGATGTTTTAAAATATGCAAAGATTATACGTACTGCAAAATATTCAGAGATCAAATATCTTGCGAAAAATCTGAAAATCGGTATTCGGGCCAATCTTCATTCGGACTGGATCCCAAAAGTGAGAGTATGAACATCCAACAATAATAAGTTCACACAATATATTTGTACGTTTATATAATGTTTCAAAAAGTATTATATATATTGGTCACGTTATCATACATGTCTTAGTTTTATTCTTAATTGCATAGACATGAATTTAAATTTAAATTAAATGTTAGATAAAACCAACTCAAGAACAAACATGAAAAATATATGAAGAAGTATTGTAGTTATGTAGGACAACGGAAGCCACCAAGAAGGTTTTCTCCACAGGCATTGAGGGCCAACTTAAGGTGAATAGGAGTATCGATTGTGATGCCAAGAATACTAAGCTTAAGCGCAGTGCAAAGGCAAATAGCAACATCAAGATCAATTAGACCTAAGAGAATAGAGCAACAAGGTCTCAAAGCTGATGCACCGAGGTTCAAGTTGATTAGGTTGAGAGCATTTGCACATGCCGAAACTTTGAGAGTGTCCATTGGACAAAACCTGTTTGCGAAAACCGGGGAAATGAGGTTTAGGAACAGAAGGTTAATCACAAGGAATAAAGCAAGTGTGGTTGAGGTCTTTGTTGCCATATAGTTGATCTTGTGTTTTTTGATCTTTGTATATGTTATACGTTTGCTGCTTTTATGGATATGAAGAGGGAATGATGGTATTTATAGTGTTTCAAATGTTCATCTTCTTGATTATGGAAAATGTGATTTAGAGGATTGTTAACCAAATGTCTAATTACGGCTAACTAAATTATTGTTAGAAAAAGTTTAGCAATATTTGTGAAAGGCAATTAGGTTTTATATTATGGTCCTAATTTAGAAAATAACATACAACTAGCCAAACTAAGTGTATACGTAGGTATACCTAGTTTTATGTCAAACTAAGAAATGTGAAACATGAAAAGATCAATTATAATTAGGTTATTTTATTATTTATAATATAAGGTTTCCATGTTTAGTTGGGACAAATGTCCACTTGGAAATATCAATGTTTGTTAACTTTGTTTTTAAGACCTAATACTTTAATGAGATAGTTGATATATGCTTTCCAAACGTCAGAATTATTAAGAATAGGTCGAACAAAGTTTCTAGTGGTTAATTTTGACCTAACAACGTTGAAATTACTAACTATTAGATTACAAGCTTTCATGTTTTAACTATTAAATTAAGAAAAGTGATAACATTCAAGAGTTGATTGACTTGGTTTGCTATGCATACATAAAACTTGAAGTTGTTTGCCAGCAAAATATTGAATAACACATAATTTTCAATATAAAAACATTATAGAAAGTGTTTGTGATCTTGTAATATTGATGTATCGGAAACAATATTGGAACTCATACAAGAGTCGAATTCAAAATTGGAAATGATTGTAGAGAAACCATTGAAGCCCAATAATATGGGTCCTGCTTGTTATCGGCTTGGTCCATTACCATGTGTATGGATTAAAGATATTAAAGTTGTGTGGAGATTTTTAAAAATACCATTTATTAAGAGTAATGATTTATGGTGTTTTTATTTTAAAAAGCTTAATGGCATTTTTAAGCTTTTCTAAATTATTAGACATAGAATATATTTATACGAAGAAATATGATACATTTAGTAAATTTCATATTTTGTATGTCTTTTAAAATTTTCAAATTAAATATGGCTAGAAAATATGTAGATCTTTTAGTATAATTATGGAATAAGTTAATTTTATAATTGCTTTTAAGAGTAGAAAGAGGAAAATGGAAAAGAATAAAGAGAAGAAAAAATGAGCTTTTAGCAAGAACCAAACCAAAATATGTTAATATGGTTATTTTGTAATTTTTTTTGTTATGGTGTCAATTTTTTCTAAATATTAAGGTTTTACTTTTCTATTTTAGATATAAATTAGATAGTAATATATGCTTTATGCGGAATAAAAAATTAATAAACTATTTTTTAGATAAACTTTTAAAACATTTGATGTAAAAATAATTTATTTTATTTTATGTATATGTGCTATATTGTTTATGAGTAACAATAATAAAAAGGTGTAGTTTTTTAAATGATAAACAAAATATCTAACTTGTTTGTTAATTAAAATAGATTAAAATTAATTTGTATTCATAGAGATATATAGTTGTGTATAAAAATTTCATTAATTTTTTTTATATAAAATTCAGTTTGAAAGTCAATTCATTTGGGACCATGCAGATCCACTCTAGGATAGAATCGTCCATAAGCTTTCGCGGAAATTTTTAATGTATAATTGTTTACAAAATATATGGGTCATGAATACATAATAGGTTTTTCTAATTTTGATGGCTTTGTCATTAGTTTGTCAGATTTTTAGTTTTTTTTTAAATCAAATTTCAATGTGAAAAAGATGAACATCATTTGGACATTTGCCTCTTGATATAATATTTGAATGCAAAAGCGAAGAGCCTGTAAAATCTCTTTACTTTATGAAAATCTACTTATACTTTTTTTTGGGAGATAAAAAATCGATCGAGTAACTAATTATCTTTATTGTAGAGCAAGAAAATTGATCTCAAATACATAATTTAAAACTAAAATAGATATATAAATACCATTAGACTATGGACATAATTTCTTGCTATAACTTAATAATATTTACTTGTTTTGTGCGTGGTCTTAGCCACTTCAATTGAATACAAAAAGTGTAGGAAGGTTCATTAGCTTTTGATGAGTTTTTAGGACTTTGAAACACTTTTAATAATATTTTGTAAACAATAGAGATTTGGTGTAAATTTTTAATATATTATATATTTTTAAAATAACCCTTCTTATAAGAAATTGATTAAGCTAAAATAAAAGATTTTAATAATACAAAAAATTTAGCTTAAATAGTATCACTGAAATCGAATAAAATAAAAAAGATGATTTATATTAATAAATTTCAAAAACTAATCACTTTAAAACCATTGAGATCTATTGAAAATTTAGTTTGATTTTAAATTATAATTAACAAATTGAGTTCTACCATGAAGCCACTAATTATAAAAGATTTTAAAATACTGTTTTTCTTGTAAAATATATAAAATTTTAGATTGTATAATATAATTTATAAATAATAATAAAATATGATAACATAAAGAGCAATTGACAATAATAGCATTTTTTAAGATTTTGTTCCAAATATAACATCACTAATTTAATTTTTTAAAATATCATAAATTTAATATTAAAATATTTAAAATTTCTTTGTAATAAAAAAAATTAAATTTTAAATTGAAAAAAAGAATTCAAATATAATACTTTAATTACACTTGTAATTTATTTATGGTAAATATGTATTTTCATAAAATAATTTGTGCTACTTTTAAAAATTTAAGTTATAGCAGTAAATTTAAAACAAAAACTTAAAAAAGTTATAAAAATAACATAAATTATTTTCTAAAAATACATATTTATTAGAAATAACTTAAAATATTATATTTAGTTTTTTTCTAATTTAGGATTTACTTTTTCTTATTAAAAATAAATTTTAAAGTATTTCAATATTAAATTTGTGTTATCTTGAAAATTTAAACTAATTGTGATATTTTGGAAGAAAAAAACGTAAAAAATATTATTTTTGTCAATTGTCCAATCGATTTTCGATTGTTATTAATAAAATATAAGTAGATTTTTATAACAATATATATATATAGTTAAATCCAAATACAATTTATAGTTAAAATAATTTATTTTATTCTATAATATATCTCTAAAATTGATAGTATTTGTAAAAAAATTATTTTACAAAGTATGTTGAATTTTGAATTTAATAGAACAAAATAAATATTTATTAATTATAAAATTTAAAAATTCTATGGTATTACTATATTTTTTTAGCTAATAAAAAATATAGTTTTCAGAGTCTTTAAAAAAGTTAGTTTTTTAAATTTTGGATATTAATTTGAGTTTCCTCTTAAAAATAGCTATATTGAAAATATAATATTTATATAAATAGTACTCAGTTTTAGAGTATTCCAAAAACAATCAATTAATAATAAATAAAAAGATTTGACTCGGCGAATAGCCCGAAGCTAGAAAAATTCGTCCAAAGAAAAAGCAAAAGAGTCCAAACCTTTGTTTTCTTCTTTATCGGATTGAGAAGAATCGGTTTTAACCCTAAATTAACACCCCTAATTAATTCCCTACACTTTATATAATATTATGTCAATTTAATAATGGTTGTCTAATTACAATAATGTAAAGCTAAGGAAAGATGTGTGTGCGTCTG
This sequence comes from Pugionium dolabratum, assembly GCA_018901945.1. Taxonomy (NCBI): domain Eukaryota; kingdom Viridiplantae; phylum Streptophyta; class Magnoliopsida; order Brassicales; family Brassicaceae; genus Pugionium; species Pugionium dolabratum. The sequence continues at coordinate 253,712 of JAEVFF010000531.1, forward strand.
TTTAACTATGGCGTAGGGAGCGAACCAAAGTTACGGCTGTGTTAAACCCAGACGAAACCTCCGATCGCCTTTTCTCTCGATTCGTCTTCTTCCTCCTCGCCTTTAGATACACCTATATAATCTCTTTTTCTTATTTGCCGTTTAACAGTTAATTTCCCGACCATCGATTGGATAAGCTTTTTTTCATCGACGGCGTAACCAAGACCTGAGAGAGGGATTTTCGTCTCTCGATGACTCTAAGCCGTTTAATAGCCGCCGACTCTTCAACCACTCGCCGATCGTCTTTCTCCGTGGCTGTAACCGATAATCACAAACGGAAACTCGAGGATTACGGTGTTGATCTTCTCCAAAAAATGAAGAGACACGAGGTCGACGCCGATTACCTGTCGGCGTCTCAACAATCCTGGAATTCACGAAGATCCGGTGACAATTCTGGTCATAATCTGTCGTTATCTTCGGCGGCGGAGTGTTCTTCCGCCTTCGAGGCGTCGAATCGGCTGCAAATCTTCGTCAGGATGATGTCGGGAGGTAAAACGATCGTGATCCACGCCAATGAAAACGACACCGTGGAGAAGCTTCATCAGAGGATCGAGTTGAAAACGAAGATTCCGGTGAACGAGCAACGGGTTATCTATAAAGGTAAGCAACTACAGTACGAATATTCTCTCAGCTACTACTCGATCGAGAAAGATGCTTCGCTCCATCTAGTTGGTCGTATGCAAAGTACAGAGCATCCGGTAGCTTGGCAAACGGTGGATGATATCATGTACACAGTCTCTCGAATGTACAGAGGTGAGAATGTATACGGAGGTATATCCACCATTAATGAGAAATTGATTGCGTTTTTCACCATGATTCCTGTGGATAACGACGAATCAATTGCCAAATATCTTAAAATTTTCTCAAGCTCTTCTGTTCCTGCAGCTCTGGTTATGCTCTACGCTTCTTCTTTAGAAGTTAACAAATCATGTGCTAAGCGTGCGATTAAGCTCTTTCTGAGTAATTGTTTAAGCTTGCCGAAGAAGCAGCAGAATATTTGTTTATCAGTCGTGTTAGAGTTCTGTAGATTGCTTAAAAAAGTTTGCCCTGACCACAAGCTGTATGTGTCTTGCCGGAATGCCTTGGGTTCCATGCTGGATTCGATTGATAATTCGGGTAGATTTCATGGTGGAATGTTGACTTTCGCAGAGGAGATTTTCCCTTTCTTTAGCGAATTAGCTGATCTTTTGCTCAAAGAGCTTGCCCAGAATTCAGGGCCTACTTCCTGTGATGTTAATAAATTATTTTCCTTTTGGCTATGCGTTAGGAAGTCGATTGAATTCCAAGTTACTTGCGTATTTCCCATTCCTATACCTCTGCGAAATAGTATACTGGAGGCAGAGCTCGAACATCTCCATCAGTTATTCAGAATGTTGTTGCGTACAATGGACGTTTGTATGAGTAGAGTTGAATCTTGTTTGGGTAAAAAAGGAGCTGGAAACAGTGAAACTATGTCTGGATCATGGTCTCAGTATCTTGCTATTCTGCAGATTATCCATTCAATTGCTGAAGTCTATCAAGGTGGTAAGGAAGTACTTGCTGGTCTGCTAAACTCTAGGAAGGCTTCGTTCTGCGCTCTTGTTGTGAAATTTATTAAAAGAGGCGATGATCACAAATGGATCTATGAATATATGAACGCTACCAACTTTGAAGCTAGGAGGCATTTGGCAATGATGTTGTTTCCTGACGTGAAAGAAGACTTTGAGGAGATGCATGAAATGCTCATTGACCGGTCCAACGTGTTAGCAGAATCATTCGAGTACATAGCTAGTGCAAGCCGTGAGGCACTTCATGGTGGACTGTTCATGGAATTCAAGAACGAGGAAGCTACAGGTCCTGGTGTTTTACGAGAGTGGTTCTATTTGGTATGCCAGGAGATATTTAATCCGAAAAATACCCTCTTTCTTCGCTCTGCTGATGATTTTAGAAGGTTCTCTCCAAATCCAGGTAAACTTTATATCACTTTGCCTAGGTACCAGTGAATTTGGATCTTTCTTGAGCGTTCTTATTGTTTTTTGTACTATCTGATATCCCATACACTTCTAATATATATATTTTTTTCAATTGCTTTCCCAGAATCTTAACATATTTAGTATATCAGTATTGGACATAGTGTATAATTCCTACCGTGCTTGTAATTTGCTTGTGGTTATGTGAAGGAAGCATTTAAGAGTATACACTACACTGACTACAGATATAAGAAATTGTTGTTCTGTCATCTTAGGATCCTTATGTTGAAGAGTCACTAGTAATCTTATCAGTCTTATATTCTTACAATACCGATTGATCATGGGGCTTAACTATCTGAAAAGTTAAGCATGTGCGAGTTGAAATTATATAGAGGACGTTTAGCCTTAGATGCAAGAAGCAAATCTAAGCATGTCATTCTCTGCTTTAAATGGATATCTTGTGTAATGCTCGTATATTGACCCATTGATACTGAAGTAAGCATGTGCGAGTTGAAATTATATAGAGGACGTTTAGCCTTAGATGCAAGAAGCAAATCTAAGCATGTCATTCTCTGCTTTAAATGGATATCTTGTGTAATGCTCGTATATTGACCCATTGATACTGAAGTAAGCATGTGCGAGTTGAAATTATATAGAGGACGTTTAGCCTTAGATGCAAGAAGCAAATCTAAGCATGTCATTCTCTGCTTTAAATGGATATCTTGTGTAATGCTCGTATATTGACCCATTGATACTGAAGTAAGCATGTGCGAGTTGAAATTATATAGAGGACGTTTAGCCTTAGATGCAAAAAGCAAATCTAAGCATGTCATTCTCTGCTTTAAATGGATATCTTTTGTAATGCTCGTATATTGACCCATTGATACTGAAGTTTTGTCGTACATTCAGCATCCAAGGTGGATCCATTGCATCCAGATTTTTTCGAGTTCACAGGTCGTGTGATTGCCTTAGCCTTGATGCACAAAGTTCAAGTGGGCGTGCTATTTGATCGTGTTTTCTTTTTGCAATTAGCCGGATTGGAAATTTGTTTGGAAGATATCAAGGGCACAGATCGGATCATGTACAACAGCTGCAAACAGATTCTAGAAATGGATCCAGTGTTTTTCGATTCGAATGCGGGTCTTGGTCTAACATTCGTATTGGAAACCGAGGAGCTTGGAAAAAGGGATACAATAGAGCTATGCAAAGACGGGAAATCCCTTGCTGTTAACAGCAAGAACAGGAGACAATATGTCGATCTCCTAATCAAACATCGATTCACCACATCAATCTCAGAGCAAGTAAAGCAATTTTCCCGGGGTTTCATGGATATTCTTTCAGATACAGTACCGGCCAGCCTCTTTTTCAAGCGAATATACCTAGAGGACCTTGACTGGATGCTTCGAGGAGGAGAAAACCCAATAAGCATAGATGATTGGAAAGCGCATACAGAGTACAACGGATTCAAAGAGACTGATCGCCAAATAGATTGGTTCTGGAAGGTAAGTAACAGCACAAAAATATTTGCTCCCACTTTAAAACTTAATAACCGATAATTCTCTGAATGGATTTTGGTAGATTCTGAAGAAAATGACAGAGGAAGAAAGGAGGGGTATACTCTTCTTTTGGACATCGAGCAAGTATATACCAGTGGAAGGGTTTAGAGGATTATCATCAAAGCTTTACATTTATAGACTATATGAACCTAATGATCGTCTCCCATCGTCTCACACTTGCTTTTACCGTCTCTCTTTACCAAAATATCCGACCATTACTCTCATGGAACAACGCCTCCGAATCATTGCTCAAGATCATGTCAGCGCCAGTTTCGGTAAATGGTGACTAGTTGTCAAAGATCTTTGGTGCCTTTTGTGTATAGATTTTTTATATAATAATCTCTGTTTTTAACTTATGGATAAATTATTCTCTCAGTGAAACCTTTGACTAGATGTTAAAAATGCAGACGGTAATGTTTCAGTCAATATCTCTTTGGAATTTGGTATCCATGTTTCACTAAAATTTTCTTTCAATATTGTTTTTTGTTTTATCGCCGAATTCTGTTTTTCCTTGGATGGAATCATGTAAGCTTAGCTCAATTTCAACCCAAAATAAAAAATTTTAGGGTATGCAAATAGGCGTCTGCTTTAGATGTTTGATTCTTCAGTATTTTGTATTTATATATATTTCCGATATGTTTGATTCTTCAGTATTTTGTATTTATATATATTTCCGATAGGATTTTTCTCTGTATCTAAAATTGAAAAAAACTTATTTATTCGCTTGAGTATACAAACATCAAACAAGTAACAAGACTCACCTTCACTTGTCTGATAATAGACAAAATGAAGATAACTCATAATATATTAAATAGAAATACAATAACATCTCAGCTGACTTATTATTTATGCAAAACTATCAAACTTATATTTCATTTTACACTGTTTTGACTTCAACTGCCATCTCTTCTTCTGTTGCCGGTTTAACATTTTTCTCCTCAACCGTTGCCGGAATTTCAACCGGAGCTATCTCGGTTTTTTCAGTTTCATTGTCTACCTTTGGTTCTTCTTCTTCTTCTCTGATTTCAACCTCAACCGCAGTGGTAGCATGAACGGTTTCCTTAGGCGCCTCGGCCGTTGGATCTGTCGTGGTCTTCTCTTCTGTGTTTGTTACTATTTTCTCAACCTGCGGTATAACAAAACACCGAGTGTTTGTGTCATGAATCATCCTCTTGTATATAGAGAGGATTTATTCATCAAGAACTAATAGTGTTGGATTAATTTGAGCCCATATATTTTTCTGCCTGAAGTTGATTTTCTTCAATGATTTATTTGTTTATATTTTGAAGTTACCAATTATTAAAAATACAAAGTTTTACGATTCACTGGAAAAAAAAACATTACCTCAACACCAGCCATTTGAAGACTCCGAAGAAAATAATTATGAACAAAGGAAATAAAAAGTATATATATAGAAAAGAGAAATGAGGAGAGTTGTAAGTGAATTTATGGAAGACAAGGATCGTATTTATAGATTTGATCTTCAAAAAGTAATAACATAAAATGAAATTAAAAAAATAAAATAAAAGAAGTGTTGAAGCATATTTACAGGTACGAACCTAACTAAAGTGTGTAAACTATACATTATGATTCTTATGTTTGGTGCGTCCAGAACAAATTAATGTTACCAATCTTTATCATATAATATCTGAATTTTTATTCTCTAATAAGGTTGCAATTCATTTAAAACTAATATTACTCTTTTTGTTCATGAACCGAACAAATTTTTTTTAAAAAGGATTTGAAAACTAAGTCGAAGTTTTCACAAGAAACAAACCATTTACATAAATGTTATTCTGATTGTTTGGTTATTATGTATAACATATTGGCTCAGGAAAAACAATTATCCATATATATTAATATAATTAAGATAAACATTATCGTAACTAAAATGATGAAAAACTTATATCTAGTAAATATTTGTTATTTATGTTAACATGCTTTCACCAATATAATTTTCGATTATTAAAACTATAAACCTTGAGTCCATAAACTCTTATCTTTGAAGTGTTTTAGTTATTAATTCAATAAAATGATTATATGTGGTTTCAATACATTCTTATTTCAAATAGTGATTACCTACCTACAAAATATATATTTCTAAATTTTACAATATTTGGTTTACATTGTATTTGGAAGTTGGAATTACTATAAGAAAATAAAACCATTCTAAAACATATAATAGTTTTAGATCTTTCCAAAAGAACCACCAAAGCTTCCTTATAATATTTTGTTTTTACAAATTTGTAGTAATCTTCCTAAATCAGTTGTATGAAGATTTTCCTAAAAAAAAGGAAAGGATTAAAACGAAATTATGTTATTTTAAAGCAAAAAAGTAAACAAAACATTATGAATTTTTTAAGTTTCACAAAAGATGAGTTGGTTCACTAATTGGTGTGCTACACTTGGACAAGTGTGTAGATCACAACCATCCCTCATATTATTATGCTTTCAATTTCATCTTTTTCTTTTTGTACAGAGTTCTTCATTTCATTACTTTAAAACCTTTCATTCTTCATGTCACCTCTTTTACTATCTCTTTATTCCTTATAGGTTTTTTGGACCATTACTTTCAACTTCAAATGTTTTGATATTCAATAATTTTTGTACTATACAACGAATCATTCGATTCTTTTCTTCCTTTCATTATTTTTCAAGTATTTTAATCACACAAAGGTTTTACATTGATATCTTTGTACCTTCTTTGAAGACAACTAAGAGTGAGTTTCAAGCATCCAAGCATCGTTCTACCGATAAAGTTTTCTTACAATATTGTTAATATATTATTTGAAAAGTATTTTAACAAAATAATTTTATTTTTATATATAATTTAACGTTTGATCATCACAATAAATTTCAAATAAATATATAAATAAATTTAAATTACTAGAATAATTATAATACATGTCATTGTTATTAATTTGGTTACAAAATTAATATATTTCATTAAACTAACAAAAAAATATTATTAAATTCTTAAAATATAATTATTTTTATTTTCTTAATTTATATATACAAAATTAATATTAAAAATAATTTTAAATAAATTTTAAAATTATATAAATAGGTCATTTATATTTACAAATAAAAAATATTATATAATTTGTGAATATTTTTTCTACGCAAAGCGTGTGTATAAATCTAGTAACATTTTATTTTTGATCAAAACTGTACAAATTCACTCTTTTGAATACATTTGATATCAAATGAATACTTTAAAATAGTATTTTTTAAACTTTTTGTTATAAAGCTAATACCATAAAATTAAAAATTTTAAAATAGCATAAATAATTATACAAAAGTATTTATTTACTTTAAATAAATTATAAATAAATTTAAAATATTATATCTGAATTTATTTTTTCTAATTTATGATTTAAATTTTTTATTAAAATAAATTTTTAATGTATTTTAATCTTTAATTTATGGTATTATTAAAAATTTAAACTAATGATGTTGAAGATGACAAAAAAAGCTAAGAATGATATTTTTGGAATTTTTTTTTAAAAATGTTATTTTAGAGAATTACCTCAAAAATAACTTTAATATTTTCAAATACTTCATTAATTAATTAAAAAGAGATCATTGTTAAGTTTCAGTTTTGGACAAATGTCTAAAATAGCACATTTCTAAGTTTTTGTTTCAAAAATAGCATCATTAGTTTAAATTTTCAATAATAGCATAAATTTAAGATTAAAATGCAATAAAACTATATTTTAATAGAAAAAATTAAACCCTAAATTAGAAATAATGAACCCAAATAAAATACTTTAAATTTATGTATAATTTATTTAGAATAAATAAGTATTTTCACATAAGTATTTGTGCTATTTTGGGAATTTAATTTTATGATGCTAGATTTGGAAGAAAAACTTTAAAATGTGCTATTTTAGGGTATTACTCTTCAGTTTTCTTATTTCTGAAGTTTTAGTTAAGTTGCGATAGTATTCCATAATTTCTATCATCCACTGAAAATACTTTTATTTATTTAATTGTATAAAAACCTGAAACTATTGTCCAAAAAAAGGAAAAAAAAAACTGAAACCTTCAGACTCACCCAGAGGGGTCGCTGAGTTCCCTTTATAAAGCCCTAATTGTTTCTTTTCTCAAACAAACTAAAACCCTAGCTTCTTCCTTTTCTTCGCCTCTCGCCGAATTCAAAATTCGCAGACGAAGATGACTGTAGAATCAGTGAACCCTAAGGCGTATCCATTAGCTGATTCTCAGTTATCTATAACAATCCTCGATCTTGTTCAACAAGCTACGAATTACAAACAGCTAAAGAAGGGAGCTAATGAAGCTACCAAGACACTGAACCGTGGAATCTCTGAGTTTGTGGTGATGGCTGCCGATGCTGAGCCTCTCGAGATTCTCCTTCATCTTCCTTTGCTTGCTGAAGATAAGGTATTAATTTCTTATTGTCCTTTACGAGTCTCAATTTGTAATTTCTCTGGGCTCTGTAGATTTTCGAGCAAGTTCAAAATCTTTTGCTGGATCCACTGGTTTTTTCGGGAAGATGCTAAAAATCTTGAATTTATTGGCTATTAGACATGATGTTCTAACAAAGTAAACAATTCACAAAATTGGTGCTTATATAGATCTTAGTTCTTGGATGTAGGAGAGAAATTTCATCTCAGGAAATTTGTTTATGCATTCAGAAGCTCATTGTTTCCGCATATTAGCACATACTTTATGTGATGAGTTTAGTCAGTAATCTGCATATTCACATATTCGTTGCTTTTGCCTAAGCGTATCTCTTTATTAGTTTTACATAGATATGTTTCGTAAGTCTCTTGTCTGATTCTGAACCAATTGTTTTGTCTTCTTTTCTTTGAATTGTTTGCAGAACGTTCCTTATGTGTTCGTGCCATCGAAACAAGCTCTTGGAAGAGCATGTGGTGTAACAAGACCAGTGATTGCTTGTTCGGTTACATCGAACGAAGCTAGCCAGTTGAAATCTCAAATCCAGCAGCTAAAGGATGCCATAGAGAAGCTCCTCATCTAGATTTTTTGTTGGTTATGAATGATGAGTCTCTCCATATATATATATGGTTAGGCTTTGACTGTATTTCAGTTTGTGCAACTTTTAGCTTATCGAAAACAATAATTAGAAGAAACAAACATGTGAACGAATCTATTTAATGATTGTTGTGCTTTGATTTTGGTATCATGTTGTGCAAAATGCATATTTTGAACACTCTGCAGTTGAATTATATTTTTGATTTAGGTATTGTAAAACAAAAGGGATGGTTTATTTAATATCCATGCATGTATACCATACAAAACTTTAACTAATCCGAACATGTATTCAAAAATTGAATCTAACTCGAATCCAAATTTTGAAAATCTGAACCGAATCAGAATGGTTGTTTATTGACTAGTTAACTGTAATTAATTAATCTAAAAGGAAAATCTGAAGTTGAGCTTTTTGTTTTCTTTCGTGCACAATTTTTGTTGATCAGGACGTTTTACTCATTTATAACGTTAACTAAAATGAGACCTAAAATAGATTGATGAGCAATAACTGGAGTTTTTGTGCCGAAAATAAAAAAAAAGTCAATTGTTGCTTAACATTTTCCGTAAAAATGAATGTACATTTGGAAACAGTAAAGTGTAACTAATATTTAGAAATCAGAATAATTGAAAAAATCATTACTAATTCAATAATACAGTAAACTGTAACTAATATTTAGAGATCAGAGTAATTTTGGCAAAAGCTGTAACATTTCTAATTCAATAATACATAATTTAGATTGAATTTATAAACAATTAAAATCCACATTCCAATAAAATTCACTAACCTATGAGACCTCCACCTAATCTTTCAAGTCGGTCAGAGAACAAAACGGACTACTTACGTGAAAGTTTGACTCTATATATATCTGTAATAGGATCCTCTCTCTGCTTTTCTCGACGGACCCAATTCTTAATTCATCTCTTTATTTTTGCCGATAAAACGAGAAATTCGAACACCATTTCTGATTGCAATCTCAAATCCGAAGGTAATACGAACCCTAGATTTGAACGGATAATCATTGGATTTTAGCTTCCATTGCTTCTTTGATCTTCCTAATTGGATATTGAAATCGAGGAACCCTAATTTCAGATCCTCTACGAGTACAGAAACTAAGGAAGACGATTTCCAGGTCTCGGAACATTATGTCGTATTGCTTGACGCTGAAGTCGGCATGTATTGGCTGTGGATCGCAGTCCGATTTGTACGGAAGCTCCTGTAGGCACATGACGTTGTGCTTGAAGTGTGGCAAAACCATGGCGGAGAATAAAGCCAAGTGTCTTGATTGTGGAGCCGTCGTCACGCGGTTGATTCGGGTTAGAATCGTAATGTATTTTTCGTTCTTCCTTCGAGCTGATGAGATCTATTTCTTGTTCGATGATATTTTTTGAGGGGAAATTTTTAGGAATATAACGTACGGGCTTGCCCAGCAACCGATAAGAACTACTTCATCGGTAGATTCGTGACGGGTCTTCCTAATTTCAAGAAAGGCTCTGAGAATAAATGGTCTCTTCGTAAAGATATACCGCAAGGTCGTCAATTTACCGATGCACAACGGGTGTGTATCATCATCATGTTCTTATTACCAATCTGTTGGAAGGTTTTATACATACGCTTATAGCTGTGTGAAATCAAATTTTCTAGGAGAAGCTAAAGAACAAACCTTGGGTCTTGGAAGATGAAACTGGCCAGTTTCAGTACCAGGGACATCTTGAAGGCTCTCAGTCTGCAACTTACTATCTCTTGGTGATGCAGAACAAGGAGTTCGTCGCTATTCCCGCTGGTTCTTGGTATGGATGAACAAATTTCCAACTTTTATGTGTTGATAAAGGTCTTTAAGAGCTTTTTATTTTGCTGGTGCAATGTTTCTGTATGGAGTCTACCCGCACCCTAAAGTCACATTTCACGCAAAATGTTTCCATCGTCGTGGTTTTGTGGAATCTCTTAGTATGGATCAGTTAAACCATTTGGGATCAACTGCTGTTTTTCTTTTTAAATATTGTGTTAGGTTTAACTTCAACAAGGTTGCACAGTATAAGCAACTTACGTTGGAAGAAGCGGAAGAGAAGATGAAGAATCGTAGAAAAACTGCTGATGGGTATCAAAGGTGGATGATGAAAGCCAGTCCAGCGTTATTTGGAGAAGCAGAAAATGAAAAAGAGAGCGGTGGAAGCAGTGGAGGAGGTGGTAGAGGTCGTAAAAAGTCATCAGGCGGTGATGAAGAAGAAGGAAATGTCTCTGATAGAGGGGAGGAAGATGAAGAGGAAGAGGCATCACGGAAAAGTAGGCTTGGGCTACATAAAAAGAGTAACGATGATGATGAAGAAGGTCCAAGGGGTGGTGATCATGACATGGATGATGACGACATTGAAAAGGGTGAATAGTAATCTATATGTAGACGATATTTTTTCCTCATTGTTACCATATAACAAAACTGGAGACCTCTGTCAGTATTGATATATGTTGATTTGTTTAGGGGATGACTGGGAACATGAAGAAATTTTCACTGATGATGATGAAGCAGTCGGTAATGATCCTGAGGAACGTGAAGATCTTCTGGCGCCTGAAATTCCTGCTCCTCCAGAAATAAAGCAGGTATGTTTTACTACAATACTTTACTTGCAAAGTACAATTCTCTGTGAAAGTGATGTAGTCATTTCGTTTCGTAGTCTCTTATATACGTTATCCAAATACTGGATTGTTGACTCTTTACTTTGTATGAGGTTGCAACTTTCTTTCGACTTTCCTTGCAGGATGATGAGGATGAAGAAAATGAAGAAGAAGAGGGAGGGTTGAGCAAATCTGGTAAAGAGTTAAAGAAATTGCTTGGTAAGGCTAATGGTTTGAATGAATCTGATGAAGATGACGATGATGATTCAGATGATGTAAGCTCTCTTAATTATTTTTTATATTCTCTTGCTTTTCCTCATTCAAGGCAAACTGTTCAATTCTCAGGCTTTCTTTTTATCAAATCCATAGTGTAAACTGGTTTTGATACAAGAAAATTATCCTGAATGCCATTTCATAGGATGAGGACACAAACTTCAGTCCAGTTACGAATTCGAAACAGAAAGATGCAGCGAAAGAAGAACCTGTTGATAGCTCTCCTCCAAAACCAGCACCGTCAGGACCTTCTCGTGGAACACCTTCTGCTAAACCATCTAAGGGAAAGAGAAAGCTAAATGATAGCGATTCTAAAAAGCCTAGCAGCTCTGTTCAAAAGAAATTGAAGACTGAAAATGTAAGACGCTTGCATGTGTTTATGTTATGTTTTAAATGTTTAAGGTGAAGCATATGAGGATAGAAGTTTTTTGTTGTTGTTGAGGATTATGTAATTTGGTTTCTAACAAATAAGTTCTTGCAATTATGTAAGCAGGATCCAAAATCTTCAGTGAAGGAAGAGAAAACAAACTCGGTTTCCAAATCTAACACACCGACAAAACCGGTGAAAACAGAACCAGCCTCAGCTGCGACTGGGCCTGTGACTGAAGACGAAATCCGCACTGTTCTGATGGAGAAGAAGCAAGTTACCACACAAGACCTTGTTTCCAGGTTTAAGGCAAGACTTAAAACCAAAGAGGTAGTATTTTGTTATCTTTAAGACCAATCCTTGTTCCTTGTTGTAATTGTGTCTAATCATTTTGTTTTGTCCTTTAATGGATCTTTATAGGACAAGAATGCATTTGCGGATATTCTGAGGAAGATCTCAAAGATACAGAAGAACGCAGGTTCCCAAAACTTCGTCGTTTTGAGAGAAAAATGAGACTTTACTATCGTAAGGGGACTAAGTCTGTTTTTTTTTTCTTCATGCGAAATAGTAAAACTGAGGATATTTTATCGTTTATTAGTATGAAAATGTTTAAACCGTCCGATTTGGTTCGGAGTGACATTACTAGCAATTGATTGGTTTTGTTTAACCTATTCGTTAGTATAACAAGAAAATAAGAGTATCAAGAAAAAAAAGAAACAGCACAGTCTCTCACCATATGAGTCTCATCACTCTATTGTTGCCTGCAGGAAATGCAGAGACGAAGGATTCACAATCCCACAAACTCAAAGAACGAAACAAAACCTCGGTTTCACTTCATTACTTTGGACCAGAATGTTTCAACAGTATGGTATTATTTATCTTGAGATTTTCATACAACGAGGATGATACAAGAAATTACCATAATTCGAAGGAGACATTTACACAAAACAAAATTACTCTAAAATATTCAAGTATGAATTATTATGACCATATATGCGAATACGATACCAAAAAAAAAAAACGAAGCATTTGCGTAGGATCAATAATATTAGTCTAGTATAGTGCTGAAACAATAAAAAATTTGAATTTTAAAGCAAACGGATTCAAAAATTATTCTGAAAATATTAATTAGTAAAACAAATCTAATGACATTCTTGAAAGATGATTACGATATCTTAGACATTTCAATCCATTTAATTATATAAATTTATGTCACTTTTATGAAAATATTAAGCAAAATTAATGTTATTTTTGCTGAAGAAAACCTTTGGGCAATTAATAGTGATCTAATGATATTCATGGAAGAGAATTGTCATCTTTTTACCGTCACAGTCTATTGGTTACAATTACTAACGCAACACAACTTACTGTTATTACATTTACATCCTTAACATAAAATACTAGTTCTTTAACACAAATATTTTTAATATAATATGTGTCGTAACTATATTACATTCCCAAAATTGTGATGATCCAACAGAAAATTAGAGGATTATCTCACTGATTAGTCATTATGGCGTGTTTAAATGGATTATGTATTTTTTAAAAAGCTGATAAATGTACATAAACCGAACCGTTGATTCTATATATGTTATGTGAATCTTAGTGGTGTATCTACTTCATAGTTAAAACATAAACTCATTGGTTGTAAAATGATACATTTTGGAAATCGATGAAAAGAAAAGATTTTAGATTTCTTGTTTTGACATATTAAAAATACAACCTTGAATGTGGTTTCACAAATAAATGATACAATTAACAGAAGATCATAACAAAACTAATCTTAAATTTAAAGAAAGTTCAATGATTCAATCAACAGAAGGAACTCACAAGTAATTGGCCAGCCATGGAAGATCCTTGTTGAGTTTTAATGCAAAAGAAACATCATCACTTGGAAAATTTAGCTGCAGCTTCTGCAATCTGTGCCTCTTCCCAGGTTCACAGAGAATGATTCTGCATTCACCGAGATCACAACTGATCTTCAGAAGAATGTCCCAACCCGGAAAAGCTTCTCCGTTGGTTAAGCAAAGAGACGATACTGTTGTTGCCACTCTGTCAAAAGTTGTCTCTGCCATTCCTGTTTTGTAAAGCTCATGCACCATAGCCGTCAAGAATATCTTACTCAGTCTTGATACGCTCTTCATAACTTGAATATGAGGTGCCTGAAACATCTCTTGTATCGCTGCTTCAACATCTCCCATAATCACCAGCTGATTCTTTGCGGCTTTGTTATTCTTTAGTCTGTAATCCGCTACTTCTGCTGCTCGCCTGCATATCTCAAGTGCCCGTCTTGCATCTCCTGAAATTGCAGCTACTTTTCTCGAAGCAAACTCAATAGCTTGCTTCTCGAAAGCATCAATTCCATTCAACCTTGTAGAAATGATTTCTTGTAGCTGAGTGTGATTATAAGGACCAAAACATAGTCTCTGTATACCCATTCGGCTTGAAATCCGAGGGAGCAGCTTCTCTGGAAGATCCATCGTGTTTGCTATCCCCAGCACAACCAATTTGGAGTTAGGCTTGGTAGGCCAATCCAGAATATTGTATAAAACCGACTGATTTCTAGTGACTAGAAGATCAAGTTCGTCGATTAGAAGAATGCAAGGCTTCTCATCCTCTTTCCCAATCTTTTTTCCTTCCGCAAACCTCTCATTGAGAGAATGTAGAGCTTTCTTCCAATGGACACGATGGCCACTCAATGCTTCATAGATTACGGTGTAAATGTTCTCAGGCGAAGCCAGCTTGAGACCATTGATCTCCACGAAGCAATACGGGCTTACACTTCCCGCTTCAACCTCAGCCTTCAGATTCTTCATAACTGATAGGACACTAATAGTCTTCCCAGTCCCGGGAACGCCATGAATGTACATGCATCTTCCCAAACATTGATCATCCGAGATTGAACCCTTTATAAATGCAGTAATCTCTTCCATTTCCTTGTTCCTACAAGGAAGAGACTTGGGACGTGAGGCCAACAACAATGTGGCTTTCGCTTTTTCTAACTCAGTCTGCTTATGACATCTCACATGCTCAGGAATGCGCTTTGTTCCCACCTTTTCAAGGCCAAAGAAACGCCCTTTAAGAGAATTCGCAGCTCTTGCACTCGTTGAAGCTCTCTTACTCTTGGAATCTCCGCGGACACTTTCTTCAGCGTCAAACTCCATCTCTTCGTCACTATCACACTCCTCCTCCTCGTTCCTAGAGCTCCATTCTTTGTCATTCTCGGAATCTCCATCAGCCAATTCAGCCAAACGCTTGAAGCTATGCCAATGAACATCATATTCATACTCGCATAAGAACACATCATCCCCACCATTGCTCGCCTTTGAAAACTCCTTTGGACACTTCACAAAGCAATGCCTGAGAATACATTCCATCTCTATATCAGCAAAATCATTCGTCAGATAAAGCTCTCGCTTCAGATTATGCGGTTGACGTCCTGAAGCAGTCTCTTCGGGTATCATATACCAATGAGCTCTAATCCAATACACACCACCAACTTCTTTCCACAACTTCTCGATTCGAGCAGCCCACAAATCACTCGAAAGAAGCTTCTCTCTCGCCGTTCTCGCCAGCTTTTTCCCCGCGGGTGGTTTCGGAACCACAATTGCCTGACCTGACTTTCGAGCCTCACAGAATGGACAGATCCAATCACCTTCGGGTACTTCCTTCAACGGCGGCTTCAAGCATTTCAAATGAAACCCACCTAAGCAATCATCACACTCAATCATTATGTTACTACCTGACTTGAAGCAGATCCGGCAATCCTCGATTTCTGGGTCTTCTTCCTCTTCTGAGTTCGCGTCTTCTCTCCTCTTAACATACACATCGTCGCCGATTACAAACTCGACACCATCAAATTCCACTTTATTGTAGTAGACTCTCTTATTGGTCACTTGAGTCTCTTGAGTTTTGTTCCTCCTCTTCGTTGTCTCCGATCGATTTGGGGATACTGGAGAGAAGGAAATTTCCGCATCGGATGAATCTTTGCCGTCTTTCTTCTTCTTCTTCGGGGTTTCAGATTTCTTCACCTTCCCTTCAAAATCATCAGTGGTCCTTTTTCTGGGCGCCGTCTCCCTTTTACGAATTAGATTAATTTGTTGGGCAGATTCTCTCCCCGGACTATCGATGGGGTCATTTCCCAGATCTATTCTCCGGGAAACATGGCGAACGGATCTGCGAAGAGGAGTAAGAGTTTCTGGGGTTTGGGGAGTGAGCAAGGTTGACGAAGGAGACAGATACGATTTGCGATAGATGTTAGTAGGGGTTTTGGTCGATTTAGTAGGGGAATGGAAGGTTTTTGCCCTTGGAGTCGCAGCCATGGATGTTGAAAGCTAGGGTTTCTGGACAAGGAAGGAGGCGGAGAGAGATAGATAGAGAAAGATGCTGGTGGGAAGAAGGGGGCTTTAGTAAGAGATTTGGCGGGAAATGTTCCCTCGAAGAAGAAATGATTATTTTATTACTTTTATAAAAGTTCATTAATTTGGAAAATGAAAATAGTAAGAGATTTCTAGTAAAAAAACTAAAAAGATTTGGTTGTCAGAAATAGAAAGGTTCATTGAATTTGATTTTAGAGATTATACTTGAATAATTAATCACTAATCACCGAAATATAGTCCTTTTTTGTTTTAAATACACATTAATTAAGAGATAAAATTAAGAGATAAAAGCTACTAACAATCAATCATAGAAGACCACAATTAATCGTTGTCATGGTTTAATTTGATTCGACCATAAGAAAAAACAATTACAACATACATATGAAGAACCTTTCTTTCGATCCAAAAGCTTTCATCTTTTTAGTCATCATCATTCATTTTCTTCACATACATAATCATACCTATACAACACAAAGGATTATCAGAACCTTTTTTTTATCAATGCCTAATTTCAAAATTTAAATGTCATAATTTGATCTCACTTTATTTTACGCGTAAGTTGGTATATCCCTGTCGCTGACATAGCAACATTAACACTAAACAGGTTCCAGTTTTTCTGTAATACCAAAGTCACAATCAACAAAACCAAAATCAGTTTAAAAGCAAAACCGAAAAATCCAATCACAGAAACACAAAGGAGAAAAGAAGTAAAGTAAAACTTACAGGAGTGATTATAGTACTGCAACGACACCAGATCATTCCAGTGCATGTCACAGCTGATAATACAATTGTTATAAGGAAATATGAGATATTATAAAAACCAATAACTAAAGAATAAATAATAACATACCAATTTGTTGAAGGTATGAAATATTCTCTGGAGGTTTTTGGAAATCTGCAATGTTAGCAATGCTTATACCCCATTTGAAAGTCGGAGCCCAGAAATGAACTGATAAGACAAAAAACAAAAACTTTGATTGAGATAAATACAATTGCACTTTGCTTGGTTAAAACTGGAATCAATTGGAGGAAAAACAAAATATTACTATTATGTTATTCGATAACAATAATAATCAAACATTCGAAGTGATGAAGAGATTATATTAGTTAGTTTGCATTCTCTGGTTTAGTATTGGTTAAAGTTGGTTAATTGGTTTATGATTTCTACTCTACTTGTTCTCTCTGTTGCAATCAAACAAAGGAATTTATAAACTGAATCTCTCTTTCTCTCTCTCGATTCCAACTCTGAGAGAATCTGAAAGAGATCAATGAGTGTTTCATTTGGAAAATTTAGCTTTGTTTCGAAGCGAAACGTATGAGATTCCATAAAATGTAGATTGCTTGAGAAAAACAAATTCCAAATTCAACTGAAGAAAAAAGTAAATCATTGTAATAGAATGCGAGCAGACTTACTTGTCTTAGGTCCCGCCGGGTGATTCCAGAGAGCTTGAAGCTTAGACATCGCCATCGTCTCTTTTCTTTTTACCTCGGGAGATTTTATTTTCTGTCTTGTTCAGTCTCCAACATAAATATTAACGTAAAGATGCTATCGGAAACGGCGTCGTATTGTAACGTAATCATGTCGTTGACTTTTTGACTTTTTCCCATGACATTGGAACCTAAAGTACTTTGATGAATATCTCATGTAAAGTATAAATAGGAAACTAAAAGTTCTCTAGATCTTATTAATTTTACATGATTTTACGAGTAAGTTTTGACGTTTTTCAATTTGTAATAGCTTTCTTAGATATCTTTTGTGAAGACTGTTTTATTGTTTGAGAATCTCGCATATACTTTTCTATATGAAAAATCTTTGATGGATATATAGCAAACTTTTAATATGTGCTTAATTTAAGATGAGATATAATCATGATAAAAAGACGACGTGAAGAATATAAATAAATAAAAAACTAAGCTCTTAAAGTAAAACGAGTGTAACGTAAAGGAATAGAACATCTGACTATGCAAAATAAATTTTGTTCCCCAAAAATCTTACTACGATACGAAGATGAAACAAAATGCATGCAAGGAAAAGTGTATTATTTAAAACTCTGAACTCTGAATTATTATCTTAACATTTACCCAAAAAAAACTCTGAATTATTTATTATCTTAACACAACGAATCACCATTCAAGAAATGACTACAAATGTAACCCTCTCTAGATGAGTTGATCGTCACATTTCAAGCAACGAAAAAGTGGTCTGTTTTCCAAAAACTATATAAAGAAAAACAATATGTTCTACAAAATGTGCAGCTATATAGTGATTGAAAACGATATATAGATACAAGGTTTATTTATTGATGAGTATAACTTGAAGTGAGTGTGGCCATACTTATTCAAACTCAATGTGTTTCATCTTTTATTTTTGTGAGGGAAGAGATAATTTGGAATTGATGTGAGACGTCATGTCGACCAATGATGAATAATAGAGGGACATATATAAATCATGATGAATGAATGAGAAATGTAAGGGAATTGAATATTTGAAATGGAATTTGCATGCTCTTCTTTAACTCGTTTGAGTTCTTATCTCACACCCACAGCTCTTTTTTCTAATGTGGACACTCGCATAACTTTCTATGAAATAAACTATAGTATACATGGTGTTTGTAACATCTCGACAAATGTTGTAATAAATGGAAACATGTATAATTAACTCTTTTTGTATAGTATTAAAAATCAACTAAAAATTATATAGGAAAATAAAAAAATATTTTTATTTTTAAAATTTTCAATGGTTTCTTAAGTTAACAAGTTCAATTTGAAAATATAGACTAGATATAAACGAGAAAATATATAATTAATAGAGACCCAAATAATCTACATATACATACGAAACTTAAACTTGATTGTTCTAACTTTGAATATATTCTTCAAAGAGTGTAACTATGAGTATTTATAAAGAAGAAATTCAAGAGAAATTCTAAAGAAGAAATTCAAGAAAATATCTTTTACAATACAAAAGTTACCCTCATAATACTATAATAACTTATTTCTTTCATAATTTCTTTATTTCGTTGACAATTGAAACAATAAGGATCCCTGATTCATTTTTCCCCTTGTGGTCGTATTTTTCTTACACTATTAGAGCCTCGAGGGCATTCCTCCGGCGACGACCAAAGTTTCTCCGGTGATGTAAGAAGAATCTTCTGAGGCTAAGAAAGCCGCTGCTGCAGCCATGTCTCCCGTTGTTCCCAACCTGTTAAGCACAGTCTTCTCTTCGATTTCTTCCCTCTGAGTAGATGAAATTAACCACACCACAACAAATATTCTGTTAATTATTATTCCATTACTTTTAGTAACCTCAAATCTAACAGTTTCAGTCTTATAACATTACCACTTTGGAGTTTCCAGTGATGAAAGATGCAAAGTGTGTGGGCACAAAACCGGGCGCAACTGCATTTACACGTGTGTCTGGACCCATCTCCGCAGCAAGTGCCTGCAAAATGGTGTTCCATCTCATCATCATCATCATCATCATTACCATTCAGTCATGAGATGAAGACTCTTAAACATACCTTAGTTAGTCCGAGAAGAGCTGTCTTAGTGACCCCATACATAGCCATGGATCCTTGTGGTTGAAATGCAGCAATAGAAGTTATGAAGATAACAGAAGAACCCTTCTCTAGGTGTGGAGCTATATCCTAATAAAAAGAGACGGAGTCAAAATTCAATTTAAATTTGATCTATCGGGCCACAGAATGCCAAAGCTAACAACTTTACTATGTTTTGCATCCTTTGTGACTGTTGCAAACTAATAAAAGATTATAACAATGAAAGCTTAACCTGAAGGAGAAGTATAGAGGATTTGACGTTGATTTCCCATAGCTTGTCAAGGATCGCTTCTTTGGTGGACAAGATTGGATCTGTAGACGGATTGGCAGCAGCGTTACAGACCACGATATCTATCTTCCCATATTTCTGAAACCAAACTCCAATTAGAATGTAGTAAACACAGAGAAGATATTGTAACTCTTAACTAAATCAAAGACACGCAAAAGGGTTTGCAAGTGTGGGAAAAATGACAACTTCTTGGTAATGTAAAGCTGTTCATGATCAATTTTGACAGGGGATCAGATCTCAAAAACAATTCTCGGCAATGACTTTACACTATGATTCACAGGTCTCCTTACCTGAACAGTTTTTTCGATAAGATTCCGACGATGTTGAGCATTGGAAACATGACAGACGATTCCATATGCATCAATCCCTTGTGATTTTAGTTTTTCTACGGCTTCATCAACATTTGCCTGCATAAATAATCAGCCTTTTAGTCAATAGAGGTTGGCTAAACAAAGCAGCAAGTTTCCAGAAAACAACCGAAATTGAGAATCTCCAACTCAATAATACAGCAGAAAAAAAAAAGATCTATGAAATCCTACGAAACTGCTAAATTGACAGATCAAATCCAGAATTTCAACAATTTCGACAACAGTAAACTTGCAGATGAAAAAAGATCCCCAAAAACTAGAGCTATCCTATGAAACACAAATACAAAGATCTGTCACTAAGAGCTTCGAGAAAAAACTTCAACTCTTCCATTTATTCGAAACCATAAGATGAAAAAATAGGTAAGAATTAAGAGATCGTGAAACCTGCTTGCGGGAAGAGACGACGACGGAAGCACCTTCGAGACCGAGACGCTCGATAATACCGAAGCCAATCCCTTGCGTAGAAGCCGTCACAATCGCGACTTTACCATCCAGTCTCCTCGGTATCTTCTTCTCCATTTCTATCTTTTGCTTCTTCGACTGATATTTCTTCTCCTTGTTTTCGTTTGTCTCTGTAGCAGTCACAGATTTATTATTTCTTCTAAGAAAAAATATATAGGCAACAAATCAACTTTTCATATCATAAATAAAAATCCTTAATATATTATTTGAGAAACTTTTTAACAAAATAACCTTAGCATATGACGTATTAATAACAAAAATAGCATGATGACATGTCAACATCACAACGAATTTCAGCTTAAATATATAAAAGGATTTAAGTTATTAGAATAATTACAATACATGTCATTGATATTAATTTGGTTAGAGAATCAACATATTTTATTCAACTAACCAAAAATAGTATTATATTTACAAAAACAATAATTTTTATATTTTTTTAATTTTTAATAAGTTAATTTATAAATAATTTCAAATAAATAGAAATAGATTTAAGTTATTACTTAATTCCTAATATATTATTCGAATAATTAAAATATATGTCATTGTTATTAATTTGGTTAGAGTATTAATATATTTTATTAAACTAACCAAAAATACTATTAAATTCATAAAAAATAATTATTTTTTGTTTCTTAATTTATATATACAAAAATTAATATTAAAAGTAATTTTAAATAAAAGTTAAATTATATAAATATTTAATTTATATTTACCAATAAAATATAATTTATGAATATTTTTCCCCGGCGCGGATATAAATCTAGTTATCAAGTAAATACTAAAATTACGCAATTAATGTATGTATTGAAGGTTATCTATTCCATTAGTTGGCTCAAAACTCATATGTAGACAGAAATAAGGAGGAAGCCAAAAATTAAAATAAATATCAATATTAACCTGAAACAGAACAACACAATATATGTTATAGATATGTCCATTTTCATATCCAAACATCGACATATTTAATTACAAGGATTTCTGAATTTCTTCAAGATATCTGGAATATCGGATTCAAGCATATCAGCCACTGCTTGAACCAACTTAGGTTTCAATTTCTCCAACTTATCAATGTTATAACTTCCCAATACTTCTCTGAAATGCTCCACACTTGTAAAATCTTTAGAAGATGTACACCTGTGTTTCTTTCTTAATACATGTTAATAATTATATATAAAACTTACATAATCTGAAATTAATACAATAAGTTATATTTTTAAAATGTTCGTATCTCTCCGTAGACTATTTTTATGAAAATCTATATAAGTATTTTTTTGTTTGGTAGTCGTCGGTGGTTACGCTTACAGCTACGGTATATGTTGTTTGTTTGTATGTCACTGATGATTACGATTGCGGTTAATAATCATTTTTAATCGCACCACTATTTTAATCAGCGATCAAAAAAATTACGATACAAAACGTAACGTGTAACCGCTACGATTTAGCGTAATTAACTGCGACAGTTAAACGAACAATAATCTACTATGATCACAGTCACAAAAAATTACGGTTGACAAACGAACAAAATTATAATTTGAATCTAGCCATCAACATGAATCTATTGCAATAACCAAAACCTAAAATTTAAAAACTATAAACTAAAAAACACCTAAAATAATATATTCTCAAATTACAAAAGTAATACACATCAATGTATAAAAAAATATTTGTTTATTTAAAATAAAATTACAAAATGTTATATTTTAGTTCTTTCATTTGACCACTCTCCAAGGATCCTACAACTACAACAAATAATAACGTATAGCCATATAACCGTGTTGCACTAAGCTAGACATGGGGACCGTATAAGCAGGTTACACTAAAATAGGTACAACGACAACAAAGGGAGACAACAACGAAACCATAAATCAACAAATTCTAAATTTACGAATACAGATACGGTATGTATTCGTCAATAAAAATATAGGCCATTGTTTTATAATAGAAAATTTTTCGAAACATTTCCATATCTTAAATGTACCATCCACATGAACTCTTAGTCTATTATTGTCTTCACCTTACTCAAAATATTTTGGGAATGTTTCTGAACCGTTTCCGTTACCGAAAACAAGCTACAATAAGATGTCCATTATTGTATTAAATCTTGGCTCTTCCATTATTCTTGTAAACAATCAAAATACTAAAAGGGCAAACCAAATATAAAGTTGGGAATAAAAAAACTAATTTGGTTTGGCTTTACGAATTAGGCAATAATGGTAAGAGGAATATTCTTCATGATACTTTTCAACATGCTCCAAGAAGACAATCTCTCTGATGAATCTCTAAATGTTATCCACTTTTCTGTAATATTTATATTCCAAAGCTCTCTTCGTCTCCGTTTCGCGTCTCAATACCATGACGTTAGAGAGTTTCGACGGCGATGTTCACACCGTACCACAATCCGAGAACTCACCGCCCACGGCGATGGATAGCGAGAAAGAGAGAGGCGGTGAGCTTTTCGTGCCACCTCTTAACTTCGCTATGGTGGATAATGGGATTTTCCGTTCAGGTTTCCCTGAACCAGTCAGTTTCAGCTTCCTCCGATCTTTGCGACTTCGATCCATCATGTAATTTCTCTAATTTCATTCGGTTAATCTTCAATTTTGATGTTTAGTTAAGCCAACGTCGTTTTGATTCCCTCGCCTTAGTTAGAAAAATCATATGTAATCGCTGATTTACAAGAATCGCTTTGAAGAATTTAGAATACTTGATATGGAGACATACGAAATAGGGTTGATAGAGTGTTGTTCGAGTTAATAACGAGCACTAGAGATTGGACCTTCGAAAAGAAAATCACACATGTTTGAGATATGTGAAATGGTCAAAAATAAAATCCACTTTTTTTTTGTCTCAAATCTCTTATATTTTTTTTCGGTTTACGTTTGACTCGGTATTGGCGAAGATATTTGTGCCCTGAGCCATATCCAGAGGTGAACAGAGAATTTGCAAAATCAAACGGGATCCAAGTATTTCAATTTGGAATTGAAAGATGCAAGGTGAGATTGGTGATACTTTCGTTACTTTGTTTCGATGATATGATTTAGTAGTTGCTTGAGGTTGAGGGCGAATGCTTATCTATGTATTTGAAGCTTTGAATTGCATGTTCTTAGTTCCATAGCACGAGGAGGTTATATTGTTGCTTCAAATTCTCATTCCCTAGATCTCTAATATAAGTGGGGATGATTAGTCTCTCTTCGCGTTAATCTTTTAACCTATGAATCTTCAGAAGAATGGATTATAACTTTTATGCTTCTACTAGGTTGTTGATTTTGTCATAAACTTGTTGGTATTTAATCTTGTATAGCATGTGAGGACATAGAGGTATGCAGAGATAATGAATTAATATATTCGGCGGTTGATACTGACAATTTGATGGTTCTTTCTGTTTTTAGGAACCCTTTGTTAATATCCCGGACGATGTAATCCGTGAAGCATTACAAGTACTTCTAGGTAACCTTTCTTGTATCTCTAAAACCTCTTTTGATTGACTCTGACATTTTGATCATCAAAACCATCTAATCTTGAGGTTTTCCTGATTTTTTTAACCAGATATAGAGAACCATCCTGTCTTAATTCATTGCAAAAGTGGGAAGGTAAATTGAAATCTCTCTCATCCGCGAAACCCTGGCCGTGATCATTCCTTTATGACTGAAATAATACTATAATATAATCTCCATCTCCCTTGGTTGCAGCATCGGACGGGATGTCTTGTAGGTTGTGTGAGGAAGATACAGAGGTGGTGCTTGTCTTCCATTTTCGACGAGTACCAAAGATTTGCAGCTTCGAAAGCTAGAATCTCAGACCAGAGATTCATGGAGCTTTTTGACATTTCCAACCTAAGGCATTCACCACTTACCTTTTCATGTTCTAAGAGGTATACTCATTGACTTGTGAGGGTACTGAGAACAAACGTCTAGTTTTATGTTTTGAATGCAATAAAAAGTTAATAGAAGTTTCTTTAGTTACATTAATAATGGGAGTCTTTTACCGTTTAATAAAATCCCTTTTATTTCGAAATTAAATAAATAAAAGCTGTATGGTTTATTTTTAACAACCGTACAAATTTGCCATAATTTTTGTATTCAACTTTATTTTCATAGATTTTTGTATTCAACTTTATTTTCATAGATTTTTGTATTCAACTTAAATCTTCAAAATTTACAAGTAGCGAATTCGAAACTTGTATTTATTAGGAAGCATTTCCAAAAGAGTTTCCAAAAAGCAAACAAATATACCGAATTAAAATTTTGGTGAAATTATATTAAAAGTATAACGTGCAAAATTAATCTATATAAATCCAATCGTATGTCAGAAGAAATTAAAAGGCTATTGAACGCCTGCGAGACACGAATTCCCAAACAGTCTCTCTCTCTCTCTCGCTCGCGCTATTGGATTATTCAGAATCCATACTTATTTATTTTTTTCCTCTCAATCCTCCTTCTCTATCAGCAAGCGTCTGTAACTGAGTTGATTATGAGTGAACTCGGTGTCGAGACTAATCAGTCCCATCCCGAGACACCACATACGACGACATTTCTGGATTTGCTCCGAATCCAGATGGACGGCCACGACCGAACAAGGAGAAGGAAACGATCTTTAAAGGAACGGTTAGGATTCAAGCGCATCGGATGCTGTGGGCCCACATGGGGTCTCTGGTTAACCAATAACACCCGCGCAAGAGAAGAAGACGAAGCATTCGATACTGGACTGGTTTCCGGGTCGGATCATGTAACGGGTACGTTAAACCCAGGAATAAACCTCGCGACGGCGTTAGCTGCGGAGAGACATTACCGAAGAGATCCAAGTCCAGCGGAGGAAACGTCATCAGGGAGTTTGACGCCGTTAAGAGTGTCGTTAATGAGATTGCTTGAGGAAACGGCGGAGAGAGTCGTGGTCGAGGGGAAGGAAACGGAGAGATTAACGGCCTCGGTGGTTAAAGGTAATGATTCAGTGTGTTGCGTGTGCATGGGAAGGAAGAAAGGCGCGGCGTTTATCCCATGTGGACACACTTTTTGCAGAATTTGCTCTCGAGAGGTGTGGCTGAATCGAGGATCGTGTCCCCTCTGTAACCGTCCGATCATCGAGATTCTCGACATTTATTGATGATTAAATCCTACGGCTGATGATGGACCTCCAGTTGCACGTGACTGGAATTGATGAGGTGCCTGGAGATTCACGAGTGTTACACACGAAATTTAATTACGGTGTCAATGTTTCCTTGGGAAAAATTCTATGTTACATAATTGGTTGTTTACTCGACTAAATAACAGAGAACAACTGTTATTGTTCTTTCTCTACGTATTATTCACAACAAAATCTATAAAATAATCTTAGATCGAACCAAATGTTATGTTATATATAACTCGGAACTATAGAAAATATTTTGTACTGAATAAACCAAACCAAATCGTTTTTTTTAGTTTTTAATATTTAGATTAGTAGAATAAATATAAAAATTTGGAGTAAGAAACTATTTTAGTAATATCAAGTTTTATCTAAAAATTCAAATAGAATTATAACAAAAATTATGATAAAGTAAAACAACTAATTACAAAACTTTTTAAAGTAGATTTTGATTTCCAAAAAATTATTTTAGCAACCACAACAATCAAAGCAAGAATCGACTTACTAAGTGTACAAAAATACATTTGAACTTCTAATATGTCAAAAATAACATCCAGAATTAATACTTTTTTTTTACATATATTTATCCAAACTCAAAATGAGCCAAATTTAATAAATAACTCGAATGGGAGAAATTGTTTTATACTTTTCTTGATTCTAACTGGTATTCAATTTTCAAAACCTGAAATCCAAAGATTGAGAAATCCCGACCGATTTTCATGAGTCTTTCTGGTGAATACTAGGCCCAGTAAATTCCCATGCATGCCCAATTAGGCCATATACTGTCATTGTTGGATCAATCTCCGTTTCGCCTTACAAACGCCAAACACCGTAATTGATAGCGACTGGAAACGCTGTCTAGATATTTATTATTCCACCAAATCTCGACCGTCCACAAAACTGACGATCAAAGTTCACACAAAAACGGCTAAAAAGCTTTGTACACGTCCGAACTTCTAGATCGTCATGCCATTTGCATGTCGTTTCTTAAACCAAACAAATTCTCTCCCACACAAATATTGGGATAAAAATCCGAAAAGAAATTTCTTTAAATTTCTACTCGTCGAAAAATAAACAGTTTAAATATCCCATATATTTATGGATTTTCATAAAGTCAGCATTTAGAGTCAATAACCTAAAATAATCCTCGCTTCAAGGCCAGGTAGATTCTCCTAAAATCCTAACCATCAACGTGTCAGAATCCTAGCTTCCTAATCCGCTTGTTTACCTTTCTACCCCTATAGTCAGTCTTGATCATTTTCCGAGGATGGGTATATATGTCATTTAACATTCACGCACAACGACTATATAAACGACACAAATTTCTTTGTTCGTGAGCTTTGAGTTAAGAGACAAAAATGGCGACGGTACCTTTCTTCAGCCAATTTCCATGCAAAACACTAGTTCCAAGCTCTTCGAACTCCAAATCCCAGTCGAAATCTCCTATATTTGTGCCGATTAATACAACCAATCGGCGGTTGGAGGTTAGAATTGCTGTTCATAGGCCGGATTTCAGGGTTCAAGCCATAGACGATAATGACGAGAGGGGTCCAGATGCGGCGGAGGGAGGATCATCCGCATCGGTGGCGGAGAAATTAGCAGAGGAAGCCATCGAATTCGTTGAGGAGACAGAGCGGCTAAAGAGACTGTTAGCCGATTCGTTGTACGGAACAGATCGAGGTCTGAGCGCATCGAGCGAGACGAGAGCGGTGATAGGCGAGCTCATCACGCAGCTTGAGTCGAAGAACCCTAACCCAGCCCCGAACGAAGCTCTGTTTCTACTCAACGGCAAATGGATTCTCGGGTAAGTAATATTTCCTCTCTCTTTTCGCCGTTGGAAAAATTTTCGCGTTGCATTTTGAATGCGTCCTCACGTGGTTTTGACTTAAATAGTGAAGCCTGCTGTTATGTCGTCTCTTTGCTTAGTACCCTAAGTCAAAGAAATGATTGCGGGTACCAAAAAAAGACGTTTGCATTATCTGATTCGCATTAGTTAATCAAATGGATACAAATTGTTACATAGTTGATTTAGGTTTGGAGGAAATCGGTGAAATTATCTTATGAATTCAGAAGATTTAGCTTTGTTTCATTGTAATATATGAATTGGGATCAAGTGTGTGAATTTGGTTGTAAAATCATATTTTCGGGGGAAATTCAGAATTGCATTCAGGAAATTCAAACGAGTCTGATTATTATTAGCCGCTATTGTCAGACATTTGCGTCATGCTTTTACTTGTTATGAATCAAGAACTTATCTTCAATGGTAATCTCGTGCAGCTACACATCGTTCGTGGGTCTGTTCCCATTGCTCTCAAGCAGAATCCAACCACTGGTTAAAGTGGATGAGATATCACAAACCATTGATTCAGACAGCTTTACCGTCCAAAACTCTGTCCGATTCGCTGGTCCGCTTGCCACAACATCGTTTAGAACCAACGCTAAATTCGAAATCCGAAGTCCTAAACGTGTCCAGGTTAATCATCAATCACCGCATACAACCGCGAATCTGAAATGCAGGTTTACAGAGCATAATTGTTTTTTCTTATGTTTGTTGTAGATTAAGTTTGAGCAAGGTGTTATCGAGACTCCTCAGCTAACAGGTTCAATTGAAATCCCTGAATACGTGGAGGTTCTTGGTCAGAAAATCGATCTCAGCCCAATAAGAGGCTTACTTACGTCAGTCCAAGACACGGCTTCCTCAGTGGCTAGAACCATTTCAAGCCAACCACCATTGAAATTTTCTTTGCCTGGAGACAAGGCTCAGTCGTGGCTGCTCACGACTTATCTCGACAAAGACCTTCGGATCTCTAGAGGCGATGGTGGAAGCGTCTTTGTGCTCATCAAAGAAGGCAGTTCTCTCTTAAACCCGTAAATCACCATTACTCATCTAACATCAATAGTAACATATATATAGAACCACAAGTCTGTGTTTAGTAATGTTGTAATTGTTATATAGCTTCTTTACCTGTTGGAGAATTATGATGGATGTTACTCTTGGAATATACATATATATAAGTAATTGAACCGATCGGTTAAGAGTTTGCTAAACCAACACTAAGCATTGGTTCAGAATTGGTAAAGTCAGAAAATGAGGCAGTTTTCTGCAGATTAGGAGGGTTTGCATTGGATTTTCGGTTTGTGAAAGGTATGTTCACATTACAATCGGAATTAAATCGATTCTTTCAGTTTGGTTCGAGTCTACAGAGAGGATACCGAATTAAAAAACCAAAACTAAATATGGAATCGGTTTTCTGTAACTTTCAGAATTGAGTTTGGTTGATTTTTATCATAGGAATGTTATATGAATCAGTCTATTTTATTACTCGGTACGATACAAACCAAACTTCAGAAAGAAACAACTCATCTTTGTTCTCTTTAGCTACGAACGCAAGAACAAATCAGCACAAACCTCGTAAAAGATCTCGAGAATGGCAGTGCGGTATTCGGGAAGATTCATTGATAGATAGTACTCCAAGAGGCTTCTAAGCTCGTGTGATTCTTTGATTTTGTTTGCTACAATCATCTCAACTATGGAGTCCCTAAAATCCTTTCTTGGATCATAGGAAAATTTCTCCATCGCCATCATCACTATGAACTTAGTTTTACTGATACTCTCGCTTCTTTCTCTTCTTTTTCTTCTCATCTTTTGTTGTCTGATCTTCTCTTGGTATGTGGCTTCTTGTGTCTCTCTGATCATCTGCTCTAGCTTCTCCTGAATCATGTAGTGTGTTAAGCTAGAGACCGAACCGTGTTGGTCTGAAAATCTAGAATGCTTGTCTGATTCCACCGAGGAAGTTGAAGAAGAAGAAGAAGAAATGCTGAGTCTTGCTTTGTTGGTGCAACACAAAACACTGCAGATTCTGGCTTCTCTTGTATGATGTTGTGATTGTTTGTTTTGTTTCTTGTCTGCGTCTTCTTGTGCTCTGTTTGTGATTTTCATGTTGAATATGTTGTTAACTCACATTATAGTAAGGGTTTTTGAGGATGGGGGGGATGGTTGTAAACGCAAATAAAATAGAGCTTCAAATTTGATGTTAAAATTGAAAATGTGGGTCATCTTCATCATGATTATGTCTTGGTCTTAATATCACCTAAAAACTCAATAAAAGAGATTTTATTAGTTTTGATTTTAGACTAAGAGGTCTTCATATTTGTCTAATAGTAGTTTATAGTAAACCAAGTGGGTTACACTTACGCATACAATATATTTCCTTCGCATGGCCGCCTTAAAACTTGTTGGGGAAAACAAATGTATATAAACGCCAGGTTATGCGTTCAATGAAAATCAACTAATGGTTTTAAATTAATAGAAAAGTGATTAATATACTATCATATAATTGAACTGTTATATGAGATTTATTGTAAAGAAAACATCTGAAGAGAAGAAAAGGAATACATTTTATAAATATTTAATGAAAAGTTAGAAAAATAGAGAAGATTAGGTATGATTGAGGATATATATATGAAAAGAAAAAACTAGGAAAAGAAAGCTAAATGCATGTATTTGTGTGTGGTTTGGGAAATATAGGGGTGATTAATTTGAGTCTGATGTGATGTACGTAGACCATCTTCCACATTTCTTTATTTTCCTTCTTCTTCTTAAGATGAGATATTATATAAACTTTATTTTCTAAGACATTGAAAAGGTTACCTATATCATATGTAATACTTATCTGATATGCTCCAATTGAAAAAAATAGATACCAAATATTTATTAAAAATACAAAACAAAAGAGCAGCTAATTGATCGGTCTGTCTTTTTCATTTTACCCGAAGGACATGAGATTTTAAAGTATTTCATTTTTGTCATTTTCATCACATGATTTTCATTATGTGATGCAATTTCTTCTTTTTCTAGGCTTTACAATATAATAGTAAAAGGCTGGTTAAAATGGTTATATATAAATAAGACATAAGAGATAACATATGGTTGTTGCTTTGGAGACAAGACATACTTTACTTTGCTGGCTTGTACATATACCTCATTTTTCTTCCTTTTGAGATTTTATAACCTCTACTTCTTTTTTTATCGGTAGATCGATAATTTTCTATGTATACAAAAGGCTGTTGAGTTATACCGATATTTTTTGATTAAATTGTGATGTTGTTTTCTTTTTTAAAAGGTTTTACCTACTTATTAACTTAATGTCTTAAGGAACAAGTTATTTCGTGTTAAATTAACAAAACAGAATGCAATAATTGGAGATTAACCCTAAAAGATGTTACACAGCTGGAAAGAATCACTTTGTGGAGATTTACGTTTCTATGTAGGTTTTAGAATCGGGTCTTTTTGGATTTTGTCATGTGACAATATCCTTAAGAACTTTTAGTTTTATTATGGATTTTTATTAACCTGTTAAACTTTAAAACAGAATTTTTAAAAACCAATAGCTGACAGTTAAACCACATGTTTTGCCATTATGGTTTATACTTTCTAGGGTTTATGATTATCTATTACATCTTTCTTAACATTTTTATGATTATATCTAAAAATTGTACTTTTTATTAATGAAAGAAAACCTATAACCACGTTTCCCGACTCAACCTCTTAGAATTTCGGTTCTTAACATAAAAACACTGGAAAAGTGGTAATTGTTGCTGATTAATCTTTATAAAAAAATGCAATTCATGAAATTTTTGTATAATCGAGAATTTTTTTGTTTTAAAAAGAAAAATCTAAAACACAATATGAATCAAATTTAGCATATTGGAATATCCGAAAGCTGTAATTTAATTACACACTTTGAGAAACTTATCCCAAAACACTCTGACACAATCTGACATTCAGAGACTTTTCAGGAAATAAGTCCAAACTTCACAAAATGGCATCAGAATTCGGTTTGACCGGAAACGGCATCGCCGGAATCACGATTAATCCTCCGGCGAGTGGCCGTGTTGCTTCTGTATACAGCGAAGTTCAAGCGAGTCGTATCGACCACTCGCTTCCTCTTCCTTCCGTTTTCAAAAGTCCCTTCAAGATCGTCGATGGTCCTCCGAGCTCCGCCGCCGGACATCCAGGTAAATACTTGGATTTGCTAAAGTAAACCGGATTCTGTTGCTTTGAAGCACGTTTCTGATTTTGATGTTGTTGTTGCAGAGGAGATTGCGAGATTATTTCCAAATCTATTTGGACAGCCATCAGCTTTATTGGTTCCAAACCAAACAAACGCAATTCCATTGGCTCAAAAGCTTAAAATTGGCGTTGTGTTGTCTGGTGGTCAAGCACCTGGAGGACACAATGTTATTTGTGGACTTTTCGGTTAGTCAAGGTTCTTTTGTGCAGATTTTTATGTTATTTT
Organism: Pugionium dolabratum; assembly: GCA_018901945.1. Classification (NCBI taxonomy): domain Eukaryota; kingdom Viridiplantae; phylum Streptophyta; class Magnoliopsida; order Brassicales; family Brassicaceae; genus Pugionium; species Pugionium dolabratum. The sequence continues at coordinate 285,998 of JAEVFF010000531.1, forward strand.
CAGAGTTATAAAAAATTGAATGTGTTGGTTCGATAGATTACTTGCAGGAATATGCGAAAGGAAGTAGTTTGTTTGGGTTTCGTGGTGGTCCAGCAGGGATCATGAAGGGCAAATATGTTGAGCTCACTTCTGATTTTGTGTATCCTTATAGAAACCAGGTATAATGAGCTTATTAAACCGGTTTATTAGGATGTTCAAAGGGATTTAGGTATTGGTTTGTTCAAGCTGAATCGGTTTAGTTCCTCTTCGGTTCGATTTTAGCTTGATTAAACTGGATTTGAATACCCTCAGATAATTTGAAGCACACTGTAGGTTTACTAAAAAGAGAAGCTTATTTGTTGGAGTACACAAATTGATTCATGAGAATTTGAATTAGAAGAGTCATATTTGCGTTAATAGTTCATACATGTGTCCTCTTGCAGGGTGGGTTCGATATGATATGTAGTGGAAGAGACAAGATAGAAACTCCTGAACAGGTTAAATGGTTTTTTGTCTTTTGGTTCCTTGAAGATTGTTGATGTCGGGGTCTCATAAGTACCGCTTAGCATCAGGTTCTATCTTTTTTTTTTGGCTAAAAATTGCAGTTTCAGCAAGCTGAAGAGACTGTAACAAAGATGGACTTAGATGGGCTTGTGGTTATTGGTGGAGATGACTCGAATACTAATGCCTGTCTCCTTGCTGAAAACTTTAGGTAGTTTTTTTAGGAAGAGTGACTCTTTGTTAAAGATAGAATGGGATTAATCTCTGACTCTTTGTTAACGAGTGATTCGTATTTTTGGTTTTCAGAGGTAAAAACATGAAAACTCGGGTTATTGGGTGCCCCAAGACAATCGATGGTGATTTGAAGAGCAAAGAAGTCCCTACGAGTTTCGGGTTTGATACTGCTTGCAAGGTAAGTAATCAACTCCAAAATGTATTACTTAGTGATGATGGCTTCTCCTAGAAAACCTTAACAGTGGTATTATTCTTCTTTTTGGGGTTGCAGATATACTCTGAAATGATTGGAAATGTTATGACCGATGCACGTTCCACAGGAAAATACTATCACTGTAAGTTTATTAATTTTCTCTGAGCCAAATGAAAATATCTTGATACAAATCAAGATTTCATTTCATTATCTCTACAGTCGTGCGTCTTATGGGGCGTGCTGCTTCTCACATTACACTTGAATGCGCTTTGCAAACCCATCCAAACATTACCATTATAGGAGAAGAGGTAACCTTTGTGTGACTCAAGCTTTCTTTCCAAGTCTTCTATTTGCCAAATTTCAGATATGTTTATGTAGGTTTTCGAGAAGAAGCTTACTTTGAAAAACGTTACGGATTACATTGTTGATGTGATCTGTAAACGCTCTGAAAATGGTTATAATTATGGTGTAGTTCTTGTTCCGGAAGGTCTAATTGATTTTATCCCTGAGGTACATACGATAAGTCTCAGATTATCCAATAAGATAATGGCCATTTCTATTCAACTTCCACATATGCTCCATTCGCAGGTCCAAGAGCTTATTTCCCAACTGAACGAAATCTTAGCGCAAGGAAATGTCGATGAACAAGGACAATGGAAGAAGAAGCTTAAAGAGGACACAGTAAAGCTTTTTGAGTTTCTTCCTCAAACAATTCAGGAACAACTAGTGCTTGAGAGAGATCCACATGGAAATGTCCAGGTTTGTTTCTTGCTATTTATTGATTTGGAAAAACTACATTTTAGTAAAACAAAACCAGGTTTATCTTGCATCTATATGTTAAATTTTCTCTTCAGGTGTCTAAAATAGAGACAGAGAAAATGCTAATTCAAATGGTTGAAACTGAATTGGAGAAAAAGAAGAAGGAAGGAACATACAAACGAGAGTTCATGGGGAAATCACACTTCTTTGGGTAATTAATTTAGCCTAAAACATATCTTTTACTTACTAATTTGCTTCAACATATCTTATTCTCTCATTTGTTTAATTTAGGTATGAAGGAAGATGCGGGTTGCCTACGAACTTCGATGCAACTTACTGCTACGTATTGGGTTACGGTGCTGGATCACTTCTCCAAAGTGGAAAGACCGGATTGATTTCATCGGTTTATAATCTGTTTTCCATTTCTTCTCAAACATCACAAACTGTTACTTATTTCAAGATTTTCCACTTATGTTCACATGTGTGATTTTTGCAGGTCGGGAATTTGGCTGCTCCTGTTGAAAAGTGGACAGTTGGTGGTACTGCGCTGACTTCATTGATGGATGTTGAGAGAAGACATGGTAGTAATATAAACTTTGATACATCTTTGTGAAATCTTTGATAAGATTTTATTTTTACAGCATTACCTTTTTGTATGTTGCAGGTAAATTCAAGCCTGTTATCAAGAAAGCTATGGTTGAACTTGAAGGTAAAATCTTTAGCTCAAAACGTCTATTACTTTCCAGCTGCTAGCTCCTTTTTCCTCTCTAAGTACTCATGGCTGCTGATAAATTTCAGGTGCACCGTTTAAGAAATTTGCATCGCAGCGGGAAGAATGGGCTTTGAAGAATCGATACATAAGTCCTGGTTTGTTTCTATACACAAAGTCTCTGGCTCTGCATAAAAAGTAGAACCTGATTTCATTCTTTTGGGGCTTTTTGTTTTATGTTTATAACTCTTGCTTCTTTATTTTATTGTTAGGTCCGATTCAATTCAAGGGACCGGGATCTGATGCGATAAATCATACCTTACTGCTCGAACTCGGGGCTCAAACCTAAAACTTGTTTTGTTCTGTGAATTTCACTCACTCACTCACTTTGTTGTTCAATCTCTTTACAATACAATCTCTTACTAAGAAGTACGTGAACCAACAGATGATCAATCATCATTGTGTTGTCTCTTGTTGTTGTGAAACTTGAAGAGGCATGATTCTTGTATTATCACTAATAAAGTTGTCACAAGTTCATATTTGATTTTTCTTTTCTGAATCTACTAAAATTTTGATGATTAAGCTATATCTTTATTTGCCAACTCGACCATTTTAATATATTTGTTAATATAATATTAGGTAACAAATCGAATGTGATCGACCATTATAATAATCCCCAAAAACGTTGGATCATTCGATAACACTGATCCTAACGTTGGTACCGGTTTGGTCGGAGCTCCTTCTTATAATTGCGGAACCTAATGAAACTTTAGGTTAAGTTCGATGGTTCTGGTCAAATCCTCAACGCTAGATTGTTCAATTTAAAAAAGGGAATAAGAAATTGAGCTACATTTAGGTTTAGTCGTGATTAATGTTATCATTGATTCATAATTAAATCTAATTCAAAATCAAGTTAAATTTCAACAATCCTACATTAGACTAATGAATAAAATAACGTGAATACGAAATTATGATTCACAGTATTTTTTATAAACATTTTAGAACATGTATTTAATGGATTTTTTGTATTTAATTTACTTGGTAAATTTGAGAGGTGTACGGATGGGGAAACTCCAGAACTTTAAAAATCTCAATCTGATGATGACTAACGTAATGTGACATCGAATATGTGTACTGTGTCAGTGTGTTTCACCGAATGGGATATTCATGAATGGCAAACTGTGACATCGTACACTGAATTAAACCTGATACTATAATTTTCTTTTGTTAAAGTAAAAGAAATAAAAGAAAGTGAGGTGACATCACGTTTGGGATTTTGGTGATTGCGAAAAGTAAATTTTTAACATGGAAAAAGACCCAACACCAAAATTTAGAAAAAGCTTAATTTTTGTGTGGGGTTATTTTTATCGAAATTTTCTTGGGAAGATAGATCAAGAAACCCGGAAGAAGATCAAGTCCCGAGGGATTATAGGAATCAAACTTGTGTAGAAAATGAGATATATTATCACAATATTTCACAACTCATCACAATGGTGTAATTTTCAAACATGTAATACTTTTTCTACTATGATAATAAAATACTATAATTTCTCAAACAACTCTTGTTAAAAGGTTGACTTAAAACAGAGAGATACATTTAATAAAATAAAAAACTTGCGACATCATCTCATTCTCTCTACTTTTATTAAATTGTGTTTTACATGAAAAAACACCATAAGATAGTGTAATGGGAGATGCTCTTAGATATCATATAGCCACATTAGAGGCTAATGGAATATGCTATATTATCTTTAACTTTTCATTTCACCTTTGTTACTTTTCTTTCACAAAAACTAGTTTGATGATTTTAATTTTTTAGTGACTAAAGATACCCAATCATAGTGACTCCTATGACATCAAACAGACCAACTATAGGCTTGCGGCTCATTTTTAAAAACCATTGATATTGCAAAAACGTTTTGTTAAGAAAATTACATATGCTGGTGATTGTTTAGGTAAATTCGTACAGTAACTCATTCAAGATTTACTAATTTTGAATGATTAGAACTGGTTTCTATAATAATGAAACCATTACCGCAAGTTGGTTAATCATAGACATGTAAATTAGCGCTAAAGCTGTACCTAATTTATTGACTTTTAATAGTTTTGTTCTCTAAATAAAGTGTAAATATGACTTTAAAAGACAGTTTAGTTTACTGTAAAAATTACGTGATGTTAAAATAAGAATATGAGCTAGTCCAACATTACTATTATAATATTATTAATGAATTAGTTTGATAATAGAAATATTTTAGTTTTTTTCTTTACATCAATCAAATAAAACGTAGGGAAAGAATTGAACATTGTTTTGCTAAAAACAAAAGAAAGAAAGAACAAAAATAATAAATTGAAAAAAATTCCTCTCAGTTTAACATTTACCTGTTTTGTTTATTTAATTTATGTATGAATTTCTACTGAGTAGTACTGAACCACACATTAGTCAGACTCACAGTTTACTTTAGTGGCATTTGAACTTTTAGTTTGTGGCATTTGAACTTTTAGTTTGTGGCATTTCCGTCGTATATATATGCGCACTCCACACAACACATTAATTAAGCGCTTTACCACATATTTCTCTCTTTCTCTCGCCGACATGGGCGGCTTTTCACCGGAATTACTCTCTCCGTTCATAACCCACCGGAGTCTAATAAGCAGCTCCGTCCACAACTCACCGGAATTTGAGTTTTGGCGCGTCACGAATCGTTCATCAAATCAACCCAACGTTAATCTCATATCCGCCGATGAGCTCTTTCACGGTGGTATTCTTCTTCCTCTACATATCCAAAACATCAATCCCGACCCGAATCCGCCTTCCTCCGCTTCTGACCTGCCCGTTTCTTTGAACCCGGAGCACGAGAGGTTGCCTGGACCCGACTTGATCAAAAAAGAAACGGCTTCCAAGCGGTGGAGTAGTTTGTTCCGGAAAAGCGAGAAAAAACCGTCGGAGAAGAACCGGAAAGAGAACTCGAAAAGAGAGAAGAAAACAGGTTTTGGTACGTGTTCAACAGCAGCGGCAGAGCTGAACATCAATATCTGGCCATTTTCCAGAAGCAGATCCGCCGGGAATATATCGACCCGACACAGAATGACTTCCGGAACTCCTACGACCCGGAAAATCAGCAGCGCGCCGTGTTCTCGGAGCAACTCTGCCGGCGAATTGAAATCAAGGAAGTGGCCGAGCAGCCCGGTTCGAGGCGGTGTGCATTTGGGTCGGAGCAGCCCGGTTTGGCAGGCCCGGCGTGGAGATCCGACAGGGAAATCAATATCGGGTCGGGTCGGCGAGAAAATGAAGGGGAAAAGGGAAATCGGAGAGGTGAGAAGAGGCAAAACGATCAATGAAGATAATAAACCGAAAGTACTGAATTTGAATGCGCCGGTATGTACCGGTTCTCGGAGTCGGTTAAGCTGTAGAAACGCTAAAAGCGGAAGTTGCAGTAGTAACGATACTGCTTGGATATTTGGTTTCCGGAATCTCTTCGTTAAGAAAGTTCATTGACTTTTGGTTTGTAAACAATAATAAATCTTTAAATGGTTCTCTCGTCAAACCCAAACCCTCACAAGTTATTAATTATTTTACTTTCTCCAACATCTATTGTATTTTGTATATGATGTTAAGGATTTAAGTAGGTTATCGTATTTTTGTTTGTAATGCAAATGAAGAATTGAAGTGCGTTTTATTCTGACCACTTGTTATTTTTTTTTATTTGTTAATAACACAACAATAATTATTGGTTAGATGATACGTAGTGTATGCACAAACTAATGCGGTATTGAGATGCTAACATACGATAATATATAGTTCCTTTTCCGTGCCTATTTTGCAAGTGTATCTACGAGTGAATTGTTCCCTCTTGCCTGGTGGTTAATGGAGAACTCCGGAAAATATTAACGCAACGTTCAAACGGTTTTATATATATTGTGAATCTTTGCCACCATTCTGGATTTTAGACTAATCTAACTAATTCCGTTGAGTCGGTGAACAATTTGTTATACTAGCGTTGCAACTTGTGCAATCTCATCATTACCTAGCGTAACCCGAGAAATTTTATATGTAGTGAAAATATTCTACATGTGAATCTCATACCTATCAGATCACTTGTTCTATCATGAACATTGAGGATCCAAATCCATTTTTGATGTGGTTTCTCCCTTTTTTTTATGAACCGTCGATAAAATAGACAAATGGTGAATCGTTTGTATCTGGTAGTTTATTTATCGATACCTTTGACTTTTTTCGTTTTTGTATTTCTGTGGATGACAATCATAAATTGGTTTCCCTACGAGTATTCTCCAAAATTTTCATTGTTGTTCGATCTTATATTATTGTATATTTTTTCGTTGCTTTGTATATGAACCATATCATCTATGGAAATGTTTGTAGATATTGTTATTTTCTTTTCCTTAAATTAGATGTTTGATGATAAATAAATGGGCTGACGATCTATTTCCCTCTCGGAAGTATCATATAGCACTACGTCCACCCCAAACTAAACGATAAACTTAAATACACATGAGTACAAAGTCGTAAGCATGAATCCCCCTAAATCGAAAGTTGAAAACTAATTTACCCCCTATAACAAAGTTGTAAACGTTAGAACACATAATTATGGTTAATGTTGGTTTACTGTTTCGAAACCTAAACAGTAAACCGTTGATAACCCAGATTTTAATCTTAACCAAACCCGATAACCCGAATTAACCCAAAAACCAGATCCGACCCGAAAAATCTCCCAAAAAATCCCCCAGATCCGACCCGAATTAACCCTAAATCGCGAAAATCCCCCAAAAAATCCCCAATTTCGAACCCTAGAAATCGAAGAACAGAAATTGAGAGAAATCGAGAGGAATTACGGGTCACGGGTTCGGAATCCGCAAGAGAGGAGATCGGACATCCTTCACCGTCTTCCACCTAAGAATCGCCAAAGAGGAGAGAGGAGAGATTCCTGAGACGACAGCAGCCGTTGCAGTGGGTGTACCGGCTGATTTGAAACGGTGAGGAGTAGAAGAGGAGGTGGAAGACGAAGGAGAAGGTGAACCGCCGAGAGTGCATGTCGTGACTTTCGGTTGAAGACGAAGGAGGTGGAAGACGAAGGAGAAGGTGAACCGAAAGTTGAAAACTAATTCGCCAACCTGGTTTCGGTTTACTCTTTCGGTTAAATGGTTTAGAATCTGGGTACATGTCGTGAACCAAGGAAACCAACATTTGTGGAGAAATTGATTCGAAGTTTCGATTTAGGGGGATTCATGCTTACGACTTTGTACTCATGTGTATTTAAGTTTATCGTTTAGTTTGGGATGGACGTAGTGCTATATGATACTTCCGAGGGGGAAATAGATCGTCAATAAATTGAATACTTAGCTAATTAACCAGGACATACCAATATGGACCCACTTATACCGGTTCTCCTTGAATAGAACCGGTTGGTTTTCTCTGCGGAAGGTTTATCTGTAATCATCTAAACTTTTCAGATCCTCAAAAAACCTCATAAACCCTTCAAGTTCTAACAGTTTTGCGTTCGAGAAATTGTGTAAAGGCACTCCAATGGCGGTTCTATATCGATTGCTTCGAGCAGCTCGAGTATGCGGATCTCTCTATCATCCTAAATTCGTGGTTCCATTTCACCCACGGGCACAAGAGCTTCCTCGTTGTTTCTATAGCGGTACGCTTCCTCGTTGAAAATTGGGACTTTTGAGGAATTGAGGGCTTGAACAGCTAGTTTTCCTATGATCCCTTACATAAAAATTCCGACTTCCATATGTCCTTGTCTTGAATTTTGCTTTTTGGTATTGTACTCATTGAGAGTCATTGTTTCTTAGTACGATGTTGTCTTTGATTTTTGCAGGAACCTTTGAGCAGAGTAATTCAAAAGTAAACGAAGTTTTGAGATCTTGCAGCACCTTGAACGATTCTCCTGACTTTTCCATGGCACCTGCAATTTTGGGTGCTCTCTTTAGTATTGGAGCAATCGGAGTAGCTTATGCTGAATCTGATGAGGTTTGTAACGCACACAAAAATTTGAACCATACTTCTTGATTCTTCTATAACAACTGATTCTAGTTTAAAACTTAACCTCTTTCAGGCTACTGAAAAGTCATCTGCCCCCACAGATCCTCCACAAAAGTATCTAGACATTGCCAAGAAAGAACGGGCTAGAGTGGAAGAACTAATACAAAGTAAAGGAACTCGATATGGTTCTTACCCACGGTTCAATGTTGCTGTCAGGGGTCAAAAGGTTTCTGAAATTACTCCTTTTTTGTTTCTTATTCTAATTTCATTCAAATTGTGATTCGGAAATGTGTTTAGGGCAGGCTTTTAAGAGTGTTTTGTGTTGTAGATTACCTTGAAGTTTCAAGTTCCTTCTACTTGTGAAGTCGCGCAATTAATAGCAAACATTGGATCTCAACTAGGTGTGAAAGGCTCAAATCGCACTGGTGGTTCAGACATGCTATTGCGTGCTTGGGACAGGTAGCCCTGTTCTACAAAATTTGTCCTAGGACCAGATTTGTAAGCCTGATGTATACTATAAAATTAATTGTTACTCCATTCTTGTTCAGTCCAGTCGCATGGCAAATAACACTTCGCAGTGTGGAAAATAAGAAGGAACCAGGAGGAAATGAGGATGATGGAGATGAAGAGTTGTGCATTCTTATCTTTGGCTCGTTAATTACCTCTGATAAAGTGGTTAAGTTTCATTTCTCTTTCGGATATTTAACTCACTCTTCCTCAAATGATCTTTGACCTTTTATTTGATAACATCTTAATGTTGCTACAAAATATTTTAGGAAGTTGAGTTTATAAAAAAGGGAAACTTGACCACTGAAGAACTCGAGGCTTTTGTTTCAGCTTTACAAGTAGCTGGAACAAAAGCTGCACAAAATAAGGGAGGTGGAAGTAGAGGTAGCGCAGGTGAACCAGACAAAACTATTGCTCAATTGGAATCCATGGGAGTGAGAATCTATGGAGTTAACAAACCTCTTGGGGATGATACTGTAGATGAGATATCATGGGACAATATTGCTGGATATGATCAGCAAAAGCGGTAACCTTTGGTTATATCTTTGCTCATGTATCCCATCATTTGTTACATTAGTTTATATCACGATGCAGAGAGATTGAAGATACAATATTGATGGCCCTTCATAGTCCCCAAGTGTATGATGATATAGTACGTGGAACACGGTCCAAGTTTGAATCAAACCGACCCCGGGCTGTGCTGTTTGAGGGTCCACCAGGTTAGCACAAAAAGATTACATTTGTAATTTGTGTTTCTTTGAAGAAACAAATTTGAATCTGATGTCCACAAATTCTAACCTTAGGAACTGGGAAGACATCTTGTGCGCGTGTTATTGCTAACCAGGCAGTGAGTCCTCGAGAACTTGCAAACCCTTTTTATCATATCTAGTCTTTGAATCTCGAACTCTACGTTTTTACAATGTACTGCTAGGGCATACCGTTGCTGTATGTGCCGCTTGAAGCTGTAATGTCTAAGTACTATGGTGAAAGCGAGCGACTTCTTGGGGCTGTGTTTTCACAAGCAAATGAGCTCTCTGATGGTGCGATCATATTCCTTGATGAGGTGAATAATGATGTTTCTTTTACAGTCTTATTCCTATTCTTTAGTGATTTGGGTATGGTTTACAAAATTTACCTTTCTATTCACAATTTCAGATCGATGCATTTGCTATATCTCGTGATAGTGAGATGCATGAAGCAACACGTAGAGTTTTATCGGTCCTACTAAGACAGGTAAGGCACATAAAATTGCAGATATCGCCTATCCATGAGAGACTAGAAATTACTATGAGTATGCATCTATGTGCTTGCAGATTGATGGATTTGAACAGGACAAAAAAGTGGTGGTGATTGCTGCAACCAATAGAAAGCAAGATCTTGATCCTGCTTTGATCAGGTAAGCAAGAACACCTGTTGATCAGTTCAACTCGTGACTGCAGTATATTGACCAGTCTCCTGTGTTTTTTGTATGTCTGTAGCCGGTTTGATTCCATGATCATGTTTGGCTTACCAGACTTAGAAACCCGTCAGGAAATCATAGCCCAATATGCAAAACAACTCTCAAAGCCTGAATTGGTCCAGCTTGCTCAGGCCACGGAAGCGTAAAGTTTCCATCTTTGTTTTATCAACACCATGAAAAGTTTACAACTTTTTGCTCTATCTACTTCAAGTCCACCTCAGTTTTCTGTTCCTGACTAGTTTGTAATGAATCCATACCAACTTTTTTCTTGCGGTATTGATTGGTTATGCAGAATGTCAGGCAGGGATATTCGAGATGTATGTCAAGGAGCAGAACGAGCATGGGCTTCAAAGGTTAAAACTGAATTTCATCTTCTACATCAAGCTATATATTACTCGGCTGAAAATCATTAACCTTTATATTGTTGGACAGTTAATTCGTCGAGCAAAAGCCAGTGGAGAAGAACAACAACAAGTCACGCTCCCTCCAATACAAGAGTACTTGGAAAGTGCTGAAGCTCGGCGCAAAGCTCTTCTTAGCATCACAGAGCAAAAGGAACATTATTTTGCTGCTCGTACCAGGAAACCTCTGCTAGATTTTGAGTGACACACAATACCTTACGGACAGTAACCTATACAGACAGAAGACATACGCTTGAATTTGACTTTTAGTCCAGGTCCAAAGCTCGAGTATGTTGTTACATGAGATCTGATGAAGTTGGACTAAGAGCTCTTTTCCCTGCATCCCTAGGGATTCATACTCTCTCATAGTCTCGTTGTATCTATTGAATGTCTAACTTTCACACTGTCCAAGACAAGTTATCTTTAGTTTTGAGTTCAGAACTTATGATTTATTTTTCACATGATATTACTCTTATATAAAATCATATGATACAAATAGTGAAGTTATAATATTGCGAAAACATGTTGGAAATTCATGATTCCTCAGAGGTGTAACCATTATTATTACAGGTGAGGTTAAATTTCAATAGTTTTGTGTTTTTTTTTTATCGTCTCTGTTTATATAAGTTGAAGTTCTTACAAATGTACTTTCCCTTTCAACCAATTTCTATCAACACATGAAACGACATCGATTCTTAAAGTAGATTTGAATCTTCCAAACTCACCAAACAACAGTGTATCTCGTCGTCTCTGCGTTTTCGAAGGCAAAGTCGCAAAGAGGATTAAAGAGAGGCTACTAGGTGTGACGTTAAGTTGTTGTTTCGAGTTCGTCTTATGCTTCGTGCTTGATTCTCATCTAGGTCTCTTCGTAGTTTGCTCCTTGCGGCTCTTAGTTTTCCGAACGGGTATGTACTTCTAATGCCTAAATTCGACGAAATGCCTAAGTGAGACTCCTTCGCATTTTTTTTCCGTTTGACATTTCTCGTATGATCTTGTTTTTTGGTCATTGTTCCCAGGTTTGGTCTGTTCTCCAGTCCTTAAATTGTTTTGATACGGAGCAGTCATGGACGGTAAGTGAATGATTCTTGGGAACGTGAACATTGTGAATTTGTTCTTGCGTAAAGAAAGCTCCTCTCTTCACATATATTGGTGTTTCATTTGGGAATTGGTGAAATGAGAAAAGCAATAATGTTTGATCATGAAATGAAATCCCATCGTACAAATGCATAGGCTGTTTTTCGGGTGAAAACACCATGAGGTTGCCTTCGTTGCTATTTTTAATTTGATTATGATGTAAAATGTTTTAGTCTAACTTGTTAGGACTCCTAAGTAGCGTCACCATTTGTGCATGTATATTGAGTTTGAGGTTGCCTGCCTGGTCATAAAAGTTTCAGAATCTTGGCATTTGTAAGTCGGTTTATTTGCTGCATATGAACAGTTTAATATTGGTGATTTGAATTTTCAGTTGATTCACAACCAATGATGGAGGAGACGATACTGGTCGGTGACGACCTAATGATGGGTCCTCCATCTCCTGTAATCCCTCCTGAAATTGCCTCACATGTGCTTGAAGGTGTTGAATTGTGTGACGGGGTTTTAAGGAATCTGTTTCTATGTAAGTCTCTGTATCCTCTGTCTTGCCATTATCATGTCTATGTATCCTTGGCTTTGTTTATATTATGCCCTTTGATTTCTTTTTCTGGTTTTAGGCTTGCAAATCAATGATATTGAACCATTTTGCCAAGATGAACTTGCCTTGTATCGTCAATGTGCTGAAAAGAGGGTACGAATTTTTGATCTCTATGTTAACCTTCTGCTCAGATTATATTTCTATGTATCCATCTTCTTGAGTATTTATATTTCTTATAATCCATCTCTAGGACAAGGTATTGAGAGTAAGACTTGAAGAGAGCGAACGCAAATTAGGATTGTCTATGCCTATTGCTCTTGCTAAAGATAGGGTTAATCAGCTTGAAGCTGAAGCCACATCACTTGAGAGGTACTCTATCTTAAAGATTGCAGTAATGCAGAGACAGTTTCAGATTTAAAATATCCTTAGTAATTTGTTTAGGATAATATTTATGAGAAGAGATTGTCACTGGATCCATGCTACCATGTATCATGTAAATCTTCACTAGCTCTGTTCGTATTTTGTGTTTATAATCAGACACTTGATTCTAGCAAGTGGAGCTGAAGGAATTGAAGGATTTCGCCAGAGATGGAGTTTGCACGGTCGGATGACAGATACCAAGTACTGTAACAAAACCAAACCTTATAGAATAGCAATGTTCATAATTAACATGCTGCATGAGACAAATCGAACCCTTAAACATTCCCAAGATTGCTTTTACTTCGCTGTTTATATAAATCTCTACTTGAGACTTGAGTTTTTGTTTGTTACTGTTATACCTTTATATATGTGGTAAAATCTGTTAAATTTTGTTGTTTTTTTCCTTTCTGGATATCAGAAAAAGACTGGAGTCACTGAAGCAGGGAATGGAGAACAGGAAGAAGGATGAACATGATCAATCCCCAAAACCTTCTGCTTGGAAAAGATGGTTTTTTTGGTGAGTTTTTGTTGGGATCAGAAAAGTTTATTGTATACTACAGATATGGTGCCATGTGCTTCCCAATGTAATAACCATTTCTAGCTACTAAAAGTATAAGAAATTTTAAAGAATTTCTTTTGTTTGGGTCTTCTGTCTCACTCTTCTCATTTATAATAAACATCTCTTTATCTCTACCACATTTTTAAAACTGAACTATTTTGTTAATTGTAGATGTTTCTTGTTTTTTAAAACTTTCATAATTCTTCAGTTTCTTAAAGCATCTTTATTTAAATAGTTTAAAGTCGTCAACAGAAGAAAACATTTGTTAGTAACTAATTTTTCAATTGTTTTTCTAGTCCAAGGCAGGTCCAATATCTATCATCCGTGAAACGACACCGTGTAAAGAGTAGATTTGAGTCATTTGACCGAAACGTCTCGTCGTTGTGCTCTTTAACACACTCCTGCGCAAGAAATTACGAAGGATTCTAGAGATTTGGTATCGTCTCCATCGGATCTATCCGCCATGGAAGTTGAGAAAAAGACAGAATCAAAGACTAATAATGTTAAGAAGGCTAACCTGCTAGACCATAACTCTGTCAAGCACATCCTCGACGAGTCCGTCTCCGTTGTAAGGCATTGTACAAGCAATTCCCACGATTTTCCCCTCCATTTCTCCATGCTCTCTGATCTGTGGTGACTGTGATCCCCTCCATTTTTTCCTTTTTGTTGTGTAGGTCGTTAAGAGCCGTGGTTACAAGGAGGATGTGAGGTTAAGTAACGTCAAATTGCTGTTAGGGGCGATTATCATCGTGGTTGCTCTTGTTGCCCAATTTTACAAGAAGAAGTTCCCTGAAAACAGAGAATTTTTGATGGCCTGCATCGGATTATATCCTTTTTCGAATAAATTTGTTTCTGCTTTGATACCCATTTGATTCTCCTCATAGGGCTTCTAGGTTTAAAGATGAAATTGAATATACAATCGTTTCCTTCATATTTCACTATCTCACTTTAGTGTGTTTGGCTTTAGATTTTCGGAAGCTTCATTTTCTAAAAACTATATGAATGTTTGATCATATAATCTGCACAATACCTTTTATGTTTGAGTATGTTTTAAATAAGATGTGGGATTTGTTTGATTCTTGACTCTGGCAAGTATGTGCTCTTGACTGCGGTAATGCAGCTGATTATGTACACTAAGGAGAAGGATGCAATATTGTTCACCCATCCACTTGAGGTTTGTCCTTGTCTGTTTAGAAAGTTCTGTTTCTTTGATAATTATCAATCTTTAGTAGGTTGTGTACTTTTACATTCTTGTTTTCTCTGTGATGCAATAACTATAGTTTCTGTGATTTTCGATTCATCATCTTCACATTTCCCCGAATTCGCTTCTTCATAACTGGAGCTATCTTGTTTTCCTTCTGTTTTGAAAAGAATTAGAATTATGCTTCTGTTAGCTTGATATGTTTCGTATTAGTTTGCATATCTTAGGTGAGTTTAGTGTTTGGCATTTTAGCTTTAGGGGGAGCAATATTTCCCTTTAATTCTTCCCAGACTTATCCCAATTTTTTTTTCTCAATTTGGTAACTTATCTGTTGAAGTCCAGATCATTCGGGCTGTGGAAGTATTTGTTAGCTTGTATCTTTTGGTATTTGTGATTGGTGATGATTATTGAGACATATTTGTTAAAGATGATTCAGGAATGTAGTGTTAATGGATTTTCTTATTCATCTCACTAGTTCGAAGTAGTAACTTCTTTAGGTTGTGTAAGAGAGAATGAAATGTTTCCAAACATATGATTTGTACTCATTGGTTAGGTGGAGAATATGTAACAAAACAATTTTCATTGTTTGATATTCTCTGGTTACTACTACATGTACATTTTCATTTGTTTGCTACTTGTCGGACATGTCTATTGGTTGTTTAGCACATCGTTTGCTGACTTAAAATGTGGAGCTTTAGCTGCTACATCTATTGAAAAAATCTTAAAAATACGCAGGGAACATTCACCAGCACTGGTTTGGTGGTATCTTCCAAGTTGCCCAGATTCTCTGATCAGTACACTCTCACCATCAGCAGTGCTAATCCGAAATCAATATCAGCTGGGAAGTCAGTCCAGTTCACTAAAAGTGTCACTAAATGGTCTCTCACTCTCTCTGCATGTTCAAACTCGAGCTCAAGCTAAATCTCATAATTTGTTTTATTTGTTATGTGTATTCAGGCTCACTAAAGATGGAGTTCTTGTTGAGGGTTTATTCTGGAGAGATGTTGAAGCCTTAATCAAGGAGTACGCAGGAACAAGAGAACCAAAGAAGAAGAGGTGATGATCTTTAGAAGGGGGAATGTATCTTCTCAAAATTATAATCTTGAAAAACTTTTTTTAGGTATAGATGGTGATTTGACTCCTTGTGAGAGACCACACAGATGTTGCCTCAATAGAAGATTCATTTTCTTTAAAGTTCTAACCCAATATTTAAATGAGACTTTATTACCATCCATCGTCTCAAATGTTCCACGATGCATGTGATACAGATGTCGGTAGTCTAAACCGTCTCGGTACGGTTTTATTTAAGGCTTGTCTAACCGACCTTTCATTGTCTTTAGGTGCAGGTCTTTTCTGCCCCTGCCTCAATGGTTTTGTGAGCAAGTATGATGTTTCAGTGCTAACCATGAAATAGAAAAAAATATGCTTTGACCGATCCGAGTCCAAATCCTGTACTAACCGGGCCAAAAGAAACTTAGGATATTTCTTTCAAACAACCGGTATGAACCGAATTTGTCCGGGTCAGTCGACATTTGTTATATTAAATTATTAAGTGGAGAAAGAAACATTTTTCATCATAGTACTATAGTTTGATCAGAATAAAATAAAACATACATTGAAATACATCGAACGTCATCCAAAGAACTTTGCTTCTTCTTCTTTTTTTCCTCACAAAGTAACTTTGCTAAAAATGTCAAAACTAAAGTACCAAAAAACAAAAAATATAAGTTTCGTATTCTTTATAGAGCCATTGCCACTTTGCCAGCTACCACAGTCACAAACCACGCGCGAGCGTGAGTGAACTTGAGGAGGTACACCACGCATTTGGAATGAATTCATACGCGCCTAGTTAGCGCGTAAAAACAAAATGAGTAGTGAGCGTCTCTCTAGCGTTCGTTCCATATCTTGATTTATTCTCGATATTTTTTTCTCCTCTCTCTCAAAATCGTTTACCGTTCTGCGCATCGGAGAGAAAATGTCTTCCAAGGATAAGAAACCGGCGAGGCCATCGAGCAGTCGTACTGGTAAAATTCGTACTCTTTCCGATCTCAATCGAAGGTCTGGACCGGACTCCGACAGTGATTCCGACGGTCCTCAGGAATACTACACCGGCGGCGAGAAAAGGTCAGTCGTCTTAAAAACCTATTCATTCGACCTCGTCGGGATTTTATTTTTGATATATGTGTGAGGATATCGTCCTTAGTCATCTCTGGATCTGGAGCTGTCGAATTAGGTGAAGATGATGATGATGATTTGCTTGATTTGTTTGATTTGCCAGTTCTTTCAGTTGTTCAATTATATTAAAAAAAATTTATAATAGCACTTTGGATCGTGGTAGAAGGAACATGAACTTTATGAATCCAATAGTAACCCAACTCGGTATCTCAATTTAGGGCTTATGTAATTGTTCTAATAAAGTTTTTTTTGTTTGACGTTGTTCTTTGCAGTGGTATGCTTGTTCAGGATCCTTCCAAAAAAGATGACGTTGATGAGATATTCAATCAAGCTAGACAGCTAGGAGCTGTGGAAGGACCACTTGAGCCTCCTTCAAGTTCTAGGAGCTTCACTGGAACTGGGAGATTGCTTTCAGGAGAAAGTGTGTCAACTGGTCTTCAACAGCCTGAGCCTGTAGTTCACAACATTGTTTTCTGGTCTAATGGATTCACCATAGATGATGGCCCTCTGAGGAAGTTGGACGATCCAGACAATGCATCTTTTCTCGAGGTGATAAACGATTTTTTTATATAAAAGGTCAATGAGTTTCATGTGATCTCCTGTTTGAGTAATTGATTCAGCTTGTGTTCTTGTTCTATTCTCTTTGATTCTGGCAGAGCATTCGGAAGTCTGAGTGCCCAAAAGAGCTTGAGCCTGCAGATAAAAGAGCCCCGGTACATGTCAATTTAATGCGAAGGGAAGAGAAGTGCCCAGTGAGTCTTTTCTCCTATATCAGTATTGCCGTTTTTTTTGGGTCTGGATCGGCTTAACCAAGTTACTGGTCTTTTTGTCTGAATGTAGGAACGAGAGAAACGTAAGGTTTCGTTTCAGGGTGTTGGAAGGACTCTAGGTGGTAGCAACGACAGCAGCGGAAGTAGCTCATCAATGGCTCCAGATGCCATCACAAGTCCCATCCAAAGCAACCTAACAGGTTTAGTAGCTGCACCAACACCATCTCCAAATCTTGTAATAGATGAAACCGCTCCAACCACATCGATCCAGCTGAGACTAGCGGATGGGACCCGTCTTGTGGCTAAGTTCAATCACCATCACACTGTTAACGACATCCGCACCTTCATCGACTCCTCTCGACCTGGAAATCCGGTGAACTACCAGCTTCAAACAATGGGATTCCCACCGAAGCCCTTGGCTGATCTCAGTCAGACCATTGAACAAGCTGGTCTTGCCAACTCTGTCGTTCTTCAGAAATTCTAGAAACTTATAGAAAGGTTGGTGCTTTTTGTTTATTCAATATGCATTATTCTGAGAGTTTCAGAACTGTTATTGTAACCAGAAAGATGTTTGGGATGTAAGTTGCTTCTACTCTTGTAAACGAAGCATAAATGGGGTCTCTCTTATGCAAAGAAGAGAACTTGCCGTATAGATTTTCTTAATTTTCGAAAATAAATATTCTAATTGTGCGTTTCATACATTTTTCTTCCGAACATTTACATATTATTAGTTTGATAAGGTATAATCAAATGTTATATATATATTTATACCATCTAGTATATATATTTTGTATGACTAGTTTGCTAAAAATTAGAGAAGATTACAAGCTTATTGATAATTTAGAGCATAGTATATATATATAATTTTTAAATACATTAATTTGGATCGATATTATATTTAAAGTTAGTGTATTATTATAATAAATACATTATTTCATGGTTATTTGACTGTTTTTTCGAAAAAATATGTATATGTTTGTGAGAGGAAGAATTCCAGGACTTACATTTACAAATATACAAATTGCATTTGTATTGTCCGTTCTGGTAATGCATCATCCAACAGTTATTGTTTATAAAAATAGAGATCTCACTGAAATTCCGGAATAAACAAAAAAAAATTAATAATTTGCATAATAATTTGGGCAATTGACTAAAATAGCACAATTTCAAGTTTTTGTTCCAAATATAGCACTAGTCATTTAAATTTCCAAAAATAGCATAAATTTAATACTAAAATAATTGAAAACTTATTCCTAATGAAAAAAAATTAAACCCTAAATTGGAAAAAGTAAACCCAAACATTATGTTTTAATTTTATATATATTTTATTTAAGGTAAATAATTATTTTTATATAATAATTTATACTATTTTAGGAATTTTAGTTTTAGTGTGCTAAATTTGGAAGATAAACTTAAAATAATGTTATTTTAAGGTATTACTCTAATGAAAATATTACTGTAAGATCTGTAAAAACATCCCTTATCTAAAACATTATTGTACAAATTCTATCCATCCATCAATTCTCGTAAGATTTACAAAACTCGTAATAATTGGCTCATATTTAAAGGTTTGAAAAAAAAAAAAATACAACCAAATAAATAAAAACGAAAAGAGAAAAAAGTAATCCCCCTATCCCCCTTGTCTGCAGTCAAACTTCATCTTCTCCTAAAGGGAATCTAGGGTTCCAGATTTTTCTCTTCGTTCCTTTTGGATTTGTTTTTCTTCTTCTTCCCATCCATCTCGAGCTTCCGATTTTCTGGAAATTTTATCTTCGTATATTTCGAGTGACAGAAACGGAAACGAGAGAAAACAATCAAAATCCAGCTCGACAGTCGGCGGAAAGCCCTAAATTTCATGGCGAAAACTCGACCTGGTGTTGCTTCTTCGAAGAGCAAGCTGGGAAAAAAAGATATTGATTCGTATACTATC
Source organism: Pugionium dolabratum (assembly GCA_018901945.1). Taxonomy (NCBI): domain Eukaryota; kingdom Viridiplantae; phylum Streptophyta; class Magnoliopsida; order Brassicales; family Brassicaceae; genus Pugionium; species Pugionium dolabratum. The sequence continues at coordinate 305,432 of JAEVFF010000531.1, forward strand.
AGAGGCACCAACAAAGTTGTTAGAGGTACTGTTCCATATAAAGGTTCTATGTGCCTTCTGTGTATTAAAATTCGTCACTCTTTTGGATGATTTCTAGGTAATCGGGATGCGATTAGATTTTTGTAAACAAGTAATTGATCAAATTTTTAGGGGTATTGAGGCAATGGTCATAATTGAAAGCGTTGTTCATGTAAAGTTTTCCTTGTATATCTATTTGTTTAGAGATGAGAGAGAGAGAGGGAGTGTAATACAGATTTGCGTTTCTCTTAATCAATTCGGTATTGTTGGAAATGTGATTGTTGAGGTGGTTTTTGCAGCGGGCGATTGTGTGTTAATGCGTCCATCGGGTGCTGGTAAGCCTCCTTATGTGGCACTTGTTGAGAAGATTGAAACAGATGCAAGGAACAATGTGAAGGTGCATTGTCGATGGTATTACCGTCCTGAGGAATCACTTGGGGGAAGGAGACAGTTCCATGGAGCCAAAGAGCTGTTCTTGTCTGATCACTACGATGTTCAAAGTGCACACACTATTGAAGGAAAATGCATCGTTCACAACTTTAGAAGTTATACGAGGCTTGAAAATGTTGGAGCAGAAGATTATTATTGTAGATTTGAGTATAAGGCTGCTACTGGTGCATTTTCCCCTGATCGAGTTGATGTGTACGTAGATAGTAATGAAACACGCCTTTTTTTCTCCGGTAATTTCCTTGAGTTTTGATTGTATTCTTTTTTGGATTGTACTTGACTCTGAAGGTACTGCAAATGTGAAATGCCATATAACCCGGATGAACTGATGGTGCAATGCGAAGGGTGCAAGGACTGGTAAATGCTCATATTTCATCATACTACATTTCACCTCCTTTGTATGGTAACAATTGTTTGTCGACTTGTAAGATACTCTATTCTGACTGCTTCTGATAATATACTCTTAAAAATTTGATCTCTGATTGAGCCTTGGGAACCTGATTGGTTGAGGCTGTGAATTCAGTTTGATGCCAGACTAAAAGTAATACTTTTTTTTTCTGCATAGTATGCTTTTGTAGTCTTGTTAGTAGTTGAAAGAGTTACTACTATGTCATTGTAGGTATCACCCGGCATGTGTAGGCATGACGATTGAAGAAGCCAAGAAGCTGGAACACTTTGTATGTGCTGAATGTAGCTCTGACGATGATGTCAAAATATCTCAGAACGGATTTGCTTCCTCTCCAACCAATGATCTTGAGGTAAGTTTTGTCTTTATTCCCTTTTCTTTCACTTCTCTTTTCCGTTTTGCCTGAAACAACTTGGTCTGGTATTAACAACAACTTATGTTCAGGTGGAAGCCAAGCGCAGAAAAAGATAATCGCGGTGAAGGGCCTTTTATGAGTGGATGGTAAGTTAACTCTGAAGCTCTTTTCTTGCTGATTTTGATGTGAAAAAGAGAGAAGAGAGGAACTAGAGAAAGGTGGCAAGAGCTGTATAGCCTTAAATAGGTGGAATTAACTTAAAAAGATTAAGGTACATGTGGAGTTTGTTTTACTGATTGGAGTGGTTGTTTATGAACATGCTGGTCAACGCGAGAAGTCAAGACATTTGATCCTCAACTCCTCTGTTGGAAACTTTGTGTTTTGCAAACCGGGATTGTGATAACCTGATTGGTTTAGTCCGGTTTTCTGGTAATTGAGCGTAACCGAAGCTAAGAGTACTGTTCAACATTCCTTCAAATTGAAGACAGATCGTGAAAATAAACCACATATTAAACCGAAATCGGAGTTGAAACAAAATTATCCAGCGAAACCAATTTTTAGTTTTCAAAATTTAAATTATGTCACACGCAAAAAGATAGTTTTTGTAAGATCATGTGATTTAATTTATTTATATTAAAAGATTGAATTTGAAGCTTAGAAAATCTATTTATCAAGATGCATAAAAAAATAAAACAATATACACTAAAAATGTAATATCATTTGGATAAGTGAATTTGGGTCTACACAATAACCAAATAAATACTTTTTACATTTCAAAATTTTGATGATAATATTTTAAAATTAGAAGTTTATTCGGTTATCGAGCTAATTGTCATCTTTTATTTAACCCATTTCATTCTTTTTGGTTAAAGTTGATCCTATTGTCTTTTAAAGTCCTTCCATTTCTTTTTGTTAAAGACTTAAAGTTGTTTCTATTTTTATTGAGCCAAGCGTAGCTGTAGGTGAAGTAGCAAAAGCGACACCGTTTTGTCTCTCGCTATGACGCTATGTCATAGAACCCAATCTCGACTTTCTCGATATTTTGGCGATTCTTGAACGGCCAGATTTTAAGGTTTTGTCCATTTCTGATGCAAATCGTTTTCTTTTTCTGGGTTCCATTAAGTTTGTTTCTTTCTTGTATTCGATAAATGAAATTTTAACGATGATGATCAAAACGGAACAGAGATGAACAAGAAAAATCTGGCGATTTTGATGCGGGCTAAAATGAGGTCGAACAATTCTACCAAAATTTTCCTCTCTCAATTTCCTGTAAGCTTTTTTTCTTTTCTTTTCGTTCTTTCTTCTTTGTTTGAGTTCTTACGATTTGTTTTGCTGATTTTGCGATTTTATGCCCACTCTATAACCGTGGGGAATGTAAAATCTATGTCGTTTTCCATGAAAACCAATTGAATTGGAGATTCAGATTTTGAGCTTTAATCTACTGTATATTGTTGCTTGGATGTTTTAAAGAAAAATATGGATATAATAAGGGACAATTTTTCTGTTTTTTTATGTTCTGCTCTAAAATAATGGCTGTCTACTTGTTATCAGAAAGAGATCACATCTGGTTCTCAAGAGAATCATTCTAGAGATCTCAATTTGCGTAATTCTGCTGAAGGAATTGGAAATTCTAGTGATTTTGGTACCACAAGATGGTAACTTTTTTTATTGACGCGTTACTTTGATCTTTAAAGAAAGACTAAAGTGGATTTGTGTTTTTGATTTACATTTTGTTTGTGTTTTTATTGTAGTGTATATGATGTTGTTCGTGAAACAATGCACTCAGCTATCTCAGCGAGTAAAACCAGTGTATTGGACATTACTCTTAATGATTTTCAAGAGGTAAAACTGTCTCACATTGCTTCTTGATTCCGCTCTTCGATCTGATAAAGCATGGTTAAATGCTTATAGGGTTACTTTAGCCTTTCGCTTGAAGACCGTCTGAGATTACTGCTTGTATTAGCCAACGAATATGATGTTAACCGGGAGCAAGTCCGAGAACTCGTTAAGCAATATCTCGGGCTTGAAAATCCAGCTGGTTAGTCTTTCTATTTTGATTGATATTTTTCGACGAATTATCCATTAATGAGAGAGAGCACACTTTAGGTGACGACGGAGAAATGCATTCTCCCAGAAAGGAGGCTTTATCTTCTGTTTTCTATCGCATCGAGCGGAATCTTAGGCATGCTCTTAGGCCAATATATGAAATTCTCTTTGAGAGGTTGAATACACATCCAGGAGGGTTGAGATTTTTGTCCATCCTCCGTGCTGATCTTCTATCGATACTCACGTAATGATTCCCATTCTCATGTTATGTGATGGACACTTTAATAGTTGGTAAAAACTTTTTAATTGACTCTGCAACTGGTGGTTTTTTCTAATGCATAGAAAAGAAAACACTCCGTCTTTGCGAGCATTAGATTCCAATCTAAAGGAGCAACTTGGTATGTGGCTTAGTCCAGCCACTTTAGAGCTTCATCACATTACTTGGGATGATCCTGCTTCATTGCTTGAAAAAATTGTCGCATATGAGGTATGCATTAATAGTTTCCATTACAATAATCTCAGATGGTTAAACCAAATTTTGTTATATCTAATAACGCGTTATTCACAAGGCGGTGCATCCTATCAGTAACCTCTTGGATCTGAAGAGAAGATTGGGAATAGGTCGTCGATGCTTTGGATATTTTCATCCATCTATTCCTGGTTTGTTAGCAAGTTTCTCTAATACATGTTTTTATTGCAAGTTTCTCTAATACATGTTTTTATTGCAAGTTAGATCACATTCTTAGACCATCTTGTGCTGTTACTTTCAGGTGAACCACTTATTTTTATCGAAGTTGCTCTTATGGAAACTGTTGCTCAGACAATTCAGGTCACATTAATCTCGATCCTGTCTCATGTAGGTTTGATTCTTTGCGGTGTGTCTAAAGATTTTCTTATAACGTGGCAGGAAGTTTTGTGGGACAATCCTCCCATACCAGAGAGCCAAGCAACATGCGCTTTATTTTACTCGATTTCTTCAACTCAGGTTCATACTCTTCCTTCACATATGTAGATCTTGCATTCGTTCTCGTTCATTTTCACATCATTGGTTTTTTTCCTCGATTCATTTCATGGTGCTGATTAAAGCTAAGGCCTTCTGACTCGTGACTTGTAAATTTGTAGCCTGGCTTATCTGGGATAAACCTCGGGAAGTTTCTGATCAAACGAGTGATAACATTGGTGAAAAAAGAAATGCCACATGTTTCTGTGAGTACTTTGACTAATTTGTATGTAACATCTGCTTACTTGAAAAGGAAATTATCTTCTTGCTCAACAAAAGGGTTTTTGTTGCAGACATTTGCAACACTTAGCCCCATTCCTGGATTCATGCAGTGGCTCCTCTCAAAATTATCATCTCAGTCAAGATTTTCTGAAGATGAGTGTGGTGATACACAGAGCACTTCAACTTCATCTACTTTCAGCGAGAAAGTACTACTACCGGAAGAGGAACAAGCCCTTATGAGTCTACCAGAGTAAGAATCTTCGTTTTTTTTCTATCAATGCTTTTGAAGAGATTCAGTGACCAAAATTTTCATATACGCTCTTATCAACTATATACACAAAATCAAGATCAAAACATCAATTTAATGATCTTGTTTACACAGTGGTTACTCTTCCGGTAGCAATGGCATTGAAGTTCTATTGAATTTGCTATCAGCAAAGAACTGTGATTGGGCTACTTCGCCTCGTACATTGCCAGTTTTAGAACCCATTCTTATGCGGTTATGTGCTAGGTATGTTCATTATTGGAAATCTTATGGTTAATATGAATCACATAAAAAGGCATAATAATAACTTTGATGTTTTCTTTTTCTTGATTTTGATAGGTACATCTTACAAGAGAAGAAGAGAGGAAAAGCTTTAGACTCTGTTGCTAACTTCCACTTGCAAAATGGAGCGGTAAGTAGGATTGAATGCGATATGATGTAGACAAAGAGAGTGATTGAGATTGATAAGCTTTCTTGTTTTGATAATGCCAAAATAGATGGTTGAAAGAATTAATTGGATGGCGGATCGATCTGAGAAAGGTATTCATCAAAGTGGAGGCATTATGGTTAACTATGTCTATAGGTAAAAAAAAAACTTTGTATTTATAAGTTATTGCACTTACAAAGGTTTCATTTTTTAAACTGTCACGTCTTAATTCGATTAATTACAGGTTAGAGAATATAGAAGAGTATGCTCAATCGTATTTTGGGTCGGGAAAAATCAATGCCTCTTCCAGTATCCATTCCCGTCTCTAAAGTAAGCAAATTCGTCTCGCAGGAACCAGATTCTTGATTAGTTTGGTCATTCAAAAGAAAAGGGTTTGATTAGGATTAAGATGTCAAAAACACCTCAGATTAAGACAAATGATATATATATATATATATATATGTATGTATGTATGTATGTATGTACAAATGGTTTTATGTGTGAACGTGATTGGAAGAAATAAGAGGTTTTTCAGTAATCGGAATCAGTTTCGACGACATGGCTAGTCTCCAAGACGTATTCACGCATGAGTTTTGTGTTGAGTCCATCCACATTCTGCGTTTTCACATATTAAGATGTTTATGTTTACATATTTACATTCATATATATATAGAGAAAGAGATAGTGTGAGAGAGAGACAGAGAACCTTGAAGGAGAGACGCTTCAAATTGTCCCATTCGAAATCGTTTTTACAATAAGCAGAACGTACCTACGTACAGTAACAGAAGAACCATAAATACAAACGTAGAGATCAAATACATAGAAAAGGTCACCAAAAAGAAAATAGAAAAGCTTAGCTTACCTCTAAAATTCGAAGGGCTTGCATGGAAATCCCACCAAAACATAGTGTTAGTGTCGTTGTCTTACCAAATTTTGTCATGTGTACTTATTATATGTATTCATATAAGGATATACTACGAAACATGCGTGAAGAAGACTACGACTTTGTTTGAAACAAATTTTTGGACCCTACAAATATATATGAAAGAAAAAAAGTGGTGTTTAATTTGGTACCTAAATTCATGTGACGTGAAGAGCGACGCATGAGAGCAGCGCAGAATTTATCTCCATCACTTACAGAATTCTTGTCTAAAAATTCTCTTAACTCCATATACGCCTCAGGGTTATAACTCTGTTCATTATTTCATTACTCAATTCATTACCTTATCGTTAATATAAATTTAACTACTAAACACCTAAACATTTACAACTAATCTTTTTTATTTTAATGAAGTTGACCTCAAGCTGAGCAGCTACTATCCTCACTGCAACGTATGTAAAGAAGTCATGAAGATGCTTTGCTGCCTTAGCCTCCGGTGATGCTTCTCCAAACCCTAATTTAATTATTAACCAATAATTAGTAAAAGACATTAATTCTGTATAAAAATTGTGTATGAAATCAAAACTAAATTTCTCAGAATAATCATGACATATGTTACATACCGGGAACGTACATCTTGTTAGAACAAATGCGAGTTGGTTTGCATTTTCTCGAATTCTGCATCGATGGATAAGAAAGCAAAGGCCTTTTTCCAAATTTTGGATTAAAGTAAGAATGATGAAGAAGGAGAGAAGAAGATGATGACTCCATAGATTTTAATTTGATGAAGAGAGGTTGAAGGAGAGGCATATAGTTTTACTTTTTGGTTGTAATATAAGAGTGTATTAGGTTCACACATTATAAAATATCTTGGATATGGATAAAATAATATCTTCTTTTTTTTTGCAAGTATAAAGACAACACATTCTTAGCGATTTTCTTTGAAGAAATATCTTCTATAATATGCCCGAAATATTATGTAATTTTTCAGTGATGTTTCTTTCTTGTTAACAAGTTATTGCCAATTAAAACGATTTTATGGACGCAAACTAAAACAACTAATGGTATTGCTTTATTATTTCTATTATGTATTTAGTTTATGGGATTTATTTTAATTAATTGTTTTTCATGGATTTCTTAAAATCACCGACCACACGGCCTGCGCGTGTGTAAGTAAAATCGTCGACACATACACGTGTCACTCGCTTCGATGCCATTGGCACGTGTGATTCACTTCTTGCTTTCACGCGTGCAACATAAATCACAGCATTTACTATTGTTACTGTTGTCTCATGTTCAAGTAGCCGTTAGGTTCTTTGACAGTGTTGCAATCATTTTTCTTGTTTATTTATAATTAAAAAATTCTCATTTAAAACACTTAAATTCATTACGCATTATTCCGGTGATTATTACTACCACCACTCTACATTTAGAGTCATATTCTTTTTAGTATGTTTTAAATATGACAAAACGGTATTGACCAAATTAATTAAAGTATTTGAAAACAGGGTTCTGATTCCAAAAACAAAAATACTATTTCGTTTTTTTTGCTCAATGTATACATATTGATCAGGATGTAAATTTTAGAAGTATTTACACATAGTTTATATAAATAATTTGAAACACCTTCTGGCTGTTAACTTCAGAGATATATCTGAGTTTTTTTTTCCATAAAAATGTACACTTTGCTAGGCTACAAAAATGTGTTTTAGATCGAAGACAAGTAAAATATTCCTTTTCAATCATTTTTATTTAATCTAAGACCAGGTTCAAAGAAACTCATGTCGGCATGTCTCATTGTCTGAGATCTGACGAGTTTTCAGACGAAGAAACAGACAAAAGTTCAATAATATTTTTCTCTCCGGATCAATTGTAATTTAAGGTAACTTCTGACAATCAAACGGTCCTGAAAAAACTAACTTTGTATAAATAAAATTGCTCTTTGTTTATCTTTCACCTATTGGCAACAAATGTTCTCTCTCTCTCCGGCTCTGTGGTCTTTATCTGAAACGGAAAAAGCTAAAATTCGTTAGAAACAAAAAAAAATCTACTCGTTTTCTTCTTCGTCACAACAGTTTCGTAATCCGACAGAAACTTTTCTAGTCTCTGTTCAGTCTCTATCATAACCCTTTCAAGTTTCAATGATCCTCCATTTCCACTGACAGTCAAATATCTCAAACTTAGAAAACAGCAATATTTAGAGAGATTTAATAACAGTAATAATCTCTCTCTCTCTCTCTTGGGTTTCCCCGCATAGCTTGCGTGTTACTTCATCAGTGCTTTAGCTTCACATATGAATCTCGAGACAATACATTCACTGCCTTTTCTCACTCCCCATCTCTAGGGTTACTCTCTCTCTCTCTCTCTATGCTTTTTGTCTTTATTTTTTCCCCATTGAATCTCTGGATTTAATTCTCTTTATTATGGAGTGCATTGGGTAAAGCTTTAAGCAAATATTTTGGCTTCAAGCAACAGAACGATCCTTTTTACGCCCTCATTTGTTTTCATTCATCTTTTGTAAGTTTACAAATTGTATCTTCATTTATTATGCTTGATTTAGAGCAAAAGCTTATGCTGTTTCTCTCGAGATCTCCTGGGTTTCTGATCCAGTATCTCCCGCAAGAATCACATACGGACTAATCCTTTGTTCTGGGTGTTTTCTCAAAGGTCTTAAAATCTATTTTTCTTCTTCTTAATGTTCTGTATTTTTCTTCAAACTACGGGAAATTTTATGTTGATTCTTGTTTGTGCAGTACCAAAGGTACCGATTTTTAAAGGGTTTCCTTGTTTATAATTAGATTTTGAAATCTTTCATATCATCAAAGCTTCCAATTTGTCTACTGAATAGTAACAAACTGTGATGACTCTTCCTTTGTATTTATCAGGTTGATTTGGAGCAGGAAAGTAACAAATCATGGCAACACTTCAAGACATTGGTGTATCAGCAGGGATAAACATTCTCACTGCATTTATTTTCTTCATAGTTTTTGCTGTATTAAGGCTTCAGCCATTCAACGACAGAGTTTACTTCTCAAAATGGTACCTCAAGGGGCTAAGAAGCAGCCCTGCAAGTGGTGGCGGAGCATTTGCAGCAGGATTTGTAAATCTTGACTTGAGATCATACCTAAAGTTCTTGAATTGGATGCCAGAGGCTCTTAAGATGCCTGAGCGTGAGCTGATTGATCATGCTGGTTTAGACTCTGTTGTGTATCTCCGGATTTACTTGCTCGGGTATAAGAGATTTTCAACCTTTTTTCGCAGGTCTTAAAGAGTCAAAAAAGCGGCATTATGTTTTTTAGGCTAAATTTAGCATCAGGAAAAGGAAAAAAATAAGTTGAATTAAGTCTCATAAAGCAGAACCACTTTTAAATATAGATTACAGAATAATATCTGTGCTCAAGATTTGATAAATAGATTATGGTTTTTAGGCTAAGTTTGTCAACAAGAAGAGGAAGAAACCAAGTTGATGCAAGTCTCTGAAAAGCAGAAGCATTTCTCAAGTCTGTCCATTAGATTAGAATCATTTGGTAGCACGGAATATGATTTTTCTTTGTTTTGCAGGCTTAAGATTTTTGCTCCTATAGCAATACTTGCCTGGGCAGTTCTTGTACCGGTGAATTGGACGAACAACACATTAGAGTTGGCTAAGCAGTTAAAGAATGTAACTTCAAGTGATATTGACAAACTGTCAATTTCAAATATCCCAGAATTCTCAAATAGGTTTGTTACACATTTTTGTGCTTTTAAAATGTTGGATTTTACATTGCATTGTTTTTTTTTCCAGGTTTTGGACTCATATCGTAATGGCTTACGCCTTCACAATGTGGACTTTGTATATGCTGATGAAGGAGTATGAGACAGTTGCTAACATGAGGCTTCAGTTTGTTGCCTCAGAATCCCGTCGACCTGACCAGTTCACTGTAAGCTCAGAACACAGCTAAAGCAATGATTTTGTACGTAAAAACCTGCTGGTACCGATCTAATATGTGATGAATTTTTTTACAGGTTCTTGTTAGGAATGTACCTCCGGATGCAGACGAATCTGTTAGTGAACTTGTGGAGCATTTTTTCCTAGTCAATCACCCTGATCACTACCTCACACATCAGGTATTATTTCTCATAAGATGACTTGATGGGAAACATTGTTCTTTTATTAATGGAATCGATATTTAATTAGGTTGTATGCAATGCAAACAAGCTTGCCGATTTGGTTAATAAGAAGAAGAAGCTGCAGAATTGGCTTGACTATTACCAGCTCAAATACTCTAGAAGTAACTCTCAGATCAGACCTATGGTTAAGGTACTTAAAGTGTTCAACTTGATAATTATGATGTGTTTTTATTCTTTCTGCTAGCTCTTGTTCGGTTAATAATCGTCTTCTCGCTTCTCTTTGACAAACTTAGCTTGGGTGCCTTGGCTTGTGTGGACAAAAAGTTGACGCAATCGAGCATTATATTGCTGAAGTTGATAAAACATTGAAAGAAGTAAGCTTTGTAGTTCGTCTGGTTTCCATTTTTGTGCCAGCTTATGTTACTATTTTGTTTCAATATATTCATTGTTTGTAGATTGGTGAAGAAAGGGAGCATGTAGTGAATGATCAAAAGTCAATCATGCCAGCATCATTCGTCTCCTTCAAAACCCGTTGGGCTGCTGCGGTTTGCGCTCAGACCCAACAGACCCGAAACCCAACCGAATGGTTAACCGAGTGGGCACCAGAGCCGCGTGACGTATATTGGCCAAATCTTGCGATTCCATATGTTTCGTTGACTGTCAAAAGATTGGTTATGAATATAGCCTTCTTCTTCCTTACTTTCTTTTTCATCATCCCTATCGCGTTTGTACAATCTCTTGCGACCATTGAGGGAATTGAGAAAGCTGCACCGTTCTTGAGAGTCATTATCGAAAAGTGAATTTTCTCCTCTTCTCTAACATTGTTTCACTCTTCATGATATTGAATGTAGTGTGAACATTTTAACAAAGATTACTAGACTGAATAATTGTCTCTCCTTTTTTTTATTTTGATTCGCAGTAAATTCATAAAGTCGGTGATACAAGGTTTGCTAGCAGGTCTTGCGCTGAAGCTTTTCCTCATCTTTCTGCCAAGCATACTGATGATCATGTCGAAATTTGAAGGCTTTACTTCAATTTCATCCTTAGAAAGACGATCAGCATCTAGATATTACATATTTAACTTTGTCAATGTATTTCTTGGGAGTGTTATTGCTGGAGCTGCGTTTGAGCAGCTCAGCTCTTTCCTTAATCAATCGCCAAACCAGTAAGTAGGCCAGTTTCTATCTGACTTTCATCATTTTCTATGTTATGGCCTTTTGTAAGCACTCTCTTGTTTCTTGATATAATGCAGGATTCCTAAGACAATTGGTGTGGCGATACCGATGAAAGCAACCTTCTTTATCACATATATAATGGTTGATGGGTGGGCAGGGATAGCAGGAGAGATTCTCATGTTAAAACCTCTAATAATATATCACCTTAAAAACGCTTTCTTGGTGAAAACAGAGAAAGACAGAGAGGAAGCAATGGACCCGGGAAGCATCGGTTTCAACACGGGAGAGCCTCGGATACAGCTTTACTTCCTTCTGGGTCTTGTATACGCTCCAGTGACACCAATGCTTCTTCCATTTATCCTAATCTTCTTTGGACTAGCTTACATCGTGTACCGTCATCAGGTTAGACTTGATAACTTGAAGAGAGTGAGTTCCGTGGACAAAGTAGGCACAACTTTAAAATATTTTCATATTATAAAAACAGATCATAAATGTGTACAATCAAGAGTATGAGAGTGGTGCAGCGTTTTGGCCAGATGTTCATGGAAGGGTTATAACGGCACTGATAATATCTCAGTTGCTTCTGATGGGTTTGTTGGGTACAAAACACGCAGCTTTAGCTGCACCGTTTCTGATTGCTCTTCCCGTCCTTACCATCGGTTTCCACCGCTTCTGTAAAGGCCGTTATGAGCCCGCCTTTATCCGTTACCCTTTACAGGTCGGTCACTCTCTTTCTTCTACACCCAATCCGGTTCGGTTTGCTTTTAGCATTTTTCGGTTCAATTGAATATTGAAATACTAATAATCATTCGGTTCAATTCGAGACGGATTTTGATTTTCAGTTTGGATTGGCTTTTTTAATACATATATATTTGAAGGATTTTCGAAGAAATTAATGTTTATTCTGATTTTTTGTTTGATAATGAAAACAAATTGCACTAACCAAATTGTGTAATTCGATGTGGTTTTGGTTTAGTTTGGATCGTTTCAACTGAATCTTTTGATTTCAGTTTCTGTTCGTTATTTCGACGTTTTAAATTTTTTAATTTGGTTTGGTTTTGTTAGTGTTTCGCTCGTACATACAAAAATGAAACCGAATCGCTTTGTTTCCTGATCGGTTCCCTTACTCAATGTGGTTTTGGTTCGGTTTGGATCTGTAAAACCGGGTTGGGTAAAATGTGATTTTGTCTTGTATGTTAAAATATGCAGGAAGCTATGATGAAAGATACATTGGAAAGAGCACGCGAGCCAAACCTAAACCTGAAAGGTTACTTGCAAGAAGCTTATATTCATCCGGTTTTCAAAGGCGGTGACGATGATGATGACGACGACGACATGCTAGGAAAATTGATGAATGAAGCCGTCATTGTGCCAACTAAACGCCAATCGCGGAGGAACACTCCGGCTCCTAGCAGAATTAGCGGTGAATCTTCACCGTACTTAGCCGTTATTAACGGTAAAGAAATCTAGTTAACGGTTGCATCAAGCATGTATACGACTAAAGAATATGTACATATTCTTACTTTACAATGAGTTCAATGGGAGAGGTCTGGAGATTTGCCTAAGATTGGTTTTTGTTGTTGCTGAGACATTTTTTGGGTTTTTTTTATTGTTGAAGTATTAAACTATAGGTGATTTTTTTAGAAATATCATTTTTATTCTGGTGATTTTTTGTTGAAGAATTGAACTACATGCACATACACTCTTTTCAATTATTATGGATTTGTAAATTTGTAATCATAATAAATTATTCTTTTAGTTTAAATATAATTAAAATTCACATACAATCTATATAAATTACGAAACGGCATCATTTCGCTAGCTTTCTTCGTTTCAATTGATCTCTCGAGATCCAAATAGCACACGCACTTATCCATATTATCCACTGAAACATTCGTCTCAGCCAAAAAACTCACAGAAACGTAGAAATGAGCTCCCATCAAATCCTCCAATTCCGTGCGGAACCATTCGTGCTCTCACACTGTTGCCGTCATATACCTCTCACAGCCTCTCTCACGCTCCAATCTCCTCTAAAGCAGCCGTTTTCCGGTCTCCGATTCCGGTCGCGCCGCACTTTTCGCGGCGGAGTCAGGTGTTTGGCGAAGGAAGCCCAGAGTAACAATGTTAACCGGGAAAAGGAAGCTCCGGGGTCGGAAACGGCGATTACATCAAAAAGGGTCTACCCGTTTCACGAAATTGAGCCCAAGTGGCAACGTTACTGGGAAGAAAACCGTACTTTTCGGACACCAGATGATGTCGATACTTCGAAACCTAAGTTCTACGTACTTGACATGTTTCCATATCCAAGGTCTCTTCTTCCTATAACTAACTTATGCATGCTAAGTGAGGGAAGTTCACAAATTTGGCTAGTTGAGAAGCTATTGCAGCATAAAGTTATGAACTTTGTGGTTTCCAAAGGTTTTGCTAGACTTTAGGACATCCTTGGTTAGGATTTTCTTTAGATGATAGGTTTTGGGATTTTGGGGTTTGTTTTAAAAGATGATATTTGTGGGTTTCCACTTCAGTGGATCAGGATTGCATGTGGGACATCCACTGGGTTATACAGCAACTGATATTCTGGCGAGGCTTAGGCGAATGCAAGGTTACAATGTTTTGCATCCTATGGGATGGGATGCTTTTGGATTGCCTGCAGAGCAATATGCTATTGAGGTCCATTTTTTGATAAATTATCATTGAAGATGCATTTGTTGATAATCCTTATAAGTCCTTATTGCTATTTGTAACCTGTGTTGCAGACAGGAACCCATCCTAAAACTACAACACTGAAGAATATCGACCGCTTTCGTTTGCAGGTGATGCATTTCTTTCGATGTAGCAATTAGCACTAGGGTAGGAAAATTATGTAATTTCAGACTACTGATTCTTTATGAGTNATGTATTCGTATAAGGATATACTACGAAACATCCGTGAAGAAGACTAAGACTATGTTTGAAACAAATTTATGGATCCTACAAATAAATGATTTATATATGAAACAAAAAAGTGGTGTTTAATTTGGTACCTAAATTCATGTGACGTGAAGAGTGACGCATGAGAGCAGCGCAGAATTTATCTCCATCACTTACAGAATTCTTGTCTAAAAATTCTCTTAACTCCATATACGCCTCAGGGTTATAACTCTGTTCATTATTTCATTAGTTAATATAAATTTAACTACTAAACACCTAAACATTTATAACTAAATCTTTTTAATTTTAATGAAGTTGACCTCAAGCTGAGCAGCTACTATCCTCACTGCAACGTATGTAAAGAAATCATGAAGATGCTTTGCTGCCTTAGCCTCCGGTGATGCTTCTCCAAACCCTAATTTAATTATTAACCAATAATTAGTAAAAATAAATAGACACTATTCTATATAGAAAATTGTGTATGAAATCAAAACTAAATTTCTCAGAATAATCTGACATATATGTTACATACCGGGAACGTACATCTTGTTAGAACAAATGCGAGTTGGTTTGCATTTTCTTGAATTCTGCATAAATGGATAAGAAAGCAAAGGCCTTTTTCCAAATTTTGGGTTAAAGTAAGAATGATGAAGAAGGAGAGAAGAAGATGATGACTCCATAGATATTAATTTGATGAAGAGAGGTTGAAGGAGAGGCATATAGTTTTACTTTTTGGTTGTAATATAAGAGAGTGTATTAGGTTCACACATTATAAAATATCTTGGATATGGATAAAATAATATCTTCTTAGCGATTTTCTATGAAGAAATATCTTCTATAACATGCCCGAAATACTATGTAATTTTTCAGTAATGTTTCTTTCTTGTTAACAAGTTACTGCCAATTAAAACGATTTTATGGACGCAAACTAAAACAATTAATGGTATTGCTTTACTATTTCTAGTGTGTATTTAGTTTATGGGATTTATTTTAATTAATTGTTTTCATGGATTTCTATTTTTTTAAATAGTCGCAAAAAATTTACTACCTATGTCATGTTCGTTTGGTAGCCGTAGATTCCTGTGGCTGTGGTTGCGGCAGATTATTGTTTGTTTAGCTGTCGCAGGTACCTGCGGCAGACGCAGTAGTCAGACGCTGCATCCTGCGTCGCAATTTTTTCGACCGCTGATTAAAACAGCAGTGCAACTAAAAATTTGTGATCAAGCGTAATCGTAACCATCGGCGACAAACAATATCTGCCGCAGCTGCGCGATGAAAGAAATAACATTCTAGTAAATACTTTGACCTAGTAATTTACGCCACAAGCACACTATCACACACACATATTTAATGCTTAAAATCACCGACCACACGGCCTGCGCGTGCGTAAGTGAAATCGTCACATGCAGATCTTCCTCGCTTCGATGCCATTGGCACGTGTGACTCACTTCTTGTTTCACGCGTGCAACATAAATGACAAGCATTTACGATTGTTACTGTTGTCTCATGTTCAAGTAGCCGTTAGGTTCTTTGACAGTGTTGCAATCATTATTCCTGTTTATTTATAATTCAAAAATTCTCATTTAAAACACTTAAATTCATTACGCATTATTCCGGTGATTATTACTACCACCACTCTACATTTACAGTCATATTCTTTTTAGTATGTTTTAACATATGACAAAACGGTACTGACCAAATTAGCTAAAGTATTTGAACAGGGTTCTGATTCCAAAAACAAAAATACTATTTCGTTTTTTTTGCTCAATGTATAGATATAGATCGGGATGTATTTACACATAGTTTATATAAATAATTTGAAACACCTTCAGGCTGTTACTGATGTACACTTCAGAGATATATCTGAGTTTTTTTTTCTCATAAAAATGTACACTTTGCTAGGCTACAAAAATGTGTTTTAGATCGAAGACAAGTAAAATATTCCTTTTCAATAATTTTTATTTAATCTAAGACCATGTTCAAAGAAACTCATGTCGGCATGTCTCATTGTCTGAGATCTGACGAGTTTTCAGACGAAGAAACAGACAAAAGGTCAATAATATTTTTCTCTCCGGATCAATTGTAATTTAACGTAACTTCTTAGTTCTGACAATCAAACGGTCCTGGAAAAACAAACTTTGTATAAATAAAATTGCTCTATGTTTATCTTTCACCTATTGGCAGCAAATGCTCTCTCTCTCCAGCTCTGTGGTCTTTATCTGAAACGGAAACAGAAAAAGCTAAAATTCGTTAGAAACAAAAAATCTACTCGTCTTCTTCTTCGTTGCAACAGTTTCGTAATCCGACAGAAACTTTACTAGTCTCTGTTCAATCTCTATCATAACCCTTTCAACGATCCTCCATTACCACTGACAGTCAAATATCTCGAACTTAGAAAACAGCAATATTTAGAGAGATCTAGTAACAGTAATAATCTCTCTCTCTCTCTCTATGCTTTTTGTCTTTATTTTTTCCCCATTGAATCTCTGGATTTAATTCTCTTTATTATGGAGTGCATTGGGTAAAGCTTTAAGCAAATATTTTGGCTTCAAGCAACAGAACGATCCTTTTTACGCCCTCATTTGTTTTCATTCATCTTTTGTAAGTTTACAAATTGTAACTTCATTTGTTATGCTTGATTTAGAGCAAAAGCTTATGCTGTTTTTCTCGAGATCTCCTGGGTTTCTGATCCAGTATCTCCCGCAAGAATCACATACCGACTAATCCTTTGTTCTGGGTTTTTTCTCAAAGGTCTTAAAATCTATTTTTCTTCTTCTTAATGTTCTGTATTATTCTTCAAACTACGGGAAATTTTATGTTGATTCTTGTTTGTGCAGTACCAAAGGTACCGATTTTTAAAGGGTTTCCTTGTTTATAATTAGATTTTGAAATCTTTCATATCATCAAAGCTTCCAATTTGTCTACTGAATAGTAACAAACTGTGATGACTCTTCCTTTCTATTTATCAGGTTGATTCGGAGCAGAAAAGTAAGAAATCATGGCAACACTTCAAGACATTGGTGTATCAGCAGGGATAAACATCCTCACTGCATTTATTTTCTTCATAGTTTTTGCTGTATTAAGGCTTCAGCCATTCAACGACAGAGTTTACTTCTCAAAATGGTACCTCAAGGGGCTAAGAAGCAGCCCTGCAAGTGGCGGCGGCGCATTTGCAGCAGGATTTGTAAATCTTGACTTGAGATCATACCTAAAGTTCTTGAATTGGATGCCAGAAGCCCTTAAGATGCCTGAGCGTGAGCTGATTGATCATGCTGGTTTAGACTCTGTTGTGTATCTCCGGATTTACTTGCTCGGGTATAAGAGATTTTCGACTTTTTTTCGCAGGTCTTAAAGAGTTAAAAAAGCGCATTATGTTTTTATGCTAAATTTAGCATCAGGAAGAGGAAAAAAAAAGTTGAATTAAGTCTCATAAAGCAGAACCACTTTATTACAGAATAGTATCTGTGCTCAAGATTTGATAAATAGATTATGGTTTTTAGGCTAAGTTTGTCAACAAGAAGTTTCTGCAAGTCTTTGAAAAGCAGAAGCATTTCTCAAGTCTGTCCATTAGATTAGAATCATTTGGTAGCACTGAATATGATTTTTCTTTGTTTTGCAGGCTTAAGATATTTGCTCCAATAGCAATACTTGCCTGGGCAGTTCTTGTACCGGTGAATTGGACGAACAACACATTAGAGTTGGCTAAGCAGTTAAAGAATGTAACTTCAAGTGATATTGACAAACTGTCAATTTCAAATATCCCAGAATTCTCAAATAGGTTTGTTACACATTTTTGTGCTTCTAAAATATTGGATTTTTTCATTTAAAGTATAACCTCAGTCTACATTGCATTGATTTTTTCCAGGTTTTGGACTCATATCGTAATGGCTTACGCCTTCACAATGTGGACTTTGTATATGCTGATGAAGGAGTATGAGACAGTTGCTAACATGAGGCTTCAGTTTGTTGCCTCAGAATCCCGTCGACCTGATCAGTTCACTGTAAGCTCAGAACACAACTAAAGCAATGATTTTGTATGCAGAAACCCGCTGGTACCGATCTAATATGTGATGAATTTTTTTACAGGTTCTTGTTAGGAATGTACCTCCGGATGCAGATGAATCTGTTAGTGAACTTGTGGAGCATTTTTTCCTAGTCAATCACCCTGATCACTACCTCACACATCAGGTATTATTTCTCGTAAGATGACTTGATGGGAAACATTGTTCTTTTATTAATGGAATCGATATTTAATTAGGTTGTATGCAATGCAAACAAGCTTTCGGATTTGGTTAATAAGAAGAAGAAGCTGCAGAATTGGCTTGACTATTATCAGCTCAAATACTCTAGAAGTAACTCTCAGATCAGACCTATGGTTAAGGTACTTAAAGTGTTAAACTTGATAATTATGATGTGTTTGTATTCTTTCTGCTAGCTCTTATTCGGTTTATAATGGTCTTCTCGCTTCTCTTTGACAAACTTAGCTTGGGTGCCTTGGATTGTGTGGACAAAAAGTTGACGCAATCGAACATTACACTGCTGAAGTTGATAAAACATTGAAAGAGGTAAGCTTTGTAGTTCGTCTGGTTTCCATTTTTGTGCCAGCTTATGTTCGTATTGTTTTAATATATTCATTGTTTGTAGATTGGTGAAGAAAGGGAGCATGTGGTGAATGATCAAAAGTCAATCATGCCAGCATCATTCGTCTCCTTCAAAACCCGTTGGGCTGCTGCGGTTTGCGCTCAGACCCAACAAACCCGAAACCCAACCGAATGGCTAACCGAGTGGGCACCAGAGCCGCGTGACGTATATTGGCCAAATCTTGCGATTCCATATGTTTCTTTGACTGTCAAAAGATTGGTTATGAATATAGCCTTCTTCTTCCTTACCTTCTTTTTCATCATCCCTATCGCGTTTGTACAATCTCTTGCGACCATTGAGGGAATTGAGAAAGCTGCACCGTTCTTGAGAGTCATTATCGAAAAGTGACTTTTCTTCTCTTCTTTAACATTGTTTCACTCTTCATGATATTGAATGTAGTGTGAACATTTTAACTAAGATTACTAGACTGAATAATTGTCTCTCCTTTTTTGATTCGCAGTAAATTCATCAAGGCGGTGATACAAGGTTTGCTAGCAGGTCTTGCGCTGAAGCTTTTCCTCATCTTTCTGCCAAGCATACTGATGATCATGTCGAAATTTGAAGGCTTTACTTCAATTTCATCCTTAGAAAGACGATCAGCATCTAGATATTACATATTTAACTTTGTGAATGTATTTCTTGGGAGTGTTATTGCTGGAGCTGCGTTTGAGCAGCTTAGCTCTTTCCTTAATCAATCGCCAAACCAGTAAGTAGGCCAGTCTCTATCTGACTTTCATCATTTTCTATGTTTATGGCTTTCTGTAAGCACTCTTGTTTCTTGATATAATGAAGGATTCCTAAGACAATTGGTGTGGCGATACCGATGAAAGCAACCTTCTTTATCACATATATAATGGTTGATGGGTGGGCAGGGATAGCAGGAGAGATTCTCATGTTAAAACCTCTAATAATATATCACCTTAAAAACGCATTCTTGGTGAAAACAGAGAAAGACAGAGAGGAAGCAATGGACCCGGGAAGCATCGGTTTCAACACGGGAGAGCCTCGGATACAGCTTTACTTCCTTCTCGGTCTTGTATACGCTCCAGTGACACCAATGCTTCTTCCATTTATCCTAATCTTCTTTGGACTAGCTTACATCGTGTACCGTCATCAGGTAAGACTTGATAACTTGAAGAGAGTGAGTTCTGTGGACAAAGTAGGCAAAACTTTAAAATATTTTCATATTATAAAAGCAGATCATAAATGTGTACAATCAAGAGTATGAGAGTGGTGCAGCGTTTTGGCCAGATGTTCATGGAAGGGTTATAGCGGCACTGATGATATCTCAGTTGCTTCTGATGGGTTTGTTGGGTACAAAACACGCAGCTTTAGCTGCACCGTTTCTGATTGCTCTTCCCGTCCTTACCATCGGTTTCCACCGCTTCTGTAAAGGCCGGTATGAACCCGCCTTTATCCGTTACCCTTTACAGGTCGGTCACCTCTTTCTTCTACAGCCAATCCGGTTCGGTTTGCTTTTAGCATTTTTCGGTTCAGTTGAATATTAAAATACTAATAATCATTCGGTTCAATTCGAATCGGATTTCTTTCAGTTTGAATTGGCTTTTTAATACATATTTGAAGGATTTTCAAATAAATGAATTTTTATTCAGTTTTTTCCGTTTGATATTGAAAACAAATTACACTAACTAAATTGTGTATTTCGATATGGCTTTGGCTTAGTTTGGATCGTATCAACTGAATCTTTTTATTTCCGTTTCAGTTCGTTATTTCGACGTTTTAAAAAATTTTAAATTTAGTTTGGTTTTTAAATTTGGTTTGGTTTTGTTAATGTTTCGCTCGTACATACAAAATTGAAACCGAATCGCTTTGTTTCCTGATCGGTTCCCTTACTCAATGTGGTTTTGGTTCGGTTTGGATCTGTTAAACCGGGTTGGGTAAAATGTGATTTTGTCTTGTATGTTAAATTATGTAGGAAGCTATGATGAAAGATACATTGGAAAGAGCAAGAGAGCCAAACCTAAACCTAAAAGGGTACTTGCAAGAAGCTTATATTCATCCGGTTTTCAGAGACAGTGAGGATGATGATGACGACGACATGCTAGGAAAATTGATGAATGAAGCCGTCATTGTGCCTACCAAACGCCAATCGCGAAGGAACACTCCGGCTCCTAGCAGAATCAGCGGTGAATCTTCACCGTCTTTAGCCGTTATTAACGGTAAAGAAATCTAGTTAACGGTTTCATCAAGCATATATACGACTAAAGTATATGTACATATTCCTACTTTTTACAATGTGTTCATTGGGAGAGGTCTGGAGATTTGCCTAAGGTAAGTTTTGTGTTTTTGCTGAGACATTTTTGGGGGGTTTTTAATTATTGAAGTATTAAACTATAGGTGATTTTTTTAGAATATATCATTTTTATTCTGGTGATTTTTTGTTGAAGTATTAAACTACATGCACATTCACTCTTTTCAATTATTATGGATTTGTAAATTTGTAATCATAAAAAATTATTCTTTTAGTTTAAATATAATTAAAATTCACATACAATCTATATAAATTACGAAACGGCATCATTTCGCTAGCTTTCTTCGTTTCAATTGATCTCTCGAGATCCAAATAGCACACGCACTTATCCATATTATCCACTGAAACATTCGTCTCAGCCAAAAAAACTCACAGAAACATAGAAATGAGCTCCCATCAAATCCTCCAATTCCGTGCGGACCCATTCGTGCTCTCACACTGTTGCCGTCATATACCTCTCACAGCCTCTCTCACGCTCCAATCTCCTCTAAAGCAGCCGTTTCCCGGTCTCCGATTCCGGTGGCGCCGCACTTTTCGCGGCGGAGTCAGGTGTTTGGCGAAGGAAGCCCAGAGTAGTAATGTGAACCGGGAAAAGGAAGCTCCGGTGTCGGGAACGGCGATAACATCAAAAAGGGCCTACCCGTTTCACGAAATTGAGCCCAAGTGGCAACGTTACTGGGAAGAAAACCGTACTTTTCGGACACCAGATGATGTCGATACTTCGAAACCTAAGTTCTACGTACTTGACATGTTTCCATATCCAAGGTCTCTTCTTCCTATAACTAACTTATGCATGCTAAGTAAGGGAAGTTCACAAATTTGGCTAGTTGAGAAGCTACTGCAGCATAAAGTTATGAACTTTGTGGTTTCCAAAGGTTTTGCTAGACTTTAGGACATCCTTGGTTGGGATTTTCTTTAGATGATAAGTTTTGGGATTTTGGGGTTTGTTTTAAAAGATGATATTTGTGGGTTTCCTCTTCAGTGGAGCAGGATTGCATGTGGGACATCCACTGGGTTATACAGCAACTGATATTCTGGCGAGGCTTAGGCGAATGCAAGGTTACAATGTTTTACATCCTATGGGATGGGATGCTTTTGGATTGCCTGCAGAACAGTATGCTATTGAGGTCCATTTTTTGATAAATTATCATTGAAGATGCATTTGTTGACAATCCTTATAAGTCCTTATTGCTATTTGTAACCTGTGTTGCAGACAGGAACCCATCCTAAAACTACAACACTGAAGAATATCGACCGCTTTCGTTTGCAGGTGATGCATTTCTTTCGATTTAGCAATTAGCACTATGGTAGGAAAATTATGTAATTTCAGACTACTGATTCTTTATGAGTATGTTTTGAGTGATAATCAGATATAACACATAGCTCTGGATTGTTTGCTCAGGACTACGAGAGTAATATCCTAGCATCTTTTATTTCTGAGTGTGTTTCTTTTCGTTTGTTTGCAGCTTAAATCACTGGGTTTCTCATATGACTGGGACCGTGAACTTTCTACAACAGAGCCAGACTATTATAAATGGACACAATGGATCTTTCTTCAGCTTTATAAGAGAGGTTTGGCATATCAGGTCAAAACAATCATTTTATAGTTTATAAGTTAAAAATGTGCATTTTTATATAGAAAAAGTTCCTTGAAAGATCTCAGTTGTTGTAAATTCAGGCTGAAGTACCCGTAAATTGGTGCCCGGCTCTTGGTACGGTTTTGGCCAATGAGGAAGTGGTGGATGGTGTAAGTGAGCGTGGCGGCCACCCGGTTATCAGAAAGGTAATATCTTTTACCAGTGGGAAAATAATTTTCTTTTCTCCACTTCCGAAATCCATATTCTTATGTTTTGAAAGTTCTCATGAATTTTACAGTGACATTGTTTATTACCAAGCAGCCGATGAGGCAGTGGATGCTCAAGATTACTGCGTACGCTGATCGTCTTCTAGAAGATTTGGACGAACTTGAATGGCCTGAAAGTATTAAGGAAATGCAGAGAAACTGGATAGGACGATCTGAAGGAGCTGAATTGAATTTTTTTATTCTTGATGGCGAAGGCCGAGAAACTGACACAAAGATTACAGTTTACACCACCAGACCTGATACCATTTTTGGAGCAACGTATGCTCAACGGACAAATTATTTTTACGATTTAAAATCTAAATGTTTACACTTCCCTGTCGTATATTATTGGTTCTTCATTTTGCAGTTACATGGTTGTGGCACCAGAGCATCATTTGTTATCTTACTTTGTATCCGCAGAACAGAGACACCAAGTAAGTTTTTTTCTTTTCTTTCAATTATACATTCTTTCACAATTTTGTGAATTCTCCCTTATGTTGCAGGTCGAGGAATATAAAGATTTCGCTTCGAGGAAAAGTGATCTTGAAAGAACAGAACTGCAGAAGGAAAAGACGGGCGTATTTACTGGATGTTATGCGAAAAATCCAGCTAATGGAGATGCTATCCCCATATGGGTAGCTGATTATGTTCTAGCAAGGTAAGTTCAGCCTAACAATATACATTTCTTATAATTGCATTTTGTTGAAACAGAGAACTTTGTTATATCTGACAGTTATGGAACCGGAGCAATCATGGCGGTCCCAGCTCATGATACTCGGGATAATGAGTTTGCACTGAAGTATAACATTCCGGTCAAGTGGGTAGTGACAAATGAGGCAAATTCAGGTGATGATGCTAGACAGGTTTATTCAGGAGTGGGCCTTATTGAAAATTCATCAAGTTTAGAAACAGGACTTGACATTAATCAACTATCAAGCAAAGAAGCTGCTTTGAAAGTTATTGAATGGGCCGAGAGAACCGGCAACGGAAAGAAAAAGGTTCATCATCATCGACATCACGCTCTCATCGAAATTATGTAGAACTTTTTTGTTTTGTTTCTTACGCAAAGCTTTATGTCAGATAAATTACAAGTTAAGGGACTGGCTATTTGCTCGGCAGCGTTATTGGGGTGAACCTATCCCAATCTTAATTATAGATGAAACTGGTGAAACTGTTGCGGTGTCAGAATCTGAACTGCCACTCACTTTGCCTGAGTTGAATGATTTTACTCCCACTGGAACAGGGGAACCACCATTGTCAAAAGCAGTTTCATGGGTATGTTTTGCAGTTAATATGATTAGTTTCTTAAAATGATGATGAACATTTTATTTATGATCGATGGCTTTTCAGGTGAATACTGTAGATCCTACAACAGAAAAACCTGCCAAAAGAGAAACAAGCACTATGCCACAATGGGCTGGTTCGTGCTGGTAACTATTTTTTATTATCTCTTTACCTTTTTGATTCTTAACTCTTACAAATTGGGATCTGGTTACGGTGTCGCCTCATTGAGAATCATTGGTCATTTATTGTCAATTCATGATAGTCTCGTATCTACAGGTACTATCTGAGATTCATGGACCCAAAAAACCCTGAAGCATTAGTTGACAAGGAAAAAGAAAAGTGAGAGCCTTTAATAGACTACAATCATTTTACCTTCCATTTAAGTAAAATATTGTTGCTTTTGGGCGGATTTTTATGTGTTTTTCCTGTGGCAGATACTGGAGCCCAGTAGATGTATATGTCGGTGGTGCTGAGCATGCTGTTTTACATTTACTATACTCGAGGTTTTGGCACAAGGTGTGTATCCTTGGAAATTTCCCTTTCTTCAAGCTATCTCGTGATATAATCACAAATTCTGTTTCTGCATCATCGCAGGTACTTTATGACATTGGTATTGTGTCAACGAAAGA
This sequence comes from Pugionium dolabratum, assembly GCA_018901945.1. NCBI lineage: Eukaryota > Viridiplantae > Streptophyta > Magnoliopsida > Brassicales > Brassicaceae > Pugionium > Pugionium dolabratum. The sequence goes on from JAEVFF010000531.1 coordinate 330,362, forward strand.
ACCATTCAAGTGTGTCATAAATCAAGGAATCATCCTTGGGGAAGTGAGCCACTCTTTTGCACCGCCTTTTTAGATTTACAAATTCCGTTGAATCTTTTTCCCTAATAGTTTAAGTTGCAGGTCCAGTATACTGCTTGGAAAGACCAAGAAGGAAATTATGTATGTGCAGATACTGAAGAACGGTTAAATGAACATCAACAAGTGACAATCCCGGAAGAAAAAGTATGAATGGTCTTTCTCATTCACTAACTAAACCTGATTTGACTGTCTGGTTTTATAACACTAGGATCTTTAATGGACAGGTTATGAAGTCCGGAGATCATTTTGTTCTGAAGGACAATCCTAGCATTCGTCTGATTCCACGCTCTTATAAAATGAGCAAAAGTAGAGGAAATGTTGTAAATCCTGATGATGTTGTGTTAGAGTATGGTGCAGATTCTCTACGTTTGTATGAGATGTTCATGGGACCATTTAGGTAAATTTCAATCCCAAATTTGTTTATGGGTTTTAATGCTCTCTCTGTCTTTATATTGCATGCATTTCCTTCTACTAGGGACTCAAAAACTTGGAACACAAGTGGTATTGAAGGCGTGCATCGTTTTTTGGCAAGAACATGGAGACTAGTGATCGGTCCGCCTCAATCTGACGGTTCTTTCAAAGATGGAACCATAGTGACTGATGATGAGCCGACTCTTGAACAACTTCGTTCTCTTCATAAATGCATAGCTAAGGTCATCTCATCCCAATATGATCCCTATGCGGTTTGATTACATCCTACTTAAGATAGATGTCTAAAATTTGCAGGTGACAGAGGAAATTGAGAGTACAAGATTCAACACGGGAATTTCAGGGATGATGGAGTTTGTTAATGCCGCATATAAGGTTAATTTTAAGACTCTTATACGGTCTTTTCGCTTTCAAGTACTGACCTTTACTTTGTGTTCTTATGCTAACAGTGGAATAATCAACCTAGAGAAATCATTGAGCCTTTTGTTCTTTTGCTTTCACCTTACGCCCCACACATGGCTGAAGAGCTTTGGACTCGGTTAGGCCATCTGAATTCTCTGGCCTATGAAAGCTTCCCTAAGGTACACAGCCAATAAACTCAACATATAAAACAGAAGGAAAGTGTTTAATGGCATTGACGGTTTTGGTCTCTATGCAGGCAAATCGAGATTTCTTAAAGGACACAACTATTGTTCTTCCAGTTCAGATAAATGGGAAGACAAGAGGCACCATAGAAATTGAAAAAGGATGCTCCGAGGATGATGCTTTCATGCTTGCTTCACAGGACAAGAAACTCGAGAAATATCTAGAAGGACAATCGATCAAGAAGAGAATTTATGTACCAGGGAAGATCCTCAACGTTATCCTAAACCGGACTAATGTCAAAGTCACTACAAAGTAGATTTCAGAACCTGTCAAATTTTAAAAAATAATCACCTTCTGTTAACTCAAAAATCTCCATTGAAGAGTTTCAGATATATTGAAATATAAAAGATTTCATTGGTTCTTAGAGAATATCAGAAGCAACAGCTATATTTCATTCTTTCCATCCTCTTTGCCTAGCTCGAAGCTCCCACATGTAAGACAATCTTCTTTGTTCATCTAGAGTCGCCTCTGCCTTCTCCCTTGCTTGCTCACAAGTCTCCATCCCCATACTGCATTTATCAGCCTCTTTCTGATACTGCGAAGCTGCTTTTTTAGCATCTAGCAGTAATCTATCCGCGCGCCATTCATCTTCTTGAGCTTGCGCTTCTCTTAGCTTCAATTCTTCAGCCACCATTTCTGTGAAACTACTCTCGTTCTCTTCACCAGCTCCCTCCTCATGCCTCATACAATCTTAACAATGAAACAAGAAAACAATAAACATGCTCATGAAATCTGCAACAGTTTAGCGTTCTTACTAACTCTATATAAAAGCTATTACCAGAAAACACTCACCTAAGAAACTATGATTGCTCAGTCCTGCAGAAGAAGTAATGACTCAAACACATCAACAATCGGTTTTTGTTACCTGCCAAATAAAAAAGGAAGGGCAATGGTGATAATTACCATTGGGGATGGAGAGGAGAGGCTGAGATGAACAGTCACAGAGACAAGGAGGGCAAGAGGATTGGAGAGATTCTGCAATTGTCTCATTGAGATGCCAATACAGAGATGGTCCTGAAATGTAGGTGATGATGCATAATCCCATTACCACCGTAACCACCTTCGCTGTCTTCTTCTGCCTTCTGGTCATCTCTCTCTCTGTTTCTACCCCTCTGCAAATTAAAGATAGTTTCTCTTTTGTTTGAATCTGAGAAGATTCTCCATTAACGGATTTCCTTGAAATCTCCCCCAAGTATTGGATCCCTAGATCCTATTTTTAGCAATGCCTTGCAATTATAGTTACGAAGTATGAAATTTATGTCACCTATATGTGTGACACTTGAGCCGTGGCTACATTATTGGATTGATTACATAGATTCTCTGAACCGAACTGCACCATTTCCTTTTTAAGAAGTTTCAACACAGACATTGTCTCATATGAATGTGAAGAATGATTCATGAAGAACGTTGTAGTTTTCCCATTCATCTCAATTTTGCTCCATCCCGGGAGCTTTACCAAGCCGCGAGACCTCATCTGATTCCACGATTCACTCACATCGTCCCATCTCTTCATCGCGGCAAAAGAATGTGCAAGCCTAACGAAATGGCCAGCATCCACTGGCTTCAACTCGATCATATCCCGGCAAATTGTATGTTCAACCTCTGTTTTCCCATTTGCACGGCAAGCATCGAGTATTATACCCAAGACATCGATCGATGGTTTTTTAAAGTTTTCTTTGTAGAACTTGAACGCTTGTTCGACTCTTTTTGCTCGACATAAAAGATCAACCACACAAGCAAGGTGTTCATGATTTGGTTCAACAACAAAATCTCTAACCATTGAATTGAATATCTCCAAACCGTGCTGGACCATTCCGTTATGGCTGCAAGATGAGAGAACCGCAAGAAAAATCACTTGGTTCGGCTCCATTCCAGAGCGAAGAAACTCTGAGTAAATTTCCAAAGCCATCTCCCCTTTACCATGGAAACCATACCCTGAAATCAGTGTGCCCCATGAAACAAAGTCCTTCACCGAGATTGAATTGAAACATCTCTGTGCAGCTTTTAAGTAGCCACATTTCGAATACATATCAACCAGAGCTGTATCAACCAAGGTACAGGGCCTAATAAAGCTTCTGATGACAATACAATGTAAAACTCTCCCTACCGGGAGCGCCCCGGTGGATGAACAGGCTTGTAAAATGGAAACAACCGTCAATGAATCTATTTGTTGCGCAATTTTGAACTTCATTTCTTTAAACAATAACATGGCCTTACATAGATCTCCATCTTGGGCGTGTCCGGAGATAATTGCATTCCAGGAAACTAAGTCTCTTTCATTCATCCGTTCAAAAAGAACTAAACTTTTGTCCAAATGGCCACATTTGGCATACATTGTGATAAGAGAGTTTAAAGCAGGAGTGTCTAGTTTATATCCTTGCCTCAGTACATAACCATGGACTGAAGTGCCGAGATCAAAGGAACCCAACTGAGCACAAGATGCTACAACACTAGCTATTGCCTCACCCGATAAGACTGATCCTAAACTTAACATTTCCGAGAAAACGATCAGCGCCTTTTCTGCTCTACCCAATCGTACAAGTCCTGATATCATGACTGTCCAGCAAACAACATCCTTATTGGGAATGGTTTCGAGTACTTGAAATGAAGCTCCCTCCTCTCCACACTTTAGGTACATCGTCATCAAAGCCGTCCTGAGATGCATGTCTACATCGAACCCAGTATGGACAATTTGGCAGTGTAACATTCTTCCCATTTCAAGATCACACATTGTTCCACTGACAGAAAGTGAGGCTCCAAATGTCTGCTGATCAGGTCTTAAACCATCATCTCTCATTCTGTACAAAAGCTTCAAAATATCAGCCATATTACCAACAAAAGCAAATCCTGAAATCATTGTGTTCCATGAAACCATATCTCGTTGTTCCATCTGATCAAATAAGTCCTTAGCATCTTCTACACGATCGTACTTGCAGTACAAATTCAACATAGAGTTCATTGCAGCTGTATCACATTCAAATCCATAAACCACCGAAAAGGCATGTAAACACCGTAACTGCGTAATCTCCGAAACCCCACTCAGCATTTCCAACAACGTAACCGGACTCGGTTTAATCCCCTGATATCTCATCTCGTTTACCAAAGAAAACGCTTCTCCCACAATCCCTGCGCGTGAGTAACACCCGATCATTGCAGTCCAGTGTACTACATCCCTCTCATGCATTTCGTCAAACACTTTCCGAGCATTATCCAAAAGCCCGAATTTAGCGTAGAGACTTACCAATGAAGACGAGGTGTAGGAATCAGAAGAGAACCCATTGACGAGAACTTGCTGGTGAATAGAGAGACCGAAAGAGAGGAGCTGAAGAGAAGCGCAAGCTTTGAGAAGACTAGGGAAAGTAAAAGTGTCAGGTAAGAATCTATTGGCGAGCATGGAAGAGCATGTGGAGAGTACTTGGTGGTAATCGCCATGGGATGAGAAATGGTTAATGAGGGAGTTGAAAGACTTGGTGGAATTTAGTAAATAAGAAGATTTGATCATAGCTCCATGGTTTTGATCGAAAAGGGAACAATGAAAACGACTCGATTTCGATCTTACAGTAGCAAACTTTTGAAGAAGATTATGATTTCAATCTTGCAGTTATCCTTTACATGAAACCGAAACAAACCAAAAGATTGAACCGACTGTTAATTCAATGGCCCAATTTTTTAAAAAAAAAATAAGGAATTTTTTTAAAAAAAATTAAGGAAATTAAGGAATTTTTTCAAAAGTTACTTATAAAAAATAAGTAGTTTTATTGGTTTATTATTTGGGTACCTTTTCTATATATGAAATAACTAAATTATTATCATTTAGTTAATATACTATTTATCCAAATAAAAATTTAGATTTTGGGATTTAAGATTTATGATTTGAACTTAGGGTTTATAGTATAAAGTTCAGAGTTTAGTGTCTAGGTTTATGGTTTTTAGTTTTGGATTTGAGGGGTTAGTGTTTAAAATTTATGGTTGGTTTTGTGGTCTACACTTTAAGATATTTGTTTGGTGTTTTTATATTTATAAAATTTATAAAATTATTACATAATAATTAACTAAAGAAGATTTTTTTAACTGATGAAAAATGTGTGTTTTTAATTTTATAGTTACATAAAGAAAGTTGGGTAAAAAAGTAAAAATGTTCTAATTTTCCACATGACTCAAGGACTAGTTTGGAAATTAATTCTGAAATTTCTATATACAGAACAAAGGAGTCAAAAAGTGAAAAAAAATAACGATCATTTTTCATTTGGCGAAAATCCATTCGGTTTTCAAAGATTTATAAAAGAGAAAAATTTTGGCCTTGTGGCTAAGAAGTCAAAGAGCGACCGGGTCCCATGGAGTAATAGTCAACAGATTTACCGGTACGCAACAGTTTATTTATAGAAATCTTACTGGGACCCGTAACCGGTCACCGGTCAGGGCATCCCATTCCCTGATTCCCAACCCATTAATCACGTTGACTTAGCTCAACCATTTGTCTATTTTTTAAAAGGATATTTAATTCGTTCGTTGAAGATATTAGTTATGGAAGAAAATAAGACCTCAATGCTATGCAAACCTAATATTTGTAAAAGTCGTCAAAGAATTAAATGGCATTGTAATTAAACTTTAAATGATTTCACATACTGTTTATTTTTATCCCTCATTTACAGAATTTCAGCAATAGTTTTAGAATGTGTTTAATAAAAAATAGTTTGAGATTTTTTTCTAGAATAATTGGTCAAAGTTCAGTTTTATTAATAAGTTTTCGATGTCAGATATAATGTATGGAGCTTAACAGAATTCAACAACTTTTCGTACATGTTGGAGTTTATGTATATTTATGAACAGACATTAAATAGACATAAATTTTTTATTTATTTCAATCACGTGGGAACCGTCAATTGAATTGCGATCGGTGGGATTCTTTACTATTCTTATATCACATCTCACATGAACAAGTCAAAAGTCTTTCTTATAGAAAAAATGAAGAGGATAATACAAAAAAATACTAATTTAGTCCAAAAATTAGCATTCATCTATAATAAGAATTATTGAAAAATTTCTTCCCTAAAAATAGTTTTTTTTCTTCTCTGTAGATCATATATTGACTTGATCAACCAAGGATTCAAAGTTTTACTAATTAGGACAAAGTCGTTATTAATTTGAACAAATTTCGTAGATTAATCTGCTTTTTTTAGAAAAAGATATAAGAAGTTGAGATTTTTCAGTACAGTAGAGATTGGTCAATACATTTTTCTTATGATCCACAGATCACTAAACCCTTCAACTAAAAAAAGATCCACAAAAGAAGATCCACAGTAGATTGGTCAATACATTTTTCTTATTTACCAACTTTAAAATTATGCAAAAACTCGATTTATTCAGCTATTTTCTCGTTGTACAAGTATAATGACATGTTATATTTTCCTGTTTATTACTTTAAATAATCTTGCTGTCTAATCATTGTGTCATTTAATATTTATTTTCTTATATTCTAGGTTAATATATTATTAAGTTTTAGGACGTTCAATTTAAATTTAATTGATATAAATAAACTAATCAATATCTCCCATATACTATTTTACGCCACGTCTTAATTTTGATGTGAAACTCCTAATATGCTCTTGTGATAATTAATAATTCTCTCAATCCATCTAGATCCGAGTCTCTATTATAATTTCGATGATATATTTGTATTTTTCATGCCATATCCCTAATATATTATTTGAGAATTTTTTTAACAAAATAAATAACGTGTTAATAACAAAAATATCATGCTGACTTGTCATCCTCACAACGAGTTTCAGATTAAATATATAAAAAGGTTTAACTTAATAGAATAATTACAATACACACCATTGATATTAATTTGATTAGAAAATCAATATATTTTATTCAACTAACCAAAAAATAGTATTACATTTGCAAAAACAATAATTTTTATTTTTAAAATTTTTAATATGTTAGTTTATAAATAATTTCAAATAAATATGAATAGATTTAAGTTATTACCTAATCCCTAATAGATTTAATTTATTCGAATAATTACAATATATGTCATTGTTATTAATTTGATTAGAGTATTAATATATTTTATTAAACTAACCAAAAAATACTATTAAATTCATAAAAATAATTAATTTTCTTTTCTTAATTTATATATATAAAAATTAATGTTAAAATTAATTTTAAATAAAATTTAAAATTATATAAATATTTCATTTATATTTACTAATAAAATATAATTTACGAATATTTTTCTACACGCATGGCGTGGATATAAATCTAATTAAGATTTAAGTCAAAACCAGATACAAATAAACTTTATATACGATTCTTAATTTCCGATGTAATTTTTTAAAACATTTGCTAACTTATGTGCTTATTGATCTAAGAGTTGGAAACATACGTAATACAATTCCGTACAAGAAGTGAAGAACATACCAAAACAACTTTTCAGGGAGTGGAAATAAAAGAATAAAAAGAACCCAATAAAAATCGTCCTTAATAATATAAACCATTGTAAGCAACAATCAAGTTTTACTCTTTTCGAATTGTATGATCCAATAAACAGCAACAACAAAGTCTGTAATATAAAACAAAATGGTTGGAATCGCATGATATGTTTCGTTTAAATAATGTAGGTCCATGCTAGCTAGATGGCAGAGAAATGACGTCAATAGTGACGCAAAACAGCCCATAAACAAATCTCAACAAATATTCTTTCCACAAGACTCTGAATTAAACCTTAGACACACAACAATATTGTCTTTAAATAATGATTATCATTGTTTACAAAGAAAGGAATTATATATGTTAGTAAATTGACAATATCCGAGTCCACGTCAAAACCCTTTTTTTAGCCGAAGCATCTGGTTCGGTAAGAAGGTCTCGCTTTCTCTCTCTCTCTCTCTCTAACCACATACTCGACAAATATCTCTCTTTCTCTCTCTTCTACGATATCTTCTTCTTCACCTCTCTATATATGAGATTAGATATGGTACGGAACAATCACAAACACACAGAGTAGATAGAAACCGTACCTTCAAGTAACATATCCTCTCTTTTTTTTTACTAGGGTTTCGGAAAAGTCGGATAACAAATTTAACATCAAGCAAAATCGTCATCCGCACTATCTAATATATACTTTTAGGCTTCGACCAAAACACATTCATCTACGTTATATATTGAGAGAGAGAGAGAGATGTTTCGTTTTCCGGTAAGTCTTGGAGGTCTACATGACAATCCGAAGCAACCACAGCCGTCGGATGAGCAGAATCATCGGGTAGTGATGGATGAGGTTGACTTTTTCAGATCAGCGGAGAAGAGAGATAAGGTTTCAGGTGATGATCAGAACATTATCGCCAACGAGAATCATAGGGTTCATGTCAAAAGAGAGCATTCACGTGTCAATGATCATGGAAATCGTTCTGCAGACATCAATGTGAGTAGTTAACTACTCTATTTTGATATTTTAATTTAATTTATTTTTTACATTTCCTGTACTATAGCCACTGATCGTGTTACAGATTGAAGTGTTCCTTAAAATGTATAATATTTGTTGTAAATAGATTGGGCTTAATCTTCTGACGGCGAATACGGGAAGCGACGAGTCAATGGTCGATGATGGATTGTCTGTGGATATGGAAGAGAAACGTACAAAGTGTGAGGTACTTATTACAGTAACTCATTTCTAAATTAAATACAACAAAGTAACAAGTCTATTTTTCTCCTTGTATTTCCTTAATTTTAGTTACCGAACTTTATTTTTGCACAGAAATGTTTATTTTAGGAACCAATACAAACAGAAAACTAAAAAGAGAAAAATTATAAAATGCGGATCTTGTTATCTAACAAAAAAAATAAAAGAGAAAAATTATAAAAGAGGCCAATTACATTGTTTAATGGGGGTGTTATTTGGTCAAAGTTCATTTTATAGGACTTATATCTCTTAATATGTGAAATTTGATATTATTTTAAAAAATTTACGTGTAAATTCTGAAACCTATGTTTTATATATTTTTTTAATAGTTTATTCGTAAAATCATCAAAATCCATTTCAAATGATTCAATATCTAAAAAATCAAAATCATGTCGATGAGATTTAAATCTATTAAGTTGTTAGGTGTTTATTGTAATTAATTTATTTTGCTAAAAATTATTAAAATGAATTAATTAATATCTAATTTTGAAGTGCTGGATTTCAATACATTTTTTAACTATATTAACTTTCTTATATTATTATTTATTTTTTGAATTAGATTTTTATATGCACACATAATTAGTCTCATATATATGTATTATGCTTGTGTTAAATAAATGAAGAATGCACAGCTTCGGGAAGATCTAAAGAAGGCGACTGAAGAGAATCAAAGACTAAAGGAAATGCTAAGTCAAACAACCAACAATTTCAACTCTTTGCAGATGCAATTTGTTGCTGTCATGAGGCAACAAGAAGATCATCTTCACCTGGTAAATAACACTAATTTATCTCAATGTTTAAAAAAGTATATACAAAACTTTCCCCAAAGTTCAATTAGTTAAGGTAATAAAGTTGGTTTAATCAGGCCACGACTGAGAGCAAAGACAAAGAAAAAAAATTACATGAAGCGTCTGGAATGCTTCCGAAACAGTTCATGGATTTAAGACCATCTTCTGCTGAAGTATCTTCCGAAGAGAGGACGACGGTTCGGTCAGGATCTCCTCCATCGCTTCTAGAGAATTCTAACTCACGTCTAAGCGGAAAAAGATTGCTTGGAAGAGAAGAAAATGTGGAAACCGAATCTAACAGCTGGGGAAATCCTAACAAAGCTCCTAAACACCAAGCCTCCTCCAGCAATTGTAATGGTAATGCCAATGTCATTGATCAATCGGCTACAGAAGCCACCATGCGTAAAGCACGTGTCTCTGTTCGTGCTCGATCCGAAGCTCCAATGGTAAACAATAGTCTCTGTCTGTGATGTATTTGAATATTGTGGAGATTAAACATCAATGATTTTGTTTTACAGTTAAGCGATGGATGTCAATGGAGGAAATACGGACAAAAAATGGCGAAAGGAAATCCGTGCCCTCGAGCTTATTACCGTTGCACCATGGCCGTTGGATGTCCCGTTCGCAAGCAAGTACGCTTACTTAAACCATAGCGGTTTATATTAGTACACTAAATTTTAGTATACCTAAAAATTGCTAATATTTAGTTAGCTTTGGTTTGCTAAGAAACAAAAAAATATACTACCCATTAAATAATTCAGTAATTACCAGTTAATTTTGAATTGAAAATTACTACACCCTAACTAACCATATAAGCATTTCAAACATTTATTACATCTTAGGGTAGTAAGATAATATGGTTATGATGTTTTCTAATTAACAAACAATTCGACAGGTGCAACGTTGTGCAGAAGACAGATCCATTTTAATAACAACCTACGAAGGAAACCATAACCATCCATTACCTCCTGCGGCTATGACCATGGCTTCAACGACAACCGCAGCCGCAAGCATGCTCCTCTCTGGTTCCACAATGTCGAGCCAAGATGGTTTAATGAACCCAACAAATATCTTGGCTCGAACCATGTTGCCATGTTCTTCAAGCATGGCTACTATCTCAGCGTCCGCACCATTTCCAACCATTACGTTAGACCTCACAGACTCATCCAATGGTAACAATCCAAGCAATAACAACCCATTGATGCAATTCTCTCAACGGTCTGATTTTGCGGCCGCGTTGAACCAATCGGGTTTGCCTCAAATGATGGGTCAGGCTTTGTATTATAACCAACAACAGTCCAAGTTCTCGGGTTTACAAATACCGTCTCAGTCGCTGAACGCAAGCGAAAGCGTTAATGCTGCTACTGCCGCTATTGCGTCGAATCCCAATTTTGCAGCCGCTCTAGCCGCAGCCATTACGTCTATTATCAACGGTTCAAATAATCATCAGAATGGGAACAATAATGTTACGACGAACAACGTTGACAATAGGCAATAACAACCTTTTTATGTTTATGTTAGGATTTTCAATTGATTGATTTTTTTATTTTTTTATTTTTTGATTTTTTTACATTTTGGATTTTAGTTTTGGGGCTTCTTGCATTTTTTAGTTCTTTCCCAATCTATTGAGAGCAATTTTTGCTGTTTGTGGATGGTCGACAATTTTGTTTCGGAACATGAATTGCCTAAAAAATTATAATTGGTCAGTAGCTTCCTTTTTTAAAGTAATTTCTGTCGTCTATTAATACTCTTTTTTAATATATTACAAATGACGTGTTGAGAACTGAATTCAATCTCATGCAACTTTAAAAATATAGTTTCACAAATAATTTCAATCTTTATATTATTATTAAATACATTTCAAAAAATAACATTTAATTTATAAACTATTATTTTAAATACCATTATAAATAACTAGGATTTTGTTTTAAAAATATTAAATACATAGAAAAATTAAAGTATATGTTAATTTACTTGAATAATTTTTATCTAAATATAAATATATTAACTATATTAATAAAAAATTATAAAAATTTAATTTACATTCATATTTTACAAATTATATTAATAAATATTATAAAATATAGTATTTAAAATTCAAATATTTATTAATACATTTGAATACTTTTTTTTACATAAAAATAACCTAACTATAATATTAAATCTAACAATTTAAAATTTGGCATTTGTAATTATATTAAGGATATTTTATAAAACAAATATCATTTAAAAACATATTGATAGTGATTTCACATTCAATAAAAATTTATAAATTACAAACTATATAATTAAATTTACAAAAATAATAATATAACAAAATATTATAATTAAATAACTTTCTGTATAGCATAGATAAATTTTTAGTAACGGATTATTTTCTCGGCATCACAAATTTTTTAAATAAACGGCTTCTCTTTACACCACAAAGATAATTTTATCCACATCAAAAAAAATCCATGATGAACGTCTTTCCACCAAACACACAATACACAATTTTATCCTTACGTATATAACACTACAAACCAAATTCCCTCAGATAATTTTGTTGTTTCCGTTAATCAGTCATCTATTGGACAAGAGGCATTTCCCATTATTATTTTGAGAAATACCCTAATTAACACGTAAAGCTTTCATTCCAAAATATCACCGTTATTTTTCCTTTTTTTAAAAATACCATTAAAAATCTATTTTTCCAAAAATACCATATACATTAGAAATAACTTTTAAATGTTCATAATTTAAATATTTAGGTTTGGATTTAATATTATTGGGTTTACGATTTATTTTTAGGGTTTAATTTTAAAAGTTTAAGATTTAGTTTTGAAGATTTAAAGTTTAATTTAATTTATATGGTATTTATGGTATTTTTGATACAAATATTAGTTGTGATATATTCTAAACAGAATATTTTTGAAAATTTCCCTATTATTTTTTTTAAGTTAAGTGGACTTTTACTTTTCACATTTTTTATTAAATAAAAATAATATCTGAACGGATAATCCAATTGTGAAAATTGGGTTCGTTCTTTTGGGAAAAATGAAGTCTAGGCCCAAAATAGAATCCGAGAAAATGGTTTCAAAGAGTGGGAAAAATAAATATAGACAATAGTAAAGGGGTCAGAGTAAAACTTCAGAAAACCAAAGGGATTAAATAGGAAAATGAGAAAGTTGAAACTTTAAGAAAACGTGTTTGCGTTTACGGGTCCCACTCCTACGCAGCGTTATCAACGTGAATATGTTTGCTTGCGCCACAAATCAAAGCAACCTTATGTTTTGTATTTGCAGCAAAACACCAATCAACACAAACCCACCTTTCCTTTTGCTGTCACATCTTTTACTTATTTGTGCAAAACAAAATACGTATTTCTTAACTTTTAACAGTTTCTTGAAAATGTTCAAGATACTATTTCATCGATCTATTAAAGTATGTGTGTAGATAGTAAATAGTAAATGGTTGTTATTAGCGTGAGAAGTTGATTTAAAAACGTTAATGTACAAAAGAGTATATGGACCCATTCATGGGTTCATCAACGTGAAGCAAACTGCAAACCTAATGTGAATACAAAACCTAACTCCAGCTAATTTCTATGTAAATCACCCATTTATAATTCCCATAGTAGTTAAATTTATTTCATTTTCTTAAAATCAGAAGATATTTTTAATTTGTATGTTTATAGTATAGGTTAAAAAGTTGATAAACATAATTGCATTTTTCTTACTCTTTTTTTAATAAATTTTCCTTTATTTTGAAACTCCTTAAGAATATTAATTTTACTCAGTTAAGTTTATAATTTTTATTTTCAGTTTTACTTGATAATTAATACATAGAAGATAAGTTTCTTCCTTGCACACTTAAAATGCAATGATCTTGATCTTGAAAACCTATATAGGACATTACCATTATAAGACACCATTTCATTTCATTATTTAAATAATTACCGAATGTTATTATCTTTTACATATTTAAAGAAAATACTTGGGGTCAAATTGAAAATAAGATATAGTATAGGGTAGTAGAACAGACTAAGTGAAAATAAAACCATTTTATAATAAAAAATAAGAGATTTTGCTGATCTGACCGGGCCCACGCAAACCAACGAGGTTTCATAAACGTGACGCTTGCTTATGAGTCTAATACACAATTAAAATTTTATTTAATTTCTACGTATACTTCCATTTTCAAGCAACAAGAAATTTTTAATTTATCAATTAATTGACAGCAAAAATTGGATTTTATGGTTCTCTATTTTTTCTTTACCGTTTCTCTTTTAAGTCATTTACGTATAAATATATATCACTGCACCATTCGTCTTCGTCTATAGTAAACTTTGGTCTTCCTGTTTTCTCTACTTAAGCTTCTCAGAATCTGTAGCGTCTTCACATTTTCTCGGTGAGTGTTTTTTTACTTCTTCCCCTGTTCTTACTTCTCCTGTTTTACTTAGAATTTTCATCTTTAGAACTATTTGAAGGTTTGTTTGGAACTAATATCCTGTGACAGAATCTGAGGTTTGTTTGGAACTAATATCCTGTGACAGAATCTGAGGTTTGTTTGATACTGGTGTGGAGCTCAAATCTAACTTAGCTTTTACCTCTTTTTTATCAATCAGTTCGCATACTTTTTCAGAAAAGAATTGGCTTGAAATTTTAGCCTTAATCAAATATCACATTTTGGCTTGTCTTCACTTGGATTTTATGAAAATGAGGTAATATAAGACTACAAGCTTCTGGCTAATTTAATGAAAAAAATCGTTTGACTTTTAGTGTAATAACGAGTATTTTGCTGGAGTTATGATCACAAAGCAGTTTCAGCTTTTGTTTTTAAGTTTCTTTAGCACCTCCAATGTTTTATGTAACATATCTTTAATGTGTATGAATCCAAGGATATGTAAATTGTGGTCTTGCAATTCACCAATCTTGAACCTTGGATCTTTCATTGAGACAATGAAACTAGAGATGATTTAAAAGCATATGAGTATGTGTTAATAACTGTTTTTTTTCTGGCTGCTCTTTAGATTGGTGACAGGTAAAAATGGGAACTCGGTTCCAATCCTTCTTGTGGTTGCTCTTAGTTTCATTTTTAGTGCTTGTATGTGCGGCCTCATGTGAGGAAAACAGTGATGGAACACTTAGAATTGGATTGAAGAAGAGGAAGCTAGACCAGACCAACATACTAGCTTCTCAGCTTGTTTCGAAAAACCGAGGGTCTTGGTTCTCCAATGATTATTTTCTTATGAATGATGCAAATTCAGATATTGTTCCCCTGAAAAACTATTTGGATGCTCAATACTATGGTGAAATTACCATTGGTACTCCACCTCAAAAGTTTACTGCAATCTTCGATACCGGAAGCTCCAATCTCTGGATACCATCTAGTAATTGTTACTTATCGGTATGCATTAGTGGATAGTTTGTTCTTTAGAATGCAGACTCACTGTAAAATCCTTTTGTATTCTTATTCTTTTTTTATTGATAACAAAATGAAATATTTCTCAGGTTGCTTGTTATTTTCACTCGAGGTATAAGGCTAGCCAGTCATCGACATACAGAAAGAACGGTTTGTTCTCTCTATTCATCTTGTTATTTGTTTCTCTAGCTTTACTACTTTGATGTTCCTTCAATAATCAGTGTTGCAGGTCTTTGAATATGTTTCCAGAGAGTTTTTGACACTAAAAATATTGACATTTACAGGAAAACCGGCGTCAATCCGCTATGGGACAGGTGCTATTTCTGGTTACTTTAGCAATGATGATGTTAAAGTTGGTGATATTCTTATCAAAGATCAGGTACAAAAAAAACGATTCATCTTTTTCATATTTCAGAATAATCTTGCGAATATTACTGTTATTTGTTTTCACATCTTACTGCTACTTCTGAATCATCACAGGAATTCATAGAGGCCACTAGTGAACCTGGTATTACATTCTTGGTGGCAAAGTTTGATGGTATCCTCGGATTGGGATTCAAAGAGATTTCTGTAGGAAATTCAACTCCGGTTTGGTAAGAAAAAACATTCTCTTTCTTTTCATTTGGTAAGATAAAGACTTTGTTGCAGCATCTGAATTACGATTGATGGATTTATGTGATCTGTATAGGTATAACATGGTAGAAAGAGGTCTGGTTAAGGACCCGATTTTTTCATTCTGGCTTAACCGTAATCCGCAAGATCCAGAAGGTGGTGAGATTGTTTTTGGAGGAGTCGATCCAAAGCACTTTAAAGGAGAGCACACTTATGTTCCTGTGACACATAAAGGTTACTGGCAATTCGACATGGGTGATCTCCTCATCGCTGGCAAACCAACCGGTAAGTAAAAAGCCTTTAGAATATGTTTCAGTAAGATATAATTTGACATCTGAATTTCTATGTAATTCAGGATATTGTGCTCGTGGTTGTTCTGCCATTGCTGATTCCGGAACTTCTCTGCTGACCGGACCATCTGTGAGAAGACTTTGCTGAATTTTCTTTATTGTAGATAGTTCACTGTTTTAGCACCTCACGTGTGATTTTTGTATGTTTAGAGTGTCATCACGATGATCAATCATGCCATTGGAGCAGAAGGACTCGCAAGCCATGAATGCAAGGCCGTAGTGGGTCAATACGGAAAAACTGTGTTGAATTCCCTTCTAGCTCAGGTTGAAATCACTGCTCATACCAACAAATTCATACTTGTCTTTGCATAAACAATGCAGTCTTGAATACCACATCATGTAACTTACAGGCTGATCCGAGGAAGGTGTGCTCACAGATAGGACTTTGCGGTTTTGATGGTACACATAGTGTGAGGTCAGTACAAAAAACCCGTCAGAGAGCTCTGGTCCTTAGACAACAAACGTATGCTGATTCATGTTTGACTGCAGTATCGGGATTAAGTCAGTCGTCGAAGATGGAACATCGGAACTTCTAAACGAAGCGATGTGCAGCGCCTGTGAAATGACAGCCGTTTGGATGCAGAGCGAATTGAATCAGAATCAAACACAAGAACGCATACTCGCTTATGCTGCTGAGGTGACTTTTGAAGCATTACTTTGGACATAAACATGTTAAAACTCTAATCTCTGTAAATTCTTTAGCTTTGCGACCATATACCAACCGCAAACCAACAATCAGCAGTGGACTGTGGGCGGGTTTCCTCGATGCCTATAGTCTCATTCACAATTGGTGGCAAAGTCTTTGATCTCTCCCCTCAAGATGTAACTACTCTCATCAGTTTCTCCTTAAATTTCACCTTACTAATATCATCAGAAGGAGATTAATCGGAGCATTAACCCTTTTTTTTCTTCTTGTTACGGATCAGTATATATTCAAGATTGGGGATGGAGTTGAGGCACAATGCACCAGCGGTTTCACCGCCATGGATATCCCTCCGCCTCGTGGACCTCTCTGGTAACTCTCATCTGCAAAATCCAATCTACAAACCAAAAAGCTAAAAACGGGTTTACTCTAATGTTTTGTAACCATGCGAAAATGCAGGATCTTGGGTGATATCTTCATGGGAGCATACCACACTGTGTTCGATTACGGGAAAGCAAGAGTTGGATTCGCTACATCTGCTTAAAAGGATCCCTTCTTTAGTTTTCTCTTTTTTTTAATACGATGTTTGTGAATGTGTTTTAGACAAAATCTGAAATGGTTGTAATGACTTAAAAAATATTGCTATACTAGAACGGTATCATCTTAAGACAAGTTCTTATTCGATTTCGGCTGAACACTGTCTAGAATTGCTTTTAACTTACAGTGTACAAAGATTATAACAAACTCGAGATTCAGTTCTCTCTCGATCGATGTGTCTTCCTTATCACTTAGCCTTTGCCAAAGCCAATGTCATTGACCTTGCTCGCAGGGTCAGGAAAATTCCCCTGAAAAAAGAAGGAAGTTGTTCAAAATAGAGTAACAACAATAATGGAAACAATGATAGAGAAAATCGCACATTTCATTCGGTTTCCTTTGACATGTTCAGAAAAGAAAAAAGAAAAAAGAAAATCAAGTTCACTATCCATTTCATGCATTCAGATCCAGAGATACTTGGTGATGTAGACTATCAAGATATCTATATTTAGAATTTTGATCATGGGTTGGTTTTTGAAAGCTGCAAAAATGAATCATTTTCTTACCAAAAGAATGCGACGAGGCTGTGCAATATGACCCGAAAATGCAGTGGCACATACTTATAGTTTATCCATCCCACAATGGGGAAAAACTGTGATAAGATTTAGTTCACGTAGAATCAAATGAGTAAACATAGGATAATAGTCATGATGAACGGCACTTGGGACATGAACTATATTGATATTTATCACATACCGTCCATGCTGTAAGCTGGACCGACGGGTATGTCTTCTTGATCCTGTCTCTAACAAGATTCCAGGGAGTTCCTGTGTCACTCAACATTTCGGAATTGTTATCATAACCCTTACCATCCGCGACTTTTCAGGTTTTACAAATATTAACACAAAAGGAAGAAGGAACTAACTTTCAATGACTACTCCATAATAGATCATGAAAAGCAAATGGTTTAATGGTGACAATGTCAATTGTTCCACAATTACCTACCAAAAGTTTTACATTTCAAACAGATCAATTTAGCAAACACATCGATTAATCTTGAACATACAAACCATCAAAAGGTATCGCATGTACCTTCTTGGCCACAGTCTTTGTGTCCTTCTTCCCTCTGAAAATCTTATCTAGAGTTGTTTGAAAGAAATGCCCGGCTGGCCCAAGAAAAGCACCTGCGAATATCTGTTGTAGAAGGCAGTAAAACTCACATCGTAAACAATTTAAGAAAATCCATTTTGAAATTATCGAAAAAGGCATCTATAATGAGGCTATGCTTGCTTGAAATTGATGTTCTCAGAAGAGAGGGATTCAAGGCTTTACCACTTTCAGAAGAACCCTTCTCAGTCGAATCTTCTGTATGCCAGAGAGCTTCTGTGAAACAACATCGCTAACACCAGACAGTACTCCAGCAGTAATTGCCTACAAATAACAGGCATATTGACACCAAATTCATAAAAAAAAAAACTATAACTACATAATTCCCTTCAACGAGAGCCAAGAACCCAAAAAAGCCTAAATTCATTTATAAAAAAAAATCAACGAGCAATGTCACAAGGATTCTCTCAGGTAATTGGATTATCAAAGTGCGCTTGGTTAAAAAAACACAAACTTTCAATCGGATAGTCTCTCAAATCGATGAATCTAAACCGTAATTTCAAAGAAACGAAACTACCTCAAAGTATATCTCAACCATCAATCTCCCAGAGAATAATTAATCTTTAAAATCACAAAGAAGAAGAAGAAGAAGAAGAAGAGATCAAAAAAGCGAACCTTTGTTCTCAGAGGATGTTGCTGAAGCTGTGACAAGTATCGTTGCAGAGTCGTCTTCTCTGGTGAAGATCCCATTCTTGGTTTCTTCTCTTTTGGGATCCTCTCTAGTGTCTGCCTAATCAGTTTGTCTTCCTACACAAAATCCAACTCAAGAATGAATCCAATCCGGTTAAATTCGGTTTAAGAGTAATTAAGACTCGTTCTACGAGGATGGCAGATAAAATTCGGAGGCTTTACGGTTAGACCAAAAACCGCCACAGGAGAATCTATCAAAGTCAAGAGACTATGAATTATTGGGTCTTGGTCAAAATTCTTTTCAACATTCTCTTTGGTCAATTCAATTCGTTTAATTTTATATTTTGTTGCCTATCATCCAAAAACTTATATATATATATACACACATCAGATCTCTCGATCCATTATATTCCTCATCAAACACAATGGCAAAAAGCTCCATAGAGATTAAGAAACTTATAACAAAACCAAATCAGTAACAGGCTTAAACCGAGTGAAAGAGGAATCCTAATTGTTGTTTCTTTCTAGATCAATGGCTTCATTGCAGGTTTCAAGATTAGTTCTTTCCTCATCTGCTTCTTGCACGATACCTAAAATCACGGTCTCCATCCCGAAATTGCCAAAATTTCACGTCTCGGTTCCGAAAATACCGATAGAGAAGCAAACTTTAGCCGTTAAAGAATCGAGCTTTTGAGTTCATAGAAAGTCTTCACCTTTCGTTGAAACAAAGGAGAGACTCTCATTCTGTCCAAAGGCCGCGTCTCAATGCGGTTCTTGAAGAAGTTATAGATAGGACAAAGATGCACAAGAGGATCAAAGATCAACGCAACAATTGGTTCGGTTTACTTGGTAAAACTCAATTCCGCTTCAATTCTAACCGTTCTATGCAAAGATGAAAACATTCGTTCTAAAGTACTAATAGGCGGATGCATCCCGCCTCTGCTCTCACTTTTGAAATCTGAATCTGTGGAGGCAAGAAGAGCTGCAGCCGAAGCCATTTATGAAGTTTCCTTGTATGGAATGGATGATGATAATGTTGGTACAAAGATATTTGTCACGGAAGGCGTGGTACCAAGTTTATGGAATCAGTTAAAGATGAAAAAACAAAACAGTTGAAGGATACCTGGTTGGAGCTTTGAGAAATCTTTGTGGCGATAAAGATAATTTTTGGTTTTGGACAGTAACTCTTGAAGATGGCGGAATTGACATCATCTTAAAGCTTCTGCAGTCTAGTAACCCGGTATCTCAGTCAAACGCAGCTTCTCTCTTAGCTCGTCTTATTAGAATTTTCACTTGTAGCATCTCAAAAATAACAGAGTCAGGTGCTGTGCAAGTTCTGATTCAGCTTCTAAGCGAAGAAAACAGTGTTTTTGTACGTGCCATTGTAGTTAATGCTTTAGAAGCTGTCACATCAAAGTCGGAAGAAGCTAAAAATGTGGTTAGAGAATGGAAAGGGATCCACCACTAAAGCAGCAGTGAGAGTGATCATGTTGACGCCTTGACGGAGTTGAGCAACAGAGCATTCCAATTGTTCTAACACTAATTCATAAAATTTACCAAGTAAACCGAACCAAACACGAATGTAAGCTAACCTGAAAATTTTAAAAATACATATATATTTGGAGGGGATTCGGCCAATTCATATATAAATTTTGACCCGTGGTTACGATTCGATAACGAACTTTGTAGCTGTGCACTTTCATACATGAACTTAGTGTTTGACCCCGTAACATGTATTGACTGGATTAATTAGTATTAAACATATATTAGCGGTAAACGACGTTTAACTCACCGTTAATCCTAGTTGACTAGGATGACACGTCAGCCACGACAACATCTTAGTAAACAAGCTAAACGTCGTCGTTTTGATAAGTGAGAGTTACCCTTTATTTTTTTTTCTCCTTCCCTTCTTCCCCGAGCTCCTTCTTCCTCTTTGCGAAATTAGGGTTTGCAGAGGCTTCCTCTTCTCTTCTTCTCCTCCGCGAACGAAGATATTTTTCTCTATGTTCTGTCATTGGTTCATGTCCGTCAATTTTCTCTGTTTATTTACTATCTTTTAACGCCACCCTTATTACTCGTTTTTACCTTTATAATAAAATTTTAGACTTTTGGGCTTTAAGCTACAATATATAATATTGATGACTTTGGCATATTCCGTTTATGTGTATTAAATAAAGGATTGCTTAATGCAGTTGCACCGTCCCTCTTATAAAAGACTTGGTCTTAGAGAGGCACAGCTGTTCACCTCATTTTTTTCGATTTCGATACTTGGAGAAATTTGAGAGAGATGATGTCGATAAAAGAAAGAGAGGAGATTATTTCGTGTGTAATGTTTAATTAGTCATAAAACGACGTCGTATCATTTTAAACAAATATGATATTGTTTTATTTATTTCCTCCGTAATGTTTACACGATGTCGTTTAGATTAATAGTTAAATAATTAATTAAATTTATTTAAATATCTATTATCTGACTCAGCAATTTTTTAACGGTTTGACTAACACCGTCAAGTCAATGCATGTTACGGGGTCAAAAACTAAATTCATGTATGAAAATACACAGCTACAAAGTTTGTTATCGAATCGTAACCACGGGTCAAAGTTCATGTATGAATTGACCCTATATTTGGATTGAAGTATGAAAAAGATAAATGAATTCGAAATACTTATTTACATAAATCAAGAATAAATGGAACCGAACAGAAAAAAATCAGTGAAGTAAATTTCCATACGGAAAATAACAGACTGAACCGAATGATCCGAATAACCACCCTTAAACAAGTTTATGAGAACTTTCTTGAATCTTAACCTATCCAACACTGCGGTTTCTGTCTTAAATACAGATGAGCTTAATTACTTGGGTTCTAAGAAGCTTCTATAACACGAAACTCTCAAGGACTGGAAGATTCACCGAGGGTACAACACAGTAATCGAAACCTCGTCCACTGAAACCAGAGAGTCTTTGTCTTTAGGCTTATACAAAGATCTATTTGCAGGTTTCGCAGAGAAAGGAAGCGTAACGAAAGCAGCTTCTGTAGGTTTAGGTATTGTTAAAGTACCGTCTCTTGCAAGCCAAGCTATGACAGAGTTCATGGTCGGTCTCTTTGCTGCATTCTCTTGAACACACAATAAACCTATTTGAATCAACTTTATGATTTCGGTAATCGGATTCTCTTGTAAGTAAGGATCGATTACACTCTCAGGCTCTCCTTCTACCCATCTCTTCCATGCCTGATCCAAAAGAAATTGTTCGTATACGTTTCTTTACAGAAGTTGAGAAGATTCAATAAGGAAGAAATGTTGTCAAGAAGCTTACAAAAGCTGGAAGTCCTTCTGATTCGAAGTTCTTGTTTCTTTCACCACTTATCATCTCTAGAAGCATAACACCAAAGCTGTACACATCAGATTTTGCTGAGAATTGTCCGTGTCTAACATACTCTGGAGCCATATATCCACTGCACGAACAAAAACTACATTAAACGGTGATGCAGATTCCAAGAACCTCTGAAATTTCTGAAGGAAAGAAAAAACAAAACAGAGAATCTACGTTGTGTCTGTAAAAAACAGAGCTTCTACGTCTTGTCTAAAATTCTGTTAAAAGACAGAGCGTCCATGTCTAATACAAAGTATCTAGGTCTGAAACTGCGCATCCAATTCTAAAGCAGAGAATTTCAAGTCTTAAATAGAGCATCCATGTCTAAAACAGAACATATATGTCTAGAACAAAGCATACTTACTAGGTTCCAACTACTCTGCTTGTCTCTCCTCGAGTTTCATCCATGTTAAACAATCTAGCCATCCCAAAATCTGCAACTTTAGGGTTCATCTCAGCGTCTAAGAGAATGTTACTTGCCTTCAAGTCTCGATGAATAATCCTCAACTGAGAATCTTCATGGAGATACTGAAGCCCTCTTGCAACTCCTTCAATGATTCTGCATCTCACATCCCAAGTAAGTAGCCAACGTTTGTCTTCATCTACAGAATTTCACATTTTTTCTTTAGTCTGATATAACTAATGTAAAACGAAAAAATACATTATATCGGTCTTGTAAATGCTTACCGAAGATAAAGTGATCAAGACTTGAATTAGGGACATGCTCGTAGACAAGAATCTCTTCACCTTCTTCATTACAAAATCCAAGAAGCTTAACTAGATTCCTATGTTGGAGTCTTGTCAAGAGTAAGACTTCATTCTTAAACTCTAAATCTCCTTGTCCTGATCCTCCCGCTAATCTCTTTACCGCTATCTCTTGCCCGCTCGGTAATGTCCCCTGCAACCGATACAAAATCATTGACCCGTCTAATGATTTTGATAAAACTTTTTACAATATCTTACCTTATAGACAGATCCAAATCCACCTTGTCCAAGCTTATTTTCCGGTGAGAACTCATCGGTTGCAATTAAGATCACTCCAAGATCAAATCTTGACATAGTATGTCCATCAGAATCAGAATTTTCTGCACATATATAAATGTATATTTTTCAAAACCTCAAAACATTATTCTACAACTTTTTCACAATTTTACTCAAAAGTCCAAAAATTACACTCACTATTGATTCGAGCATAAATCCTCCTCCTCATCCGGCGATAAGCAAGCACGAAAGCAACAAACACCATAAGATTAATGACCGTCGGAATGACGATAACAGCAATGCTCCACGGTTGAAAAACTCTTCCTGAAGATCTCAAAAATAGTTAAGTTTTATGGAAGTGAAGTCTATTCAACATTTCAGGAAAAACATTTATCTACTTCAGTACCTTTCTTGATCTGACCATCTTCTGGAGGAGATCGAGGAGGCGCAGAAACTCTCTTTATATTATCAAAAGCTCCGACAAAAACGTATAAATCCCACCGGAAAAAACAACTAGGACGCGTAATTGTGCTCCCGACTTTTCCCCAGTAATGATTTAAATTATACCTAACATTCTCTCTCAGACAGAGATTACAGTCACTGGAAGATAAATCAGGTGTGCACTGCATCAACATATAAACCTCAGGAAAATCTGTGAACTCTGCACTTGAGGCTTCATAGTACTTCAATGCCGAAGACTCATCAGCCTTGGACGCAACCTCGATTGTTCGATCAGCCATCGCGCTAAACTCTTCGGTGAAACGGGTCAGATTCGAAGAGGGAAGACTCGTGTGAGGAGCATTCTCGAGTGGCTCCAGCTTTAGTTTACCAAATGTGGTAAGATTTGAGTAACGTACTAGACAAGAAACATTTGCATCCGTTTCAGAATCCCAGTGATATGCTTCAGTTTTGCCTTGGCATTGTGTTAACAGATTCCTACTTACTCTATCGACACAGCGACGACAAAATTGGACCTCGTAATGTTTTCGACAAAGAGCAAGAGCGTAAATTCCACCTACGGAAGCGTTGTAGAATCCACCTTTATTAATAACGTTTGAAGCAAGAGTAGGCAAGAGAGCATCCAGATCTTTCTGGTAAGTTGTGTCCGGAGAGAAAATTTGGTCGCCGCAGAGGAATTCCGTGTGAACGCCATTAATGGTTAAGAGAAGGAAGAGAAAAAAACAAGGGAAATGAAAGGATTTTTCCATCTATATATACAATTAAGATCTGATACTTCAAGCCTTGTAGTCTGGCTTTAAATAAAGAGTTTTTGATTTATAAGAAAAACTCTGACGATCAAACCAAAAAGAAATGAGACTTTTTTATTGTCATATCAGTTTTCAACAGTGAAAAGACCTTTTTAGAAACCCTGACTTTTAATAGAGGCGTATGGGAGCAAGGAAGAGACTTTTCTTACGTGACAACGCGTCGAAACTTCATTGTCCTTACGTGACATGCAATGTCTTAGAGACTTTCAGCATTTGTAAAACGCCGCCGTTTCAAACTCCAAACAAGGTCCAAAACGAGAAAAGGATAGGATTTGAGTCAAAGGATGGAATGACTCAAGGCCTACGTATGTGTTTCGTAGGCAGGTAGAACTATCACACGATCATGAAAGTCAAAGCAAAAGACTAAGAAATGGTTTCGAAACTTATGAAACTTTTTATACAGCAATTGCGTGGAAACTGGAAGTCTACATGGATGCAAAAGCAGAAAAATGAGAAATGGTCTAAACGAGAACTTTGGTTATTGTCATTTGTCAACGATTGTTTTATGACGAATTGGATTTTGTGTTTTTTAATGAATGCATCGTAGAAAAATTATTGTGTCTGAGAACTCATAACCGGATTAAAAAGTTTTTTAAAAAAAAACATTATTTGAATGATTTTTTAGATAATCTATTTAAAATAGAAAAATAATCATTAAAATATTAAAAATTATTGCGTTTGAATCATTTAAATACCAAATTTTTTAATTAACTATTTAAATAATGATTTGTAATTGAATATGCCGATTTAAATATACAATTAGTTAACATTAACACCATAATTAATACCATTAACTCAATATTAACACCATAAATAACATAGTTAACTATGATATAAATGATGTTACTTATAGTGTTAATGATGACTAATCAGTATTATCCATCACATATCGTTATTTAAATGGTTAATTAAAAATTTTAATGTTTAAATGATTTAAACGCAACCGATCAGTATTTTAATAAATATTTTTTCTTTTTTTAAATTGGTGAAATGGAGGTATTTTTTAAACTTATTTCAACCGAATAATAGATGAAATATCACATAGAAACAAATCAACTAGTACCATACTATATACTATAATATGTTATTCAAATTTTATTTTTCTTATATAATTATTCAAAATATATAAATGGGAAAAGAGTCACATGTAATAGAGAGTAAGCTTAAAAGAGATAGAAACCAAAGTCCACTTTGTACTTGAACAAAGATTTGAGTTCAAGAGAATTTCAATTTCTTCTTTACCATTTGAAACTTCTGTTTCTAGTGCACCATCAGCAGAACAACGACACCATAATTTCCGACCCAATTTCGTCCAATATGCCACAAACAATCATATAAATAAAATTTGCAAAACGTCAAAATTATATACTCATACTTCTACTACTGTTGTATACAATTGTTGAATCATATACTCAAAATTTCATCTTGAACATAAGGTGTCACTATTAAATATATGACTTAGCTGCGTATGTGACGTCATATCTCTACTTTTCATGTAAGAAAATTTCACTAATATATATAAGAAAAGAAAAAAAGTCATCGAAAAAATAATATTAAAAAATGATTACAGCTATTATATGAATATCGCATATACAAAATCATCATACACACTGCTTATATTGCTTCCAAAATTTTTTATACATGTTGAATTTTTTTTTTAATATTATTTACCATTTTCATATTTAAAAAAGATAGTTAAGTTATAATTAATAATATTAAATAATAAATGAACAAAAATTTGCTGAATTTTTCTTATATAAAATGACTTAGGAAGCTTCCTTTTTGACATGTAATTTTAACTAATATATGGACTTATAATAATAATAAATATTTACTTCAGAAAAAAATATAGTGAAGTTTTATGCATTTTTCAATATAAATTAGAGCAATTGCAGAGTTAGGAATTTATTTATTTTTTATATTTTACACACACGTATTACTCATCTACAGAATACATCCAAAATTTCCACAAAATTGAAAAAAAAATTTAAGCCTTGAGACCAAGAGAGAGATCAAGGCACAATTCCTCTTCACATTTTGAAGTTTTTATTGAGTTTAGTGACAAAGTAACGTCATAATTATGAGCATCAACATCATCCACAACATTACCATCATCCCCAATCGCAACACCACTATTTTCATTTAGTTGGGCCTGTCAAAAATAATTCAAAAAAGTTCATTCTAACCCAAACTTATATGTATATAGTCATAAAATGAGATGGCCGGACACATGCATGATAATATAAATCAACATCATTTACTTGATTTTAATGTTATATATCATTTTATATGATTGTTTACTACAATTTACTTCAAATATATTCTTTGAGCATTTAGTTGTCAGTAGAACAATTCCCACAAAATGAGACCTGAAGTATATATATATATCATCAACAAGCACAAATGGAATTGCCCAAAACTATTATACAAGTTACAAGTATAAAAAAGTTTAGATAAACTTTGATATACACAAGTATATGGAAACATTATGACAGTGTGTATGCTATTTTGACTATACAGATCTTTTACATTCATATATAGTTGTGCAAGATGTGTAGGAATAAACCTTAAGTTTGAAGCTTGAAAGAACAACTTGGTAATCATATACATGTTTTATGTATATATATGTATTATGAAATATTTTGAAAGGTATCGAGTATTATTATCAAAGATATCTATATACTAATGACCATGATTACAGTAAAATAAATGCATAACAAAAGAATAATTACCCTAGAAGATTCAAAGAGAGACTTGCAGGTGATATAGTCATTTGGTACTTCCTTAATTTCGGTACTTGATTCTCCAAATGTTATTATTTCTTCATACATTTCCTCTTCTTGCCTACAAGAAATTTATAGACATTAAACAAAAAAAATACAGTTTTGTTTCAAGTTAAAGCCCAACAAATATATATATATATTAAAAACAAACAAACTACTTCAACATTAGCTACACAAACCATTGTTGATTTTGGAAGCAATTGATATTGCCTCGAAGGCGTTGATAGTTATGAAGATATTGCTGAAATTGCCACCAAGTCACTTGTCCTGTCACTCTAACACTTCTCTTTGCTAGTATCTCTTCTGCCATAGATTGGATGTGTTAGTTAATATATTATCTACATAAATTTAAAGTTAATTATTTACCTTGCATAGATTCTTCCAGCTTCATGCTCCTATACATCTATTAAAGGTAAGAGATATATAGTTTAATATCAATAAAATCATATAGACATGTGTATAAGTAGTTATAAATGTTAAGACCTGGAGATGACTCTTCACATGGGATATTGTGAGTCCTCTAACATCCATTAACTGCAAAACCATTTTAGGTGTTGCTCCTGCAATTTTAAGTACCATAATATCATCATCTTCAAACTGAATGCATAGAAAAATGAAGAGACCTTATGATCGACATTTACTCACGAACATCAATAAGTTTCATGATTGATAAATTAATATAGAAATTATGTTAACAAAAAGTTTTGATTACTTGAAAAAACATATATAGGTTTACATAAAGAGAAAGGATTTACTATTTTCTCCACCGAGTTGTTCAACGGCTTGAACAAAAGAGTTGTGAAGATCGGAGTTCCATCGCAGCCTCGGCACTTTTGACCTAACATATGATCTAACGATTGGGTTTTTCATAAGTTTTATTCTTTTTCTAATATGTTTAGGGAATTTTTTTATCGATTATTGATTCAAAATGGTTGCAGCAAATCAAAAGGATGAAGGTAACAAATAGAGAATTTTCCAAATAGACAAGGTTTCTTAATGGACTAACTGTCTTCATAACCTTTGTCTTATTTTCAACTCAATTCATTTTTCTTCAAAGGAAATAAAAATAGAAAAAATAGATACCTTAAAGAAAGGAGATTAAATGCTCTTAAATATATTGTTGTTGTGCTTTGTCATATTGTACTGCTTTTCTGTTCTTTATATTCTCGTCAAAAATTGTTTTATTTCTATAATTTCATTTGTATATTTCAAAGAACAAGATATACTCTACTACCAAATTTATTTCTCTTTTCTTATTACTTTTAAAAGAAATGTTTTTTAACCAAGAGAATATAGATGTTGTAATCGAGACTAATCTCCAAAGCCTATAAAAATTCGGATTTTCGCTAATAAATATGTAAGCCAAAAGGTAAGACATGGTTAAGTTTATTACAGTTAATACCTAAAGCTCCTTGTAACATATAATCATTTTGATCAAAATCATTTACATTAACAATATTTTACAAGAGATGATTGCTAGTTTGTACGTTCTTATGTCAAATTTTGTATTTATTTCTTACACATAGATATAAATACTTTCACGTTTTTATTAACATTTTATCTTAATATTGTAAACACATATATACGAATAGAAAATTTTATTTGAGTTTATAATTAATAGATCGAAAGAAAACAAGAAATTTAATACTATTAGTATAGAAGCTTAAACACATGTTTAATCATCAGATTTGTTGTGTAATATGCATCTTGAACTTATAAATTTAATTAACATTTCAAAATTAACGGTTTATTAAAATATTACTTCCTCCTCCGTTACAAAGTTTAAGGTTTTTCACACATATTATGAAAATAAATTTTTTTCTTTATTAATATAGTATTTAATGTATTTATATTTACTAATAAACTAAAAGATTAAAAATAAAAAACATTTCAAAAATCTGCATTAAAAACATTTATATTTTTATAACAAAATAGTTATGGAATTTCAAATTTTTAAATAAAATTCTTTGATGAAGTGTTAAATTATTTCGAAGCCATGACAAAATAGTGGTCCAAACTGAAAAGGTTCAAAACAATTAATTTAAATTTTCAGAACATTCATTTCGTTTGTCCACAATAAGCAAACCTACTTGATATGAATTCGAGTAAAACTACAATAATTACATTAATACAAATCATATTTTATATTTTAATTATTTTTTATAGTTTTCATTTAAAAAATGCGATACTAAATTGTGTTATTGAAAAAATAATAAAATATTTTTGAATAAAATATTATTTTAAAATCTTTTAATTAGGAATATATGCATCTAACATCATAAAATTAAAATTCTAAAATTGTATAAACAATTATGTAAAATACTTATTACCCTAAATAAATTATATATAAATTTAAAACATTATATTTGATTTCTAATTTAATTTTTTCTGTTAAATTGAAGTTTTAATGTATTTAAATCATAAATTTATATTATTATTAGAAATATAAATTAATGATACGATGAGCTTAGAGAATTGTCCAAAAATATTTCCATCCAATATTGAATGATGCTTCATAATTCAATATAAAAATAGTAATTAATATTATGTGTCTTATTACAATCACCAGCTAATTTTTTCTTTTCCCATTGTGTGCATTAAATAAAAGTAGTATTCATATTAACACAGAGAGGATATGTAGAATTGTTGGACTGCAGTTATGTTCGCCAGCTAAATAAGCAAAATGTTCCAAAAACCCATAAATGATAAATTAATATATAAATTTTGTAACCGATGCGACTTCCTTGATCCTTCTAATCCTCTTAAAAACGACAAAAGAAGTTACTCAATAATATATTTATTCAAGCAAAAAATCGGTGTTTTAATTGCCAATCTTTCGTTGTATACTCTAATTGTTTCAGTAAGCATGTTTAATAGGTTCAGTGTAGCATATCACTATATATCCAAATTTATCAGAATGTTCATTTCAAATGGATTTATAGAGGAAGAATATGAAGAAAATAAGTTAAAAGAATAACAAAAAGAACCTATGTTTGATAGCAAACCTAAATTATTTCAATTACTTTTTGTAGAGTCAACTAAAATTCTCAGACCATTCCCCTTTATCACACTTTCTTCGGTTCAATAACAAAAACAACGTCATCATTGATTATTATATTCCTTAATATGGAGAGAATTTAATTCAGGATTACTTTTTATTAAAAAAAAAGAGAGAATTTAACTCATTCATAATGTATTAGTGCAATAACACCACGTGCGATTTGCATGTATGTGAATCCTCACTCGATGACACGTAACACTTTCAAAACCAAAACGTCTCCGATTCCGATTTATAAAATATGCAAAGAAACAATACATATTAATTGTGTATTCTTCGTTATATTATCCATAGTATATTATTCGAAAAACATTTTAACAAAATAATTAATAACAAAAATATCATGATGATGTATCACTACCATAGAAAATTTCAGGTTAAATATATAAAAGAGTTTAACTTACTAAAATAATTATAATACATGCCACTCATATTAATTTGATTAGAGAATAAATATAATTTATTCAACTAACCAAAAAATACTATTATATTTGTAAAAATAATATTTTTTATTTCTTTAAATTTTTTATACGTTAATTTATAAATAATTTTAAATAAATATAAATAGATTTAAATTACTATCGTAATCCCTAATACATTATTTGAGAAATATTTTAATAAAATAATTTTATTCTGACGTGTTATTAACAGAAATATCATGCTGACGTGTCATCACTAAAGTAAATTTCAAATAAATATATAAATGAGTTTAATTTATTAGAATAATTACAAGTATAATATTGTTATTAATTTGGTTATATAATTAATATATTTTATTAAACTAATACTATAAAATTCGTAAAAAATAATTATTTTTTTTTAATTTATATATACAAAAATTAATGTTAAAATTAATTTTAAATAAAATTTAAATTATATAAATTTTTAATTTATATTTACTAATAAAATATAATTTGCGAATATTTTTCTCCACGTATGGCGTGGATATGAATCTAGTTATTTATATATATATATATATCGACTTTTATCATGAAATATATACATTATTTCATATTTAAATTAATCTCTACTCTCTATATAATTTGTAAATTGCATAATTTCTACTTAGGTGAGAGCGACGTGATTTTTTCTAATGAATCAGAGCAATTGTTGCTACAGATATTTGCTATTGGCGAGCAAACTTTGATGTGGCAGTTCATCGTTTTTGGTCTTAATTTGTAACATTCGTATATTAATATCTAGGTTATTAATTAGCTCTAAAAATAATATAATACATCATTTATATACTTGTAACATTCATATAATTTTTTTTGACGTCGCTCTTTATATTTTATTATATATAAACCGTTCTATTATAATGCATATTAGGTTTAGTATTTGATTTAACAAGTGAACTTGTAGTCTAATTTCGACTTTAGAAAGAAGACAAAGGAAGAATCTCAAACACTTTAGTGAGGCGTTGCCACGTGGCTGAATATCATTTTCTTTGTTTATACACTTTTTTGTTAAGCCATTGTTTATACACATTACATCCAACATTATCGCATTTTTTATTCTTTGTAACGCATGTATTAACTTTTTTCTTGTCAGTTTAACGAAAAAAATAAGGAATCATTTTAAAGTTATTTGAAAATATTGAAGAACTCGTATAGATTCTATTTGAATATATAAGAGTAT
Organism: Pugionium dolabratum; assembly: GCA_018901945.1. Lineage (NCBI taxonomy): Eukaryota > Viridiplantae > Streptophyta > Magnoliopsida > Brassicales > Brassicaceae > Pugionium > Pugionium dolabratum. The sequence continues at coordinate 362,426 of JAEVFF010000531.1, forward strand.
AAGTATAGATCCTTTTGACTTTCGTGTGTCCAATTAGCCTAAAATCTCTCCCTCTTCCTAATTTAATTTGGAATAATACATAACAACAAAACAAATCATAACCCATTCAAATAACGTTGCTATATTTAGCTTATAGAGTCAAAGCCAAAACTATAAATAAAAGATGTTGAAATTAGTTTCACACTTTTAGGTATTTTCTTAATTTAACTACTATTTATTTTTAAAATCAAACAAAAACTCTAATTATTTTATTCCTTTAACTTTTAATAAATACATAACTATGTAGACATTTTTATATATAGATATATATTAGTTTTAAATGTACATAAAAACAAAAGTAAGCAAATTTAATAAACACAAAATAACTCATCTTAGGTAGTAGTCAATAAAATTATACAACGTTTAACATATTAGTTTTGTTCGGGTTGCAGTTGATCGTAAGTTTTTAGTTTTATTGTGTTTTAATCGGCGATAAAAAAATTATGATGCACAACATAGTGTGATCGTTGCGGTTAAATGCAGATAAAGATGTGATAGGTAAATAAACTATAATATACTACAATCATAATCACAAAAAATACAATAAGTAAATAAACATCAATCTATTGAAACCACAATCATAAAAAAAATTGTAAATGATAAACGAACATTCTTATTCATTCTAACTGAAGCAAAAGTTATTGCATTTTTCCATCCTAATACGTATAGAAAGAGAGGAAGGAGCGTTGGTACACGAATATTCATCTCTTAGTGTCGTATAATACGGGTTATTTATAATACGACTACATCCATGGATTTAAATTCAAATAGCTTAAAATTCAAGGATATTGAATTTGTATATGGGATGAGCCCAACAACTTAATACTTAAATAATCGTGCAGCCCATTAGCCAACAAAATTAGGTGATGGATCAATGTTTATGAAAATACTATGATTAGAAAAAAAGGAGCTATCGACGCCGAAAGAAAAAGGATCGTTATAAGAATATGTGGAGAATATTAGTATCTTAACTACTTCTAGGTGATAATGAGTTAATAATCTTTAGTTATTAGATAGTGGTTTTAAGTTTAATCTTTCACTAATTTAAGTATAACTATATATATTCTATCACCAATTCATAAATCTCTCTTAAAGCTTCTAGAAATTAGTCTCGTAAAGCTCTTTTCTTATTTTATCACAAGAAGAAAATAAACATGTGTTAGTCTCATTTTGTCACATGCGTTATAACGTTTAGGTAGGTGAAGCACCTAATTTTATATCTTTGTTACTCTACCCATAAGATTAATTATTGTTGACAAGTATACTTTAAATTAAGAGATAGGACCCGAAAAAATAATATTAAACTCATAAATGTTGCGATTTTATGGGATCGTTCATTATTATATTGTTTAATTTGGTTTCGTAAATTACGAAGAAAAAGTGCATATATTATATTTCTGTATTTGCAACTTATTAGCCAAATTAATTTGACGGTTTGTTTCCATTTTGAAGAAAGGAATAGGAACCGTTGGAGAATTGATGAGAATAGTTTTCTTGCAAAGCAAGTCTATTATAAAAAGACGATTTTTTTTTTATGGTTTAGGTAAACCCACAAGCTCAACAAAATTAAAGATGTGTTATTATCAACTGTTTTATTTTAAATAGAGAGTTAGCAAATATGTATACATGTTGTGTTAGCAAAACTGTTTAGTATTTTCCATTTTATTCTTACATGTGAAAAAAAGGGAAACAAAAAAAGGTTTCGGCCAAAATTGACTACGATTTCTCAGGACGCCCAATTGAAGAGCAAATGACCGATAATAGAATCCATCCAATTGAAAACAGCCACGTCATCGAATTTGACAAAATCTTCGCGCTGCCAAATATAAAAACAGTGCGTCCAGGTTCAATGAATCTGGATTCACCTGGTTCTTCGATTTTCTTATTTAATGTCAAGCTCCTCACAAAGCATTTCGTACAAGAAAACAACTAAAATACAAAAGAGTAAATCAAATCATAAAGAGCAGATTGTGTTTTTGAATTCGTAACCTTGCGTTTGAACAAATGGCAATGGCTGTAACAGTTTCTTCTTCTTCTTCTGGGATCACGAGCTCTGGTTTCTCTCGTTCCGGCATTTTTTCAGAGCCCAAAGGTGTAAATAGATCTCAATTTCTCTATGAATTTTCAAAAAATTCCATCTCCGAATCTTAGAAGCTGTTTAATTGGGTCGAATGTGGGGTTTTTAATATTGCATAAAATTTGATTTTTTGTTCGTTTGAATCGGTAATGGGATTTTATATACAGCTATCCATACTAAAAAGATTCCATTTTTTAATTACAGTTTCGCAAATTGGTTCGTTGAGGTTGTTGGATCGTGTTCATGTTACTCCGGTTTCTCTGAATCTATCTGGGAAGCGATCTTCTGTTAAACCCTTAAACGCCGAGCCTAAGACAAAGGACTCAATGATTCCTCTTGCAGCAACAATGGTAGCAGAAGTTGCAGAGGAAGTAGATGTAGTAGAGGTTGAGGATTTTGACGAACTTGCAAAGAAGCTAGAGAATGCTTCACCTCTTGAAATTATGGATAAAGCCCTTGAGAAATTCGGGAACGATATCGCCATTGCATTTAGGTATTTTAATAGTTGATTGATATATGAGAAAGATGAAATCAAATATAAGAAGTTTGTTCATAGGCTTTTCTTTTGTTTCTTATGTTTTCAGTGGTGCAGAAGATGTTGCTCTACTTGAGTATGCTCATTTAACTGGGAGACCATTTAGAGTATTTAGCTTGGACACAGGGAGATTAAACCCTGAAACGTATCGATTTTTTGATGCCGTGGAGAAGCACTATGGGATTCAAATTGAGTATATGTTTCCTGATTCTGTTGAAGTTCAAGGTTTGGTTAGGAACAAGGGATTGTTCTCTTTCTATGAGGATGGTCACCAAGAGTGTTGCCGTGTCCGAAAGGTGAGACCTCTGAGGCGTGCGCTCAAGGGTTTAAGAGCTTGGATCACTGGTCAGAGGAAAGATCAGTCTCCCGGAACGAGGTCTGAGATTCCGGTTGTTCAGGTTGATCCGGTCTTTGAAGGTTTGGATGGTGGAGTTGGTAGTTTGGTTAAGTGGAATCCGGTTGCGAATGTTGAAGGAAACGATGTTTGGAATTTCTTGAGGACTATGGATGTTCCAGTTAACACATTGCATGCGGCAGGGTATGTTTCGATTGGGTGTGAGCCTTGCACAAGGGCGGTTTTACCGGGACAGCACGAGAGAGAAGGGAGATGGTGGTGGGAAGATGCTAAAGCGAAGGAATGTGGACTTCACAAAGGGAATATCAAGGATGAAGCAAAGGGTAGTGTAAACGGGGAATCGAAATCCACTGTTGCAGAGATCTTTAAGAGTAAGAATCTTGTGACTTTGAGCAGGCAAGGGATTGAGAATTTGTTGAAGTTGGAGAAACGTACAGAGCCTTGGATTGTCGTGCTTTATGCTCCGTGGTGCCCTTTTTGTCAAGCCATGGAAGCGTCATATGATGAATTGGCGGATAAAGTGGCTGGAAGAGGGATTAAGGTTGCGAAATTCAGAGCAGATGGTGACCAGAAGGAGTTTGCTAAGCAGGAATTACAGCTCGGTAGCTTCCCGACAATCCTCGTCTTCCCCAAGAACTCTTCGAGACCGATCAAGTATCCATCTGAGAAGAGAGATGTCGATTCGTTGACTTCATTCTTGAATCTTGTCCGGTAAATAAACCACAAAACCAGTCGACATTTCCAATGAGAGAGATATCAAATAAGAAACATTTCATCTCGTTCCAGATAGCTAGAACAGATGAAAATTGGTGTTTAGAGAATCAATTGACAGCTCTAGGCGGCAGAGTTAGAGATAACCTCTGCAACAAAGCTTTTGTTGATTGCAGTATTGTAAAGTGATTATTTTCATATAAATTTGTGGTACTAGTGCAATCAAGCTCATGTTTCTTCGCCATTTGTATCAAACGACGTTTTGAAAATTTTGAGATTGATAATTCTCCATGCATAACCGATGGTTACTGGTCAAATCAATATCAACTTTCTTGGCATTCATATCAAATTACCGTTAAATACAAAGAGTTACCTCAATGTAGAGATTTTTTATGAATCAAAACCCGAGTAAACACCACTCTCTCTCAACTGTCTCTTCTCTTCTTCAACGTAATTCTTCCCTCTACTCGCTTGTCCCAAATCTCTCTTCTTCTTCTCCTTCTGTGAAAAAGAAAGACTCTTCCTATCAATCCGCAACTGCGCATTCTCAATAGTCTCGCCACCTGCACCTGCAGCTCTTGTAGCTTCTCGTTCTCGATAACTCTCTTTAACTTCCTCTGCTCTTTGTTTATCCTTTCCCGTAGCCCATGACCAATCTGGTTTCTCCTCAGGAGACGAAATATCTGGGAGACCAACGGATTTGTAACCGTGCTGTTGCAGAGATTCATAGTCAAAAGCTTTCTTATCTTTCTTTGCAAACCTCGCTGCAACCCCAAAAGATATAAAACAGAAAAGACAAAGTCACATTAGAGATCTCACAATTTAAAGCACCCAAACAATGCAGTTTTTCTCTACCTATCGTCTTCTTGCTCTTTCTTTTCTTCTTCCCAATCTCTGTGTTATCCGTGTTTGAGTCAGAAGCAGAGGAAGATGATTCATCCGACGAGTCCTCCTCATCATCATCATCCCATCGCATCATACCTTTCTTCATGGTAAAATATGCTGTAACTCTGACAAAGAATCGAATCTCAATTAGTCCAATTTAACAAAAAAGCCAGCTAAAAAAGCTCATCAATCTAAGGGAGAAAGTAATAAATTTTCTGGATTTTATTCAAAAACTAGGCAAAAGACTGCGGATTTTAGATGTATAGATGCAATTAAGATCCTCTGGGTTTTCGAGATTTCTTCTACGAATTACTAAAAACCATCAACGGAGATTTCCCAGGAAGACAAGCTCGGAGGGTGTTTGGTCACAGGGATCAGTACAAATGAAGGACGAAACTTCGTAATCTAATCGAGAAAACCAGTAAATAAAGAGCTTTAAACCCTAAATTGAATCGGAGGTTCACGAAAAATGCCATGCCACAGATCTAATTAGAGCATAACATCGGCTTCCTACAACGACCAATAATGGTACCTTGCCTGTGTAGTCGAAGATGGAAGGTGGACAATCAGCGATGGAAACGGCGACGACGACGGCGGCCGCGACAGTCGCAAGGGAGCAGAAAGATTCACAATAGATACCCGACGAAGAAGAATATAAGTAACCCAATATAGATAAATTTAAACAGTGAAACAAAATCATACATATCGATCGACTTAAAAGTTCAAATTTTCTTCATTAATAATGATTGTTAGTCATTTACAAATAAGAGAAATATTTTAAAACACCACCTTTTTTCACAACATACTGTTCATAGTATTTATTTTCACAAATATCATAGATAATTATATAAAATAATTATTTGTTTTAAAAAATTGAAATAAATTTCTAAAATTGTAGATGAATATTCCATTTAAATATTATAAAGAATTTTTTTTAATAATTCTGATGTTAAATTTTGTGATAATTTACAAAAAAAAAAATAATACTGATATAACTATTTTTGAGAATTGAAGAACTTTGAAAAAAAAATAGTGTTATTTGAGAAAAAAATGATATTTCTGATAATTGCTATTATTTGTTATCGTGAAAATTATCTATTCAGAACAAAATTAATCTTAGGCGTAGTAAATATCTAACAAAATTAATTTCAATTATGATACCGTTAATTAACATAAATTTAAATAATTATTTATTTATAACTGATATAAATATCAATATATATTAAAAAAATGTATATATATGTATCATCTATGGTTGTTATAATGGATCATCTCATCTTTAAATATTACGACTCGGACAAAATTTAAACAAAAGATTAAAACCAATTGTAAATAATAGGACTGACGATCTATTTCCCCCTCGGAAGTATCATATAACACTACGTCCACCTCAAACTAAACGATAAACTTAAATACACATGAGTACAAAGTTGTAAGCATGAATCCCCCTAAATCGAAACTTCGAATCAATTTCTCCACAAATGTTGGTTTCTTTGGTTCACGACATGTACCCAGATTCTAAACCATTTAACCGAAAGAGTAAACCAAAATCATTTTCCCCAATTTGTCTAAGAACCCTAAACCCCCAAAAGAGTAAATCGATTTTCCTCCTTCTCATTTCACTTTCTCTCGTTTTCTCGGGAATTTCGTTTCTCAAATTCTTGAATCTTTCGTTTTCCACGATTCCTGAATCTTCCTCTCTCAAATTTCTGAATCTTTCGTTTTCCACGATTCCTGAATCTTTCATTTTCGACGATTAACTTCTGACGAAATCGGAAGTTACGGATACAAGCTGAGAAAATCGGCAAATTACGAAGCGATGCGGCAAATCGGCAAATCGGCAAATCGGCAAATCAGCAAATCGGAGCGATGCGGATACAAAGGAGGTTCAATATTTTTGGGACGAAGGCTGTGAATTACGAGCTCAGCTATACGATAACTGAAGAATTCAAAGTACACCCTTATGTTGTGTCTTTAGGCGATGAAGATGCAGCACACTGTTTTTCATCACAGATGTAGTTTTGCTTCAGGCATGGTTCAGGTAAACTGTTAGTGAGGTGCTGATAATTTTGTTAGTGAGGTGCTGATAAGAAATCGGAGCGATGCGGAGAAGGCCGTGAGTGAGCTTGCGGGTGTGTTGAAGGAGAGAGTTCTGAAGAGAAGGAAGATTGATCGAGAGACGAAGAAGAAAGAGGAAGGAGAAGAAGAAGATTAATCTGGGTTAATTCGGTTTACTGTTAATCTGGGTTAAAATATGGGTTATCAACGGTTTACTGTTTAGGTTTCGAAACAGTAAACCAACATTAATCATAATTATGTGTTCTAACGTTTAGAACTTTGTTATTGGGGGTAAATTAGTTTCCAAATTTCAATTGAGGGGGATTTTCGCTTACGACTTTGTACTCATGTGTATTTAAGTTTATCGTTTAGTTTGAGGTGGACGTAGTGCTATATGATACTTCCGAGGGGGAAATAGATCGTCAGCCCTAAATAATACCATGGAGTACACTATGAGTATTGATGCACACTATCTACTATTTTCGGTTGCGAATACCTTTGATCAACAATGACATATTTAGGAAATCTTCATTTACAGTTGTTAAAAGTTATCATAGAGGTCTGTTCATGACAATAGATGAAAAAGAGGAAAAAACAAAAAAAAAGGTGTAAAATGGAGAGCCAAATCGAACAAAAGATACAACCTTATTCAAATTCCTTGAGAAAGAGAGCTCAGAAAATAAAACCCAGAAAGTAAAGACGTCATTAAGGTCGACGAATTCAGAGAAAAGAGGGAATACAAATGTACAATGATCAGGTGGATCAACAGTCGAAGCAGAGCTAATTATCAGACAGATCCAAATGTGTTCTCTCCACTGTATGTCATGTAGAGAAATCCATCTTCGTCTTTGTGTTCTTCATAGATTGCAGACATCAATGCAGCTTTTTGTAGAAGAACCAAACAAAATATAGAACAAATTAATAAAGGAAAATAAATAGAAGCTGAAGATTCAAAAAGTTTAAAATTATTAGAACATTTACCGGTTGGGGGTAATGTGTTCTTGACAAAGACAAAGATGGCTTTTTCGGCTCCAAGCTTGATTCTTTTCCGCACAACGTATACAAACTGGCCAACGGTTAGATCAGCTGGTACAAGATACCTAAGAGAAGAAGAAGGATCAGAAAAACAACATGGACTTTTGAAACTGCTCAACTGTACAAAGCCACAGACCAAAAGACGAGCTTTTGAAGAATGTCAATAGTTCCAACCAACTATCAGAGCTTTTCAAGTTTAGAGTATAGAGCTAGACTGAAAACAATATAACACCAAAAGAAACAACCCCATGCAAAGTCTAACATATCAGAGCTAATGATTAAGAGAGTGTGAACAAAGACAACAACTAAAGAGGTATCGCCGAAACAAAAGGGCCAACAAAAAAAGATTGAAGAATCTAATCTGGAATTTAGTAACATTGTGAGACAACAATTAGAGATATGTAGCATTCATTTACTCACTTCTTCTTGTCAATGTCAGGAACATCACTCTGTCCAGCCTTTTCCACAATCACCTGTATTCGGTTTCTAGTTAAGAGCAATATAAGAAAATTTGTACTCGATAAAGAAAATTTTATAAAACATACGGGAATCCTGTCTTGGTATTTCTCTCTGATACGAGTAGATTCAGCCATTCTCATCTCTGAGATGCAAAAAAGAACAAAACCATAAAGATTCAATCACAGTTCGAGTTCGACAATGAAATTTGGGAGGACCAAGTACTCTATCTTCACGGATTCGACANTACTAATTTAGTCCAAAAATTAGCATTCATCTATAATAAGAATTATTGAAAAATTTCTTCCCTAAAAATAGTTTTGTTTCTTCTCTGTAGCTCATATATTGACTTGATCAACCAAGGATTCAAAGTTTTACTAATTAGGACAAAGTCGTTATTAATTTGAACAAATTTCGTAGATTAATCTGCTTTTTTTAGAAAAAGATATTCTTAGTTGAGATTTTTCAGTACAGTAGAGATTGGTCAATACATTTTTCTTATGATCCACAGATTACTAAACCCTTCAACTAAAAGAAGATCCACAAAAGAAGATCCACAGTAGATTGGTCAATACATTTTTCTTATTTACCAACTTTAAAATTATGCAACAACTCGATTTATTCAGCTATTTTCTCGTTGTAGAAGTATAATGACATGTTTTATTTTCTGTTTATTACTTTAAATAATCTTGCTGTCTAATCATTGTGTCATTTAATATTTATTTTCTTATATTCTAGATTAATTTATTATTAAATTTTAGGACTTTCAATTTAAATTTAATTGATATAAATAAACTAATCAATATCTCCCATATACTATTTTAGGCCACGTCTTAATTTTGATTTGAAAGTCCTAATAATGCTCTTGTAATAACTAATAATTCTCTCAATCCATCTAGATCCAAGACTCTCTATTATATATTCGATAATATATTTGTATTTTTTTTCATATGATATTAAGATTTAAGTCAAAACCAGATACAAATAAACTTTATATATGATTCTTAATTTCCGATGTAATTTTTAAAACATTTGCTAACTTATGTGCTTATTGATCGAAGGAGTTGGATACGTAACAATTCCGTACAAGAAGTGAAGAACCAACCAAAGCAACTTTTCAGGGAGTGGAAAAAAAATAATAAAAAACCCAATAAAAATCGTCCTTGATAATAATATAAACCATTGTAAGCAACGATCAAGTTTTACTCTTTCCGAATTATATGATCCAAAAAACAGCAACAAGAAATCTGTAATATAAATGGTTGGATCGTGCTATGTTTTGTTTAAATAATAATGTAGGTCCATGCTAGCTAGATGGCAGAGAAATGACGTCCATAGTGACGTAAAACAGCCCATAACAAATCTCAACAAATATTCTTTCCACAAGACTCCGAATTAAACCTCAGACACAAAACAATATTGTCTTTAAATAATGATTATCATTGTTTAAAAAGAAAGGAATTATATATGTTAGTAAATTGACAATATCCGAGTCCACGTCAAAACCCTTTTTGTAGCCGAAGCATCTGGTTCGGTAAGAAGGTCTACCTTTCTCTCTCTCTCTCTCTCTCTAACCACAAACTCGACAAATATCTCTCGTTCTCTCTCTTCTACGATATCTTCTTCTTCACCTCTCTATATATGGGATTAGATATGGTACGGAACAATCACAAACACACAGAGTAGATAGAAACCGTACCTTCAAGTAACATATCCTCTTTTTTGTACTAGGGTTTCGGAAAAGTCGGATAACAAATTTAACATCAAGCAAAATCGTCATCCGCACTATCTCATATATACTTTTAGGCTTCAATCAAAACACATTCATCTACGTTATATATTGAGAGAGAGAGAGAGAGATGTTTCGTTTTCCGGTAAGTCTTGGAGGTCTACATGACAATCCGAAGCAACCACAGCCGTCGGATGAGCAGAATCATCGGGTGGTGATGGATGAGGTTGACTTTTTCAGATCAGCGGAGAAGAGAGATAAGGTTTCAGGTGATGATCAGAACATTATCGCCAACGAGAATCATAGGGTTCATGTCAAAAGAGAGCATTCACGTGTCAGTGATCATGGAAATCGTTCTACGGACATCAACGTGAGTAGTTAATTACACTATTTATTTTTTACCTTTCTTTACTATAGATATTTATCGTGTTACAGATTGAAAATGTGTTCCTTAAAATGTATATATTTGTTGTAAATAGATTGGGCTTAATCTTCTGACGGCGAATACGGGAAGCGACGAGTCAATGGTAGATGATGGATTGTCTGTGGATATGGAAGAGAAACGTACAAAGTGTGAGGTACACTTATTACATTAACTCATTTCTAAATTAAATACAACAAATTAACAAGTCTATTTTTCTCCTTAGATTTCCTTAAATTTAGTTACCCAACTTTATTTTTGCACAGAAATATTTATTTTACGAACCAATACAAACAGAAAACTAAAAAGAGAAAAATTATAAAATGAGGATCTTGTTATCTAACAAAAAAAATAAAAGAGAAAAATTATAAAAGAGGCCAATTACATTGTTTAACGGGGGTGTTATTTGGTCAAAATTCATTTTATAGGACTTATATCTCTTGATATGTGAAATTTGATATTATTTTAAAAGATTTACGTGTAAATTCTGAAACCTATGTTTTATGTTTTGTTTTTAATAGTTTATTCGTAAATTTATCAAAATCCATTTCAAATTATTCAATATCTAAAAAAACCAAAATCATGTCGATGAGATTTAAATCTATTAAGTTGTTAGGTGGTTATTGTAATTAATTTATTTTGCTAAAAATATTAAAATGAATTAATTAATATCTAATTTTGAAGTGCTGGATTTCAATACATTTTTAACTATATTAACTTTCTTATATTATTGTTTATTTTTTGAATTAGATTTTTATATGCACACATAATTAGTCTCATATATATGTATTATGCTTGTGTTAAATAAATGAAGAATGCACAGCTTCGGGAAGATCTAAAGAAGGCGACTGAAGAGAATCAAAGACTAAAGGAAATGCTAAGTCAAACAACCAACAATTTTAACTCTTTGCAGATGCAATTTGTTGCTGTCATGAGGCAACAAGAAGATCATCTTCACCTGGTAAATAACACTAATTTATCTCAATGTTAAAAAAAAGTACAAATCTTTTTCCAAAGTTCAATTAGTTAAAGTATTAAAATTGGTTTAATCAGGCCACGACTGAGAGCAAAGACAAAGAAAAAAAATTACATGAAGCGTCTGGAATGCTTCCGAAACAGTTCATGGATTTAAGACCATCTTCTGCTGAAGTATCTTCCGAAGAGAGGACGACGGTTCGGTCAGGATCTCCTCCATCGCTTCTAGAGAATTCTAACTCACGTCTAAGCGGAAAAAGATTGCTTGGAAGAGAAGAAAATGTGGAAACCGAATCTAACAGCTGGGGAAATCCTAACAAAGTTCCTAAACACCAAGCCTCCTCCAGCAATTGTAATGGTAATGCCAATGTCATTGATCAATCGGCTACAGAAGCCACCATGCGTAAAGCACGTGTCTCTGTTCGTGCTCGATCCGAAGCTCCAATGGTAAACAATAGTCTCTGTCTGTGATGTATTTGAATATTGTGGAGATTAAACATCAATGATTTTGTTTTACAGTTAAGCGATGGATGTCAATGGAGGAAATACGGACAAAAAATGGCGAAAGGAAATCCGTGCCCTCGAGCTTATTACCGTTGCACCATGGCCGTTGGATGTCCCGTTCGCAAGCAAGTACGTTACTTAAACCATAGCGGTTTATATTAGTACACTAAATTTTAGTATACCTAAAAATTCCTAATATTAAGTTAGCTATGGTTTGGTAAGAAACAAAAAAAAATACATTACCCATTAAATAATTCAATAGTTACCACATAATTTTGAATTGAAAATTACAACACCCTAACTAACCATATAAGCATTTATTACGTCTTAGGATAGTAAAAAATATGGTTATGGTGTTTTCTAATTAACAAACAATTCAACAGGTGCAACGTTGTGCAGAAGACAGATCCATTTTAATAACAACCTACGAAGGAAACCATAACCATCCCTTACCTCCTGCGGCTATGACCATGGCTTCAACGACAACTGCAGCCGCAAGCATGCTCCTCTCTGGTTCCACAATGTCGAGCCAAGATGGTTTAATGAACCCAACAAATATCTTGGCTCGAACCATGTTGCCATGTTCCTCAAGCATGGCTACTATCTCAGCGTCGGCACCATTTCCAACCATTACGTTAGACCTCACAGACTCATCCAATGGTAACAATCCAAACAATAACAACCCATTGATGCAATTCTCTCAACGGTCTGATTTTGCGGCCGCGTTGAACCAAACAGGTTTGCCTCAAATGATGGGTCAGGCTTTGTATTATAACCAACAACAGTCCAAGTTCTCGGGTTTACAAATACCGTCTCAGTCGCTGAACGCAAGCGAAAGCGTTAATGCTGCTACTGCCGCTATTGCGTCGAATCCCAATTTTGCAGCCGCTCTAGCCGCAGCCATTACGTCTATTATCAACGGTTCGAATAATCATCAGAATGGGAACAATAATGTTACGACGAACAACGTTGACAATAGGCAATAACAACCTTTTTTATGTTTATGTTAGGATTTTCAATTGATTGATTTTTTTTATTCTTTTATTTTTTGATTTTTTACATTTTGGATTTTAGTTTTGGGGCTTCTTGCATTTTTTAGTTCTTTCCCAATCTCTTGAGAGCAATTTTTGCTGCTTGTGGATGGTCGACAATTTTGTTCCGGAACATGAATTGCCTAAAAATTTATAATTGGTCAGTAGCTTTCTTTTTTAAAGTCATTTCTGTGTTCTATTAATACTCTTTTTAATATAATACAAATGACGTGTTGGGAACTGAATTCAATCTCATGCAACTTAAAAATATAGTTTCACAAATAATTTCAATCTTTATATTATTATTAAATACATTTCAAAAAATAATATTTAATTTTTAAATTATTACTTTATGCCATTATAAATAACTAATTTTTTAAAAAATACTAAATATATAGAAAAAATAAAATATGTATTAATATTATAAAATCTAATATTTAAAATTCAGATTTTTGTTAATCAACTTCAATAAATTTTATCTAAAAATAAATAGATTAACTATATTAATACATCTAACGACTTAACAAATTATAAACATTTAATTTACATTCATATTCTATAAATTATATTTATAAATATTATGAAATAAAATATTAAGATTCAAATATTTATTAATACATTTGAATAAATTTTTATATTAAAAAATAATATAACGATAATATTAAATCTAACAATTTAAAATTTAGTATTTGTATTTATATTAAGAATATTGTATAAAATAAATATCATTTAAAACACATCCTCTTAATATTAAAAGAGAAGTGACTTTACAAAAAACATGATGATATGTCATTAAAAAAATGACATGACTAAAAAGAATTATTACATAGCGTTTACTCAAATGTAATTTTAAATATAAATTTATTTTTAAAAAGTAAATTAATCAAATATAATATGATAATTTTAAACATAAAAATTATTTCTAAAAAATAAATCATATATATTAAACTAGAAGTGAGTTTAGAAAAAATATTTATATATCACTAGAAAATAGCATGGCTAAAATAAATTATGATATGACGTTTGATCAAATGTGACATAGTAATTTTAAACATAAATTTATTTTTAAAAAAGTAAATCATATATATTAAATTAGAAATAAGTTTAAAAAGATTTTTAATACCAAGTATGTTTTCAATTTTATGGTTTTGTTTAGATTTTATACATTTATATTTGTTTTAAATAATTAATTTAGTTTGATAAATTACAATAAATAATATGTATTTTTCAATCATTGTTATTATTTTAACATGTCTATTGAGTTGTTAATGTTACAATTATATAATTGATAACTTAAGAAATTAATATTTAAAATAAAACTTTATTTTATAAAAAAATAGCCAAAATATAGAAAACTAATGGTTCAAAGAAAAATATAAGCAAAAAATAAGAAAAATATAAACAAAAAAAAAAAAAAAAAAAATAAGAAAAAAAAAAAAAAAAAAAGAGGCAAAAAACAAGAAAAATATAAGCAAAAACAAAAAGAATATAAATAAATGAAAAGTTACGATTTCTATTATCTTTTCACCTTTCAAAATCTTGAAAAGATTGTATCACAGATCAAATAGAAAAATCTATTTATTTCCCATACCCAAACAACTTCTTCCTATTCAAACTCAATAGCAAAAGCAAAACAGAATGAGAGAGATAGAGAAAAATCCATTTATTTCTTTTACTAAATTATGAAGATAGTGAGAGGTTTCAAAATCGGACACACGTTCGTCAGAATTTTCAAATGGATAATCCGTCCCAGAAAAATTCAATCAGGAAATCGCCAATGCCCGACCCGAATCACAAACCCGGTCGCCGGAATCCTCTCATTAGCGCGGTGCCTAAGCCGTGGAGCCAAGAGACTGTATGGTGTAAAGAAGAATTCATGTCATAGTCAAATCCGACTGGGTAAGGATCCGAAGAATTCTCCATCGATTCGGGTTGTTCCGAGAGGGCATTTAGTGGTTCATGTTGGCGAATCTGACTGTGACACGCGGCGAGTTGTGGTGCCGGTGATCTACTTTAATCATCCATTGTTCGGAGAATTGTTGGAGCAAGCAGAACGGGTTCATGAGTTTAATCAGCCGGGTCAGATCAAGATTCTGTGTCGGATCGCGGATTTTAAGAAGGTTCAGATGAGTATCGCCGCATGGGATCACTGCCGCAAGAAAAGAACTTTCAAGATTCTCTAATTTTACTTTTTGTTTAGTCGAGGAAAAAAAAACTTAGTTAAAAATATAGAGAATGATAGATGCTTTCCGTTGAATTTTATGAAGATTTAGTTTTTTTTTATTCTTCTTCGTTATACGACATACCAATTTTAACTTGTATCAAATATACTTCTTCAAAACATAATGCGAATTAGGTTCTTATAATAATATCAAACATTTTAGTTAAAAATAATTTAAAGATTAGCCATTTAATTTGAAAATTTTAATTTATGATCTGTAAAATTATTTATAGCTGAATAAATTAAACATATGCAATTAACTTGTGAAATTAGATACTAGAGTAAACAATAAATTGTTGGAAGAAAATTCTCTTAAAATATGAGATTATTTTGGATTTACATCGAAATGACAAAATTAATTTAAAAAATAATTTACCCGTTTATTTAAAAATGTAGTTTTTAAGATTATATCTTCAAAATCGGAGACAGGTTCGTCAGAATTTTCAAATGGATAATCCGTCCCAGAAAATTCAATCGTGAAATCACCAATGCCCGACCCGAATCACAAACCCGGTCGCCGGAATCCGCTCATTAGCGCGGTGCCTAAGCCATGGAGCCAAGAGACTGTGTGGTGTAAAGAAGAATTCAGGTCAGAGTCAAATCTGACTGGGTAAGGATCCGAAGAATTCTCCATCGATTCGGGTTGTTCCGAGAGGGCATTTAGTGGTTCATGTTGGCGAATCTGATTGTGACACGCGGTGGGTTGTGGTGCCGGTGATCTATTTTAATCATCCATTGTTCGGAGAATTGTTGGAGCAAGCGGAACGGGTTCATAGGTTTAATCAGCCGGGTCGGATCAAGATTCCGTGTTAGGTCGTGGATTTTGAGAAGGTTCAGATGAGGATCGCCGCATGGGATCACTGCCGCATGGGATCACTGCCGCATGGGATCACTGCCGCATGGGATCACTGCCGCAAGAAAAGAACTTTCAAGATTCTCTAATTTTACTTTTTGTTTAATCGAGAGAAAAAACACTTAGTTAAAATATAGAGAATGATAGATGTTTTCCGTTGAATTTTATGAAGATTTAGTTTCTTTTTATTCTTCTTCGTTATACGATATACCAATTTTAACTTGTATCAAGTATATTTCTTCAAAACATAATGCAAAGGTTCTTACAATAATATCAAACATTTTAGTAAGACAACCACAACATATTACAAAATATAGTTTAGATATAATTTAATTTTAAAATAAAAATGTAAACATATTACAAATTGAAAAAGATATAATTTTAGTAGTTTTAAATACGATAAAACACAAATAAAACTCATCTTATATAATAAATATGAAATATAATAGATTAAAAAAGAAATAAATTCTGAAAAATGTTTACATGTCATTAAAAAAAGATACATAACTAACAATGCGATTTTTATAATTTTATAATTTCTAACCAGAGTAGCACCAATGTTTAAAGTGTGAGTGAATGTAACTTTAAAAGTTAAAAATACCATTTTCCTAATAAATATGTAATATAATACATATAATACATTAATCAAATATATTATGATCTAAGTTTGTACTATGTTATATCCACGTAAGGCGTGGGCATATTATCTAGTTATAAATTATAAAAAGATTAAAAATAGTAAACTACGTAAAACCTACAATCTTGTGTTCACGTTATATAATATTTGGGTTACTTAGTTCAATTTCTGATTGGTTAACTAGATTTAATTTCTGATGAATAGAAAATTATAAGAAATTAAATTGAGATATTTTTTGCAACACTTATTTCAATCTCACAAATGGGAAACAAAGAAGAAACATATGTGTGTAAAATGATTAATACTTTCTTCAGCTACCCACATGGCAATTAACATTTCACCAAAAATTTGTCTACCATGCACTTGTTTCAAACTTATATATATAGAGATATTTAAACATATTTCGAAAGATATAATTTTAATTCAATTGATAAAAATAATAATGTTTTAAATTTTTGTTCCAAATATATTAAATTAGTTTAAATTTCCAAAATTAGTACATATTTAATATTAAAATATTTTAAAATTTACTTTTAATAAAAAAACTAAACCATAAATTGGAAAATAACAACCTAAATATAATATTATATATATAATTTATTTATGATAAATATGTTTTTTTAGAAAATTATTCGTGATATTTTTGAAATTTTAAGTTTATAGTGATAAATATGGAATAAAAAAAATTAAAATAGTGTTATTTTAAAATATTATTCATAATTTTATCATCTAACATTTTGAATGGCGTTATGTTATTTAATAAGTTGAAAGGGAATTCAGTTCCAAAATTAACAATATAAAAATGTCAAAAATATGGAAAACAACTATTTTCTCCATTTCATAATAAACTAGATTTACACCATGGGAAAAAATATTTGCAAATTATATTTATTAGTAAATATAAATAAATATTTATATAATTTTTAATTTTTATTTAAAATTACTTTTAATATTAATTTTTGAATATATAAATTAAAAAAAAAGAAAAATAATTATTTTTTACAAATTTAATAGTATTTTTTGTTTAGTTTAATAAAGTATATTAATTATCTAACCAAATTAATAATAATGACATATATTATAATTATTCTAATAAGTTAAACTTATTTATATATTTATTTGAAATTTACTGTAATGATGATACGTCAGCATGATATTTCTCTTAATAAAATGTCAGAGTAAAGTTATTTTTTTTAAATGTTTCTCAAATAATATATTAGACATTACGATAGTAACTTAAATTTATTTATATTTATTTGAAATTATTTAAAAATTAACGTATAAAAATTTAAATAAATAAAAAAGTATTGTTTTTGCAAATGTAATAGTATTTTTTGTTTAGTTGAATAAAATATATTTATTATTTAAAAAATTATATCAATGGTATATGTTGTAATTATTTTAATAATTTAAATCTTTTATATATTTAATCTCAAACTCGTGGTGATGACAGTTTAACATGATATTTTTGTCATTAATAAATTTACTTTTTAAAAGAGGAATTAAGTAAATTTATTAAATTTTACATTGAAAAACTAAAAATATAATTTTGTTATAATATAAAAAATTAGAATTATACTTAATATAAAGAGAAAATAACAGTTAAATTAAAGTAGACGTGAAATTCATGTGCAATTATGACAGACGTGACTCACTGGTCATTATCACAAATCTATCAGATCTTCTTAATCTTAATGTGGAAAGCTCATTAATTATTTGTCACTACTTAACATTATGTTTCGAAATCAATTTTTTTAACTAAATAAAATTAATAAACACCATAATAAATTTTGAAAATTTACAAATAAAATATTTTTGTTTTATATTTTTAAACTACTCAACACTCAAAAATAACAAAATTCCAAAGAAAAAAAAAACTAAAATCTCAAGAATCTACTTCGATTTTTCTCTCTTTTTCAAAATATTATTTAGTTTACACAGTATTCAAAAATTAAACGTTTTTATATTGTAAAGCAAAATTCTAACATATGATATTGATTTGACATTCACTAAAAACTTATAAATTATAAGTTGTATGATTAAATTCACAAAAAATAAAAATATAACAAAATATTATAATTAAATAACTCCATATATAACGCATATCAATTTCTAATAACGGATTATTTTCTCGGCATCACAATTTTTTTAAATAAACGGCTTCTCTTTACACCACATAGATAATTTTATCCACATTAAAAAAATCCATGATGAACTTCTTTACACCAAACACACAATCCTAAATTTTATCCTTACGTATATAACACTTTAAACCAAATTCCCTCACATAATTTTGTTGTTTCCGTTAATCAGTCAGCTATTGGACAAGAGGCCTTTCCCATTATTATTTTGAGAAATACCCTAATTAAGACGAAAAGCTTTCATTCTAAAATATCACCATTATTTTTCCTTTTTTAAAAATACTATTAAAAATCTATTTTTACAAAAATACCACACACATTAGAAAATAACTTTTAAATGTTTATAATTTAAATATTTAGGTTTGGATTTATATTATTGGGTTTAAGGTTTACTTTTAGGGTTTAGTTTTAAAAGTTTAGGATTTGGTTTTGAGGATTTAAAATTTTATTTTATTTATATGGTATTTATGGTATTTTTGGAAACAAATATTAATTGTAATATTTTCTAAATAGAATTTTGTGGTATTTTTGAAAAATTGTCCTATTAGTTTTAAGTTTAAGTGGACTTTTTACTTTTCACATTTTTTATTAAATATTACTATCCGAATCGGATAATCCTATTGTTGAAGACTGGATTTGTTCTTTTTGGGAAAATGGAGAATGAAGTCTTAGGCCCAAATAGAATCCGAGAAAATGGTTTCCAAAAGTGGGAAAAATAAACGATAGACAATAGTACAGGGGTCAGAGTAAAACCTCAAAAAACCAAAGGGATTAAATAAGAAAATGAGAAAGTTGAAACTTTAAGAAAACGTGTTTGCGTTTACGGGTCCCACTCCTACGCAGCGTTATCAACGTGAATGCGTTTGCTTGCGCCACAAATCAAAGCAACCTTATGTTTTGTATTTGCAGCAAACACCAATCAACACAAACTCACCTTTCCTTTGCTGTCACATCTTTTACTTATTTGTGCAAAACAAAATACGTATTTCTTAGCTTTTAACAGTTTCTTGAAAATGTTCAAGATACTATTTCATCGATCTATTAAAGTATGTGTGTAGATAGTAAATAGAAAATGGTTGTTATTAGCGTGAGAAGTTGACTTAGAAACGTTAATGTACAAAAGAGTATATGGACCCATTCATGGGTTCATCAACGTGAAGCAAACTGCAAACCTAATGTGAATACAAAACCTAACTCCAGCTAATTTCTATGTAAATCACCCATTTATAATTCCCATAGTAGTTAAATTTATTTCATTTTCTTAAAATCAGAAGACAATTTCAATTTGTATGTTTATAGTGTAGGTTAAAAAGTTGATAAACATAATTGCATTTTTCTTACTCTTTTTTATATTTTTTCCTTTATTTTGAAACTCCTTAAGAATATTAATTTTACTCAGTTAAGGTTATAATTTTTATTTTCAATTTTACTTGATAATTAATACATAGAAGATAAGTTTCTTCCTTGCACACTTAAAATGCAATGATCTTGATCTTGAAAACTATATAACAAGGACATTATCCTTATAAGACATCATTTCATTATTTAAATCATCCTTTATATGCCAAATATTATTATCTTTTACATATTTAAAGAAAATATTTGGGGTCAAATTGAAAATAAGATATAGTATAGGGTAGTAGAACAGACTAAGTGAAAATAAAACCATTTTATAATAAAAAAATAACAGATTTTGCTGATCTGTCCGGGCCCACGCAAACTAACGAGGTTTCATAAACGTGACGCTTGCTTATGAGTCTAATACACAATTAAAATTTTATTTAATTTCTACGTATACTTCCATTTTCAAGCAACAAGAAATTTTTAATTATCAATTAATTGACAGCAAAAATTGGATTTTATGGTTCTCTAATTTTTCTTTACCGTTTCTCTTTTAAGTCATTTACGTATAAATATATATCACTGCACCATTCGTCTTCGTCTATAGTAAACTTTGGTCTTCCTGTTTTCTCTACTTAAGCTTCTCAGAATCTGTAGTGTTTTCATATTTTCTCGGTGAGTGTTTATTTACTTCTTCCCCTGTTCTTTGTCTTGTGAATATGCCATAATTTTCCACTGTTCTTATTTAAATTTTGAAGTTTTACTTAGAATTTTCATCTTTACAACTATTTGAAGGTTTGTTTGGAACTAATATTCTGTGACAGAATCTGAGGTTTGTTTGATACTGGTGTGGAGCTCAAATCTAACTTAGCTTTTACCTCTTTTTTATCAATCAGTTTGCATACTTTTTCAAAAAAAATTTACATTTGATTGGCTTGAAATTTTAGCCTTAATCAAATATTACATTTTGGCTTGCCTTCACTAGGATTTTATGAAAATGAGGTAATATAATGAAAAAAATTGTTTGACTTTTAGTGTAATAACGGGTATTTGGTGGAGTTATGATCTAAAAGCAGTTTCAGCTTTTTTTTAAGTTTCTTTAGCACCTCCAATGTTTTATGTAACATATATTTAATGTGTATGAATCCAAGGCTATGTAAATTGTAGTCTTGCAATTCACCAATCTTGAATCTTGGATCTTTCGTTGAGACAATGAAACTAGGAGATGATTTAAAGGCATATGAGTATGTGTTAATAACTATATTTTTTTCTGGCTGGTGACAGGTAAAAATGGGAACTCGGTTCCAATCCTTCTTGTGGTTGCTCTTAGTTTCATTTTTAGTGCTTGTATGTGCGGCCTCATGTGAGGAAAACAGTGATGGAACACTTAGAATTGGATTGAAGAAGAGGAAGCTAGACCAGACCAACATACTAGCTTCTCAGCTTGTTTCGAAAAACCGAGGGTCTTGGTTCTCCAATGATTATTTTCTTATGCATGATGCAAATTCGGATATTGTTCCCCTGAAAAACTATTTGGATGCTCAATACTATGGTGAAATTACCATTGGTACTCCACCACAAAAGTTTACTGCAATCTTCGACACCGGAAGCTCCAATCTCTGGATACCATCTAGTAATTGTTACTTATCGGTATGAATTAGTGGATAGTTTGTTCTTTAGAATGCAGACTCACTGTAAAATCCTTTTGTATTCTTCTACTTTTTTTTTTTGATAACATAATGAAATATTTCTCAGGTTGCTTGTTATTTTCACTCGAGGTATAAGGCTAGCCAGTCATCGACATACAGAAAGAACGGTTTGTTCTCTCTATTCATCTTGTTATTTGTTTCTCTAGCTTTACTACTTTGATGTTCCTTCAAGAATTAGTGTTGCAGGTCTTTGAATATGTTTCCAGAGAGTTTTTGACACTAAAAATATGGACATGTACAGGAAAACCTGCGTCAATCCGCTATGGGACAGGTGCTATTTCTGGTTACTTTAGCAATGATGATGTTAAAGTTGGTGATATTCTTATCAAAGATCAGGTACAAAAAACCGATTCATCTTTTTCATATTTCAGAATAATCTTGCGAATTTTACTGTTATTTGTTTTCACATTTTACTGCTACTTCTGAATCATAACAGGAATTCATAGAGGCTACTAGTGAACCTGGTATTACATTCTTGGTGGCAAAGTTTGATGGTATCCTCGGATTGGGATTCAAAGAGATTTCTGTAGGAAACTCA
The DNA here is from genome assembly GCA_018901945.1 of Pugionium dolabratum. NCBI lineage: Eukaryota > Viridiplantae > Streptophyta > Magnoliopsida > Brassicales > Brassicaceae > Pugionium > Pugionium dolabratum. Next base: position 384,677 of record JAEVFF010000531.1, read on the forward strand.
ACTCCGGTTTGGTAAGAAAAAACATTCTCTTTCTTTTCATTTGGCAAGATAAAGACTTTGTTGCAGCATCTGAATTACGATTGATGGATTTATGTGATCTGTATAGGTATAACATGGTAGAAAGAGGTCTGGTTAAGGACCCGATTTTTTCATTCTGGCTTAACCGAAATCCGCAAGATCCAGAAGGTGGTGAGATTGTTTTTGGAGGAGTCGATCCAAAGCACTTTAAAGGAGAGCACACTTATGTTCCTGTGACACATAAAGGTTACTGGCAATTCGACATGGGTGATCTCCTCATCGCTGGCAAACCAACCGGTAAGTAAAAAGCCTTTAGAATATGTTTCAGTAAGATATAATTTGACATCTGGATTTCTATGTAATTCAGGATATTGTGCTCGTGGTTGTTCTGCCATTGCTGATTCCGGAACTTCTCTGCTGACCGGACCATCTGTGAGAAGACTTTGCTGAATTTTCTTTATTGTAGATTGTTCACTGTTTTAGCACCTCACATGTGATTTTTGTATGTTCAGAGTGTCATCACGATGATCAATCATGCCATTGGAGCAGAAGGACTCGCAAGCCATGAGTGCAAGGCCGTGGTGGGTCAATACGGAAAAACTGTGTTGAATTCCCTTCTAGCTCAGGTTGAAATCACTGCTCATACCAACAAATTCATACTTGTCTTTGCATAAACAATGCAGTCTTGAATACCACATCATGTAACTTACAGGCTGATCCGAGGAAGGTGTGCTCACAGATAGGACTTTGCGGTTTTGATGGTACACATAGTGTGAGGTCAGTACAAAAAACCCGTCAGAAAGCTCTAGTCCTTAGACAACAAACGTATACTGATTCATGTTTGACTGCAGTATCGGGATTAAGTCAGTTGTTGAAGATGGAACATCGGAACTTCTAAACGAAGCGATGTGCAGCGCCTGTGAAATGACAGCCGTGTGGATGCAGAGCGAATTGAATCAGAATCAAACACAAGAACGCATACTCGCTTATGCTGCTGAGGTGACTTTTGAAGCATTACTTTGGACGTAAACATGTTAAAACTCTAATCTCTGTAAATTCTTTAGCTTTGCGACCATATACCAACCGCAAACCAACAATCAGCAGTGGACTGTGGGCGGGTTTCCTCGATGCCTATAGTCTCATTCACAATTGGTGGCAAAGTCTTTGATCTCTCCCCTCAAGATGTAACTACTCTCATCAGTTTCTCCTTAAATTTCACCTTACTAATATCATCAGAAGGAGATTAATCGGAGCCTTTTCCCTTTTTTTCTTCTTGTTATGGATCAGTATATATTCAAGATTGGGGATGGAGTTGAGGCACAGTGCACCAGCGGTTTCACCGCCATGGATATCCCTCCGCCTCGCGGACCTCTCTGGTAACTCTCATCTGCAAAAATCCAATCTACAAACCAAAAAGCTAAAAACGGGTTTACTCTAATGTTTTGTAACCATGCGAAAATGCAGGATCTTGGGTGATATCTTCATGGGAGCATACCACACTGTGTTCGATTACGGGAAAGCAAGAGTTGGATTCGCTACATCTGCTTAAAAGGATCCCTTCTTTAGTTTTCTCTTTTTTTAATACGATGTTTGTGAATGTGTTTTAGACAAAATCTGAAATGGTTGTAATGACTTAAAAAATATTGCTATACTAGAACGGTATCATCTTAAGACAAGTTCTTATTCGATTTCGGCTGATCACTGTCTAGAATTGCTTTTAACTTACAGTGTACAAAGATTATAACAAACTCGAGATTCAGTTCTCTCTCGATCGATGTGTCTTCCTTATCACTTAGCCTTCGCCAAAGCCAATGTCATTGACCTTGCTCGCAGGGTCAGGAAAATTCCCCTGAAAAAGAAAGAAGTTGTTCAAAATTGAGTAACAACAATAATGGAAACAATGATAGAGAATATCGCACATTTCATTCGGTTTCCTTTGACATGTTCAGAAAAGAAAAAAGAAAATCAAGTTCACTATCCATTTCATGCATTCAGATCCAGAGATACTTGGTGATGTAGACTATCAAGATATCTATATTAAGAATTTTGATCATGGGTTGGTTTTTGAAAGCTGCAAAAATGAATCATTTTCTTACCAAAAGAATGCGACGATGCTGTGCAATATGACCCGAAAATGCAGTGGCACATACTTATAGTTTATCCATCCCACAATGGGGAAAAACTGTGATAAGATTTAGTTCACGTAGAATCAAATGAGTAAACATAGGATAATAGTCACGATGAATCATCCGGCACTTGGGACATGAACTATATTGATATTTATCACTTACCGTCCATGCTGTAAGCTGGACCGACGGGTATGTCTTCTTGATCCTGTCTCTAACAAGATTCCAGGGAGTTCCTGTGTCACTCAACATTTCGGAATTGTTATCATAACCCTTACCATCTGCGACTTTTCAGGTTTTACAAATATTAAGACAAAAGGAAGAAGGAACTAACTTTCAATGACTACTCCATAATAGATCATGAAAAGCAAATGGTTTAATGGTGACAATGTCAATTGTTCCACAATTACCTACCAAAAGTTTTACATTTCAAACAGATCAATTTAGCAAAAACCTCGATTAATCTTGAACATACAAACCATCAAAAGGTATCGCATATACCTTCTTTGCCACAGTCTTTGTGTCCTTCTTCCCTTTGAAAATCTTATCTAGAGTTGTATGAAAGAAATGCCCAGCTGGCCCAATAAAAGCACCTGCGAATATCTGTTGTAGAAGGCGATAAAACTCACATTGGAAACAATTTAAGAAAATCCATTTTGAAATTATCGTAAAAGGCATCTATAATGAGGCTATGCTTGCTTGAAATTGATGTTCTCAGAAGAGAGGGATTCAAGGCTTTACCACTTTCAGAAGAACCCTTCTCAGTCGAATCTTCTGTATGCCAGAGAGCTTCTGTGAAACAACATCGCTAACACCAGACAGTACTCCAGCAGTAATTGCCTACAAATAACAGGCATATTGACACCAAATTCATATAAAAAAAAAAACTATAACTACATAATTCACTTCAACGAGAGCCAAGAACCCAAAAAAGCCTAAATTCATTTATATAAAAAAAATCAACGAGCAATGTCACAAGGATTCTCTTAGGTAATTGGATTATCAAAGTGCGCTTGGTTAAAAAAAAACACAAACTTTCAATCGGATATTCTCCCAAATCGATGAATCTAAACCGTAATTTCAAAGAAACGAAACTACCTCAAAGTATATCTCAACCATCAATCACATTCCCAGAGAATATTTAATCTCAAAAATCACACAGAAGAAGAAGAAGAAGATATCAAAAGAGCGAACCTTTGTTCTCAAAGGATGTTGCTGAAGCTGTGACAAGTATCGTTGCAGAGTCGTCTTCTCTGGTGAAGATCCCATTCTTGGTTTCTTCTCTTTTGGGATCCTCTCTAGTGTCTGCCTAATCAGTTTGTCTTCCTACACAAAATCCAACTCAAGAACTAAACCAATCCGGATAAATCCGGTTTAAGAGTAATTAAGACTCGTTCTACGAGGATGGCAGATAAAATTGGGAGGCTTTACGGTTAGACCAAAACCCGCCACAGGAGAATCTATCAAAGTCAAGAGACTATGAATTATTGGTCTTGGTCAAAATTCTTTTCAACATTCTCTTTGGTCAATTCAATTCGTTTAATTTTATATTTTCTTGCCTATCATCCAAAAACTTACATATATACACACATCAGATCTCTCAAACCATTATATTCTTCATCAAACACAATGGCAAAAGCTCCATAGAGATTAAGAAACTTATAACAAAACCAAATCAGTAACCGGTTTAAACCGAGTGAAAGAGGAATCCTAATTGTTGTTTCTTTCTAGATCAATGGCTTCATTGCAGGTTTCAAGATTAGTTCTTTCCTCTTCTGCTTCTTGCACGATACCTAAAATCACGGTCTCCATCCCGAAATTGCCAAAATTTCACGTCTCGGTTCCGAAAATACCGATAGAGAAGCAAACTTTAGCCGTTAAAGAATCGAGCTTTTGAGTTCAAAGAAATTCTTCACCTTTCGTTGAAACAAAGGAGAGACTCTCATTCTGTCCAAAGGCCGCGTCTCAATGCGATTCTTGAAGAAGTTATAGATAGGACAAAGATGCACAAGAGGATCAAAGATCAACGCAACAATCGGTTCGGTTTACTTGGTAAAACTCAATTCCGCTTCAATTCTAACCGTTCTATGCAAAGATGAAAACATTCGTTCTAAAGTACTAATAGGCGGATGCATCCCGCCTCTGCTCTCACTTTTGAAATCTGAATCTGTGGAGGCCAAGAGGAGCTGCAGCCGAAGCCATTTATGAAGTTTCCTTGTGTTGATGATAATGTTGGTACAAAGATATTTGTCACGGAAGGCGTGGTACCAAGTTTATGGAATCAGTTAAAGATGAAAAAGAGCAGGACAAAACAGTTGAAGGATACCTGGTTGGAGTTTTGAGAAATCTTTGTGGCGATAATGATGGTTTTTGGACAGGAACGCTTGAAGATGGCGGAATTGATATCATTTTAAAGCTTCTGCAGTCTAGTAACCCGGTATCTCAGTCAAACGCAGCTTCTCTCTTAGCTCGTGTTATTAGAATTTTCACTTGTAGCATCTCAAAAATCGTAGAGTCAGGTGCTGTGCAAGTTCTGATTCAGCTTCTAGGCGAAGAAAACAGTGTTTTTGTACGTGCCATTGTAGTTAATGCTGTAGAAGCCATCACATCAAAGTCGGAAGAAGCTAAGAATGTGGTTACAGAATGGAAAGGGATCCACCATTAAAGCAGCAGTGAGAGTGATCATGTTGACGCCTTGACGGAGTTGAGTAACAGAGCATTCCAATTGTTCTAACAATAATTCATAAAATTTACCAAGTAAACCGAACCAAACACGAATGTAAGCTAACCGGAAAATTTTAAAAATACATATATATTTGGATTGAAGTATGAAAAAGATAAATGAATTCGAAATACTTATTTACATAAATCAAGAATAAATGGAACCGAACAGAAAAAAATCAGTGAAGTAAATTTCCATACGGAAAATAACAGACTGAACCGAATGATCCGAATAACCACCCTTAAACAAGTTTATGAGAACTTTCTTGAATCTTAACCTATCCAACACTGCGGTTTCTGTCTTAAATACAGATGAGCTTAATTTCTTGGGTCCTAAGAAGCTTCTATAACACGAAACTCTCAAGGACTGGAAGATTCATCGAGGATACAACACAGTAATCGAAACCTCGTCCACTGAAACCAGAGAGTCTTTGTCTTTAGGCTTATACAAAGATCTATTTGCAGGTTTCGCAGAGAAAGGAAGCGTAACGAAAGCAGCTTCTGTAGGTTTAGGTACTGTTAAAGTACCGTCTCTTGCAAGCCAAGCTATGACAGAGTTCATGGTCGGTCTCTTTGCTGCATTCTCTTGAACACACAATAAACCAATTTGAATCAACTTTATGATTTCGGTAATCGGATTCTCTTGTAAGTAAGGATCGATTACCCTCTCAGGCTCTCCTTCTACCCATCTCTTCCATGCCTGATCCAAAAGTTCGTATACGTTTCTTTACAGAAATTGAGAAGATTCAATAAGGAAGAAAATGTGGTCAAGAAGCTTACAAAAGCTGGAAGTCCTTCTGATTCGAAGTTCTTGTTTCTTTCACCACTTATCATCTCTAGAAGCATAACACCAAAGCTGTACACATCAGATTTTGCTGAGAATTGTCCGTGTCTAACATACTCTGGAGCCATATAGCCACTGCACGAACAAAAACTACATTAAACTGTGATGCAGATTCCAAGAACCTCTGAAATTTCTGAAGGAAAAAAACAAAACAGAGAATCTACGTTTTGTCTATATGATTCTGTAAAAAACAGAGCTTCTACGTCTTGTCTAAAAAATTCTGTTAAAAGACAGAGCGTCCATGTCTAATACAAAGTATCTAGGTCTGAAACTGCGCATCTAATTCTAAAGCAGAGAATTTCAAGTCTTAAATAGAGCATCCATGCCTAAAACAGAACATATATGTCTAGAACAAAGCATACTTACTAGGTTCCAACTACTCTGCTTGTCTCTCCTCGAGTTTCATCCATGTTAAACAATCTAGCCATCCCAAAATCTGCAACTTTAGGGTTCATCTCAGCGTCTAAGAGAATGTTACTTGCCTTCAAGTCTCGATGAATAATCCTCAACTGAGAATCTTCATGGAGATATTGAAGCCCTCTTGCAACTCCTTCAATGATTCTGCATCTCACATCCCAAGTAAGTAGACAACGTTTGTCTTCATCTACAGAATTTCACATTTTTTCTTTAGTCTGGTATAAATAATGTAACGAAAAAATACATTATATCTTGCAAATGCTTACCGAAGATAAAGTGATCAAGACTTGAATTAGGGACATGCTCGTAAACAAGAATCTCTTCACCTTCTTCATTACAAAATCCAAGAAGCTTAACTAGATTCCTATGTTGGAGTCTTGTCAAGAGTAAGACTTCATTCTTAAACTCTAAATCTCCTTGTCCTGATCCTCCCGCTAATCTCTTTACCGCTATCTCTTGCCCGCTCGGTAATATCCCCTGCAACCGATACAAAATCATTGACCCGTATAATGATTTTGATAAAACTTTTTACAAGATCTTACCTTATAGACAGATCCAAATCCACCTTGTCCAAGCTTATTTTCCGGTGAGAACTCATCGGTTGCAATTAAGATCATTCCAAGATCAAATCTTGACATAGTATGTCCATCAGAATCAGAATTTTCTGCACATATATAAATGTATATTTGTCAAAACCTCAAAACATTATTCTACAACTTTTACACAATTTTACTCAAAAGTCCAAAAATTACACTCACTATTGATTCCAGCATAAATCCTCCTCCTCATCCGGCGATAAGCAAGCACGAAAGCAACAAACACCATAAGATTAATGACCGTCGGAATGACGATAACAGCAATGCTCCACGGTTGAAAAACTCTTCCTGAAGATCTCAAAAATAGTTAAGTTTTATGGAAGTGAAGTCTATTCAACATTTCAGGAAAAACATTTATCTACTTCAGTACCTTTCTTGATCTGACCATCTTCTGGAGGAGATCGAGGAGGCGCAGAAACTCTCTTTATATTATCAAAAGCTCCGACAAAAACGTATAAATCCCACCGGAAAAAACAACTAGGACGCGTAATTGTGCTCCCGACTTTTCCCCAGTAATGATTTAAATTATACCTAACATTCTCTCTCAGACAGAGATTACAGTCACTGGAAGATAAATCAGGTGTGCATTGCATCAACATATAAACTTCAGGAAAATCTGTGAACTCTGCACTTGAGGCTTCATAGTACTTCAATGCCGAAGACTCATCAGCCTTGGACGCAACCTCGATTGTTCGATCAGCCATCGCGCTAAACTCTTCGGTGAAACGGGTCAGATTCGAAGAGGGAAGACTCGTGTGAGGAGCATTCTCGAGTGGCTCAAGCTTTAGTTTACCAAATGTGGGAAGATTTGAGTAACGTACTAGACAAGAAACATTTGCATCCGTTTCAGAATCCCAGTGATATGCTTCAGTTTTGCCTTGGCATTGTGTTAACAGATTCCTACTTACTCTGTCGACACAGCGACGACAAAATTGGACCTCGTAATGTTTTCGACAAAGAGCAAGAGCGTAAATTCCACCTACCGAAGCGTTGTAGAATCCACCTTTATTAATAACGTTTGAAGCAAGAGTAGGCAAGAGAGCATCCAAATCTTTCTGGTAAGTTGTGTTCGGAGAGAAAGTTTGGTCGCCGCAGAGGAATTCCGTGTGAACCCCATTAATGGTTAAGAGAAGGAAGAGAAAAAAACAAGGGAAATGACAGGATTTTTCCATCTATATATACAATTAAGATCTGATACTTCAAGCCTTGTAGTCTGGCTTTAAATAAAGAGTTTTTGATTTATAAGAAAAAAACTCTGACGATCAAACCAAAAAGAAATGAGACTTTTTATTGTCATATCAGTTTTCAACAGTGAAAAGACCTTTTAAGAAACCGACTTTTAATAGAGGCGTATGGGAGCAAGGAAGAGACTTTTCTTACGTGACAACGCGTCGAAACTTCATTGTCCTTACGTGACATGCAATGTCTTCGAGACTTTCAGCATTTGTAAAACGCCGCCGGTTCAAACTCCAAACAATGTACAAAACGAGAAAAGGATAGGATTTGAGTCAAAGGATGAAATGACTCAAGGCCTACGTATGGGTTTCGTATGCAGGCAGAACTATCACCCGATCATGAAAGTCAAAGCAAAAGACTAAGAAATGGTTTCGAAACTTATGAAACTTTTTATATAGGCAATTGCGTGGAAACTGGAAGTCTACATGGATGCAAAAGCAGAAATAAATGAGAAATAAATGACAAAAAAATATATCAAAATGGTCTGAACGAGAACTTTGGTTATTGTCATTTGTCAAAGATTGTTTTATGACGAATTGTATTTTGTGTTTTTTAATGAATGCATCGTAGAAAAACTATTGTGTCTGATAACTCATAACCGGATAATTGTTTTAAAAAAAACACATTATTTGAACGAATTTTTAGATAACCTTTTTAAATTGGTGAAATGGAGGTATTTTTTAAACTAATTTTCAACCGAATAATACATGAAATATCACATAGGAACCAATCAACTAGTACCATACTATATACTATAATATGTTATTCAATTTTTATTTTTTCTTATATAATTATAAAAAATATATAAGTGGGAAAAGAGTCACATGTAATAGAGAGTAACCTTAAAAGAGATAGAAACCAAAGTCCACTTTGAACTTGAAAAAAGATTTGAGTTCAAGAGAATTTCAATTTCTTCTTTACCATGTGAAACTTCGGTTTCTAGTGCACCATCAGCAGAACAACGACACCATAATTTCCGATTCAATTTCGTCCAAGCTGCCACAAACAATCATATAAATAAAATTTGCAAAACGTCAAAAATTATATATTCTCATACTTCTACTACTGTTGTATACAATTGTTGAATCATATGCTAATTGATATTAAATTTCATCTTGAACATAAGGTGTCACTATTAAATATTTGACTTAGCTGCGCATGAAGTCATATCTCTACTTTTCATGTACGAAAATCTCACCAATATAAGAAAAGAAAAAAAAAAGTCATCGGAAAAATAATATTAAAACGCGATTAAAGCTATTATATGAATATCGCGTATACAAAATCATCATACATGTTCAAAATAATATTATTTAATATTTTCATATTTAAAGATAAGATAGTATGGTTATAAAAAAAATTTGTAACAGTATGGTTATAATGTATAATATTAAATAATAAATGAACAAATTTTTGCCGAATTTCTCTTATATAAAATGACTTAGGAAGTTTCTTTTTTGACATGTAATTTTAACTAATATGTGGACTTAAAATTTAATCTTAAGTGGAATAAATATGCAATGAAAGAATTTACATTTGATGCTTCAGAAAAATATTCGAAATTTTATAGGTTTCAAGATATAATAGAAGAATTGCAGAGTTAGAAATTTATTCATTTTTTTTATATTTCTGATACACACGTATTACGCATCTACATAATACATCCAACAATTTCCACAAAATTGAAAAAAAAAAATTAAGCCTTGAGACCAAGAGAGAGATCCAGGCACAATTCCTGTTCACATTTTGAAGTTTTTATTGAGTTTAGTGACAAAGTAACGTCATAATTATGAGCATCAACATCATCCACAACATTACCATCATCACCAATCGCAACACCACTATTTTCATTTAGTTGGGCCTGTCAAAAATAATTCAAAAAACTTCATTCTAACCCAAACTTATATGTATATAGTGATAAAATGAGATGGCGAGAAACATGCATGATAAGATAAATCAACATCATTTACTTGATTTTAATGTTATATATCATTATTATATGATTGTTTACTACAATTTACTTCAAATATATTCTTTGAGCATTTAGTTGTCAGTAGAACAATTCTCACAAAATGCTTAACCTGAAGTATATATTCATCAACAAGCACAAATGATATTGCCTAAAACTGTTATACAAGTATATATAAAATTTTAAATAAACTTTGGTATGAACAAGTATATGGAAACATTATGACAGTGTGTATGCTATTTTGAATATACAGATCTTTTACATTCGTATATATTGATCATATATGGTTGTGCAAGATATGTGTAGGAATAAACCTTAAGTAGCTTGAAAGAACAACTTGGTAATCATATATATGTTTTATGTATATATGTATATATATAGTATGAAACATTTTGAAAGGTATGGAGTATTATTATTAAAGATATCGATAAATTAATGACCATGATTATAGTAAAATAAATGCATAACAAAAGAATAATTACCCTAGAAGATTCAAAGAGAGACTTGCAGGTGATATAGTCATTTGGTACTTCCTTAATTTCGGTACTCGATTCTCCAAATGTTATTATTTCTTCATACATTTCCTCTTCTTGCCTACAAGAAATTTATAGACATTAAACAAACAAAAAAAATACAGTTTTGTTTCAAGTTAAAGCCCAACAAATATTTATATTAAAAACAAACAAACTACTTCAACATTAGCTACACAAACCATTGTTGATTTTGGAAAAAATTGATATTGCCTCGAAGGCGTTGATAGTTATGAAGATATTGCTGAAATTGCCACCAAGTCACTTGTCCTGTCACTCTAACACTTTTCTTTGCTAATATCTCTTCTGCCATAGATTGGATGTGTTAGTTAATATATTATCTACATAAATTTAAAGTTAAGATGTATATGATAATTATTTACCTTGCATGGATTCTTCCAGCTTCATACTCCTATACATCTATTGAAAGTAAGAGATATATAGTTTAATATCAATAAAATCATATAGACATGTGTATAAGTAGTTATAAATGTTAAGACCTGGAGATGACTCTTCACATGCGATATTGTGAGTCCTCTAACATCCATTAACTGCAAAACCATTTTAGGTGTTGCTCCTGCAATTTGAAGTACCATAATATCATCATCTTCAAACTGAATGCATAGAAAAATGAAGAGACCTTATGATCGACATTATGTTTTTTGAAGATAGCATTTACTCAAGAACATCAATAAGTTTCATGATTGATAAATTAATATAGAAATGATGTTAACAAAAAGTTTTGATTACTTGAAAAAATATATATAGGTTTACATAAAGAGAAAGGATTTACTATTTTCTCCACCGAGTTGTTCAACGGCTTGAACAAAAGAGTTGTGAAGATCGGAGTTCCATCGCAGCCTCGGCACTTTTGACCTAACATATGATCTAACGATTGGGTTTTTCATAAGTTTTATTCTTTTTCTAATATGTTTAGAGAATTTTTTTTATCGATTATTGATTCAAAATGGTTGCAGCAAATCAAAAGGATGAAGGTAACAAATAGAGAATTTTTCAAATAGACAAGCTTTCTTAATGGACTAACTGTCTTCATAACCTTTGTCTTATTTTCTACTCAACTCATTTTTCTTCAAAGGAAATAAAAATAGAAATAGATACCTTAAAGAAAGGAGACTAAATGCTCTTAAATATATTGTTGTTGTGTTTTGTCATATTGTGCTGCTTTTCTGTTCTTTATATTCTCGTCAAAATTGTTTCTTTTCTATAATTTCATTTGTATATTTCAAAGAACAAGATATACTCTACTACCAAATTTATTTCTCTTTTCTTATTACTTTTAAAAGAAATGTTTTTTAACCAAGAGAATATAGATGTTGTCATCGAGACTAATTTCCAAAGCCTATAAAAATTCGGATTTTCGCTAATAAATATGTAAGCCAAAAGGTAAGACATGATTAAGTTTATTACAGTTAATACCTAAAGCTCCATGTAACATATAATCATTTACATACTTTAACAATATTTTACAAGAGATGATTGCTAGTTTGTACGTTCTTATGTCAAATTTTGTATTTATTTTTTACACATAGACATAAATACTTTCACTTTTTTATTAACATTTTATCTTAATATTGTAAAGACATAAGAAGAGAAAATTTTATTTGAGTTTATAATTAATAGATCGTAGGAAAACAAGAAAATTTAATACTATTAGTATAGAAGCTTAAAAAACACATGTTAATCATTAGATTTGTAGTGTAATACATCCTAAAATATTACTTCCTCCTCCGTTACAAAGTTTAAGGTTTTTCACACATATTATGAAAAATAATTTGATATTTTTCTTTATAACTATAGAATTTTATGTGTTCATACTACTAATAAACTAAAAGATTAAAAAAAACATTTCTAAACATCTCCATTAAAAATATAAAATGAAACAAATTTTACATTTTACACTAATATTTAATATGAAAACAGAGGATGATCTTTTATAACAAAATAGTTATGGAATTTCAATTTTTTTAAAATAAAATTCTTTGATGAAGTTTTAAATTATTTCGATGCCATGACAAAATAGTGGTCAAAACTGAAAAAGCTCAAAAGAATTAATTTAAATTTTCAGAACATTCATTTCGTTTGTCCACAATAAGCAACCTACTTGATTTGAATTCGAGTGAAACTACAATAATTACATTAATACAAATGATTATTTTATGTTCTAATTATTTTTATAGTTTTCATTTACAAAATGCGATACTAAATTATGTTATTAACAAAATAATAAAAAAATGAATAAAATATTATTTTAAAATCTAATAATTAGAGAATATATGCAAAATTTAACAAATAATTTTCATCATATATGGAATTTTTGAAAACTATAATAACATAATAGCAATAGAGAGTGTTATTGCCTTACTAGTTATCTGGATTTCCAGTTGTTTGTTTTTAAAAAAAAATATTTCCAGCCAACATTTAAATGATGCTTCATAATTCAATTTAAAAATAGTAATTAATTTTCTTGTCTGTTATTACAATAACCAGCTAAATTTTATTTTCTAATTACTAATATAAAAAATAAAATTTAGGGTAATATTCCCATATGTGTGAATTAAATAAAAGTATTATTGATATTAAAAGAAAGAGGATATATAGAAATGTTCGCCAGCTAAATAAACAAAATGTTCCAAAATAACATAAATGATAAATTAATATTAATTTTTGTAACCGATGCGACTTCCTTGATCCTTCTAATCCTCTTAAAAAGACAAAAGAAGTTACTCAATAGTATATTTATTCAAGCAATTAATCGGTGTTTTACTTGCCAATCTTCGTTGTATATACTCTAATTGTTTCAGTAAGCATGTTTAATAGGTTCAGTATCATATCACTATATATCCAAATTTATCAGAATTTTAACAAAAATAACAAATTTATCAGTACCAGACTCACACCGTTCATTTCAAATGGGATTTATAGAGGAAGAATATGAAGAAAATAAGTTAAAAAAAATAACAAAAAGAACCTACGGTTTGCATGTTTGATAGCAAACTTAAATTATTTCAATTACTTTTTGTAGAGTCAACTAAAATTCTCAGACCATTCCCCTTTATCACTCACTTTCTTCGGTTCAATAACAAAAAACAACGTCATCATTGATTATTATATTTGTTCATATTGAGAGAATTTAATTCAGGATTACTTTTATTAAAAAAATGAGAGAATTTAACTCATTCATAATGTATTAGTGCAATAACACCACGTGCGATTTGCATGTATATGAATCCTCACACGATGACACGTAACACTTTCAAAACCAAAACGTCTCCGATTCGGATTTATAAAATATGCAAAGAAACAATACATATTAATTGTGTATTGTTCGATGACGTTATATTATTATCTATATATATATATATATATATCGACTTAAATATATACATTATTCCATCTTATAAATGTCAAAACGACTAGATTAAAATTTGATCTCTACTCTCTATATAATTTGTAAATTGCATAATTTCTACTTAGGTGAGAGCGACGTGATTTGTTCTAATGAATCCGAGCAATTGTTGCTACATATATTTGCTATTGGTGAGCAAATTTTGATGTGGCAGTTCATCGTTTTTGGTCTTAATTTGTAACATTCGTATATTAATATTTAGGTTATTAATTAGCTCTAAAAATAATGTAATACATCATTTATATACTTGTAACATTCATATAATTTTTTTGACGTCGTTTTTTTATATTTTATTATATATAAACTGTTCTATTATAATGCATATTAGGTTTAGTATTTGATTTAACAAGTGAACTTGTGGTCTAATTTCGACTTTAGAAAGAAGACAAAGAAGAATCTGAAACACTTTTGTGAGGCGTTGCCACGTGGCTGAATATCATTTTCTGTGTTTATACACTTTTTTGCTAAGCCATTGTTTATACACATTACATCCAACATTATCGCATTTTTTATTCTTTGTAACGCATGTATTAACTTTTTCTTGTCAGTTTAACGAAAAAAATAAGGACTCATTTTAAAATTATTTGAAAATATTGAAGAACTCGTATAGATTCTATTTGAAAATATAAGAGTATAAGTATAGATCCTTTTGACTTTCGTGTGTCCAATTAGCCTAAAATCTCCTCCTCTTCCTAATTTAATTTGGGATAATACATAACAACAAAACAAATCATAACCCATTCAAACAACGTGGCTATATTTAGCTTATAGAGTCAAAGCCAAAACTTTAAATAAAAGATGCTGAAATTAGTTTCATATTTTAGGTATTTTCTTAATTTCACTACTATTTATTTTTAATATCAAACATAAACTCTAATTATTTTATTACTTTAATTTTTAATAAATACATAACTATGTAGACATTTTTATATTTAAATATAGATTCATTTTAAATGTACATAAAAACAAAAGTAAGCAAATTTAATAAACACAAAAATAACTCATCTTAGGTAGTAGTTTTAAATGTACATTAAAAAAAGTAAGCAAATTTAATTAACACAAAAATAATTCATCTTAGGTAGTAGTCAACAAAACTATAGAACGTTTAAGATATTAGTTTTGGTTATATGTTTGTTGTTAGTAGGCACAAGTTTTTAATTGTACTGTTATTTTAATCAGTGATAAAAAAATTATGATACAAAACATAATATTGATACAATTGACTGCATATAAAAATGCGATAGAGAAATAAACTACAATCTATCACAATCATAATCACAAAAAATATGACAAATAAATAAACATTGATCTATCGTAACCACAATCACAAAAAAATTACGGATAACAAACCAACATAACTATTGATTTTGACTGAAGCAGAAGTTATTGTATTTTTCATTCCAATGGATAGAAAGAGAGGAAGGAACGTTGGTACACGAATATTCATCTCTTAGTGTCATATAATACGGATTATTTATAATACGACTACATTGATGGATTTAAATTCAAATAGCTTAAAATTCAAGGATATTGAATTTGTATATGGGATGAGCCCAACAACTTAATACTTAAATAATCATGCAGCCCATTAGCCAACAAAATTAGATGAAAGGTGGATCAATGTATGAAAATACAATGATTAGAAAAGGCTATCGGAAAAAGGAGCTATCGACGCCGAAAGAAAAAGGATCGTTATAAGAATAGTTGGAGAATATTAGTATCTTAACTACTTCTAGGTGATAATGAGTTAATAATCTTTAGTTATTAGATAGTGGTTTAAGTTTAATCTTCCACTAATTTAAGCATAACTATATATATTTTATCACCAATCCATAAATCTCTCTTAAAGCTTCTAGAAATTAGTCTCTTAAAGCTCTTTTTTTTATTTAATCACAAGAAGAAAATAAACATGTGTTAGTCTCATTTTGTCACATGCGTTATAACGTTTAGGTAGGTGAAGCACCTAATTTTATATCTTTGTTACTCTACCCATACGATTAATTATTGTTGACAAGTATACTTTAAATTAAGAGATAGGACCCGAAAAAACTAATATTAAAGTCATAAATGTTGAGATTTTATGGGATCGTTCATTATTATATTGTTTAATTTGGTTTCGTAAATTACGAAGAAAAAGTGCATATATTATATTCTGTATTTGCAACTTATTAGCCAAATTAATTTGAGGGTTTGTTTAGATTTTGAAGAAAGGAATAGGAACCGTTGAAGAATTGATGAGAATAGTTTTCTTGCAAAGCAAGTCTATTATAAAAAGACGATTTTTTAATGGTTTAGGTAAACCCACAAGCTCAACCAAATAAAAGATGTGTTATTAAGCAAAAAAAACTTTTTCAACTGTTTTATTTTAAATAGAGAGTTAGCAAATATGTGTAGAGTCTGGTTTGAACTAAAAATTTAGGATGTTGTTTAGCAAAACTGTTTAGTATTTTCCATTTTATTCTTACATGTGAAAAAAGGGAAACAAAAAGAGGTTTCTGCCAAAATTGACTACGATTTCTGAGGACGCCCAATTGAAGAGCAAATGACCGATAATAGAATCCATCCAATTGAAAACACACACGTCATCGAATTTAACAAAATCTTCGCGCTGCCAAATATAAAAACAGTGCGTCCAGGTTCAATGAATCTGGATTCACCTGGTTCTTCGATGTTCTTATTTAATGCCAAGCTCTTCACAAAGCATTTCGTACAAGAAAACAACTAAAATACAAAAGAGTAAATCAAATCATAAAGAGCAGATTGTTTTTTTCAATTCGAAACCTTGCGTTTGAACAAATGGCAATGGCTGTAACAGTTTCTTCTTCTTCTGGGATCACGAGCTCTGGTTTCTCTCGTTCCGGCATTTGTTCAGAGCCCAAAGGTGTAAATAGATCTCAATTTCTCTATGAATTTTCAAAAAAATTTAATCTCAGAATCTTAGAAGCTGTTTAAGTGGGTCAAATGTGGGGTTTTTAATATTGCATAGAATTCGATTTTTTGTTCGTTTGAATCGGTGATGGGATTTTATATACAGCTATCCATACTAAAAAGATTCCATTTTTTAATTACAGTTCAAATTGGTTCGTTGAGGTTTTTGGATCGTGTTCATGTTACTCCGGTTTCTCTGAATCTATCTGGAAAGCGATCTTCTGTTAAACCCTTAAACGCCGAGCCTAAGACAAAGGACTCAATGATTCCTCTTGCAGCAACAATGGTAGCAGAAATTGCAGAGGAAGTAGATGTAGAAATTGCAGAGGAAGTAGATTTTGAAGAACTTGCAAAGAAGCTAGAGAATGCTTCACCTCTTGAAATTATGGATAAAGCCCTTGAGAAATTCGGGAACGATATCGCCATTGCATTTAGGTATTTACATAGTTGATTGATACATGAGAGAGATGAAATCAAATATAAGAAGTTTGTTCATAGGCTTATTTTTTGTTTCTTATGTTTTCAGTGGTGCAGAAGATGTTGCTCTACTTGAGTATGCTCATTTAACTGGGAGACCATTTAGAGTATTTAGCTTGGACACAGGGAGATTAAACCCTGAAACGTATCGATTTTTTGATGCCGTGGAGAAGCACTATGGGATTCAAATTGAGTATATGTTTCCTGATTCTGTTGAAGTTCAAGGTTTGGTTAGGAACAAGGGATTGTTCTCTTTCTATGAGGATGGTCACCAAGAGTGTTGCCGTGTCCGAAAGGTGAGACCTCTGAGGCGTGCGCTCAAGGGTTTAAGAGCTTGGATCACTGGTCAGAGGAAAGATCAGTCTCCCGGAACGAGGTCTGAGATTCCGGTTGTTCAGGTTGATCCGGTCTTTGAAGGTTTGGATGGTGGAGTTGGTAGTTTGGTTAAGTGGAATCCGGTTGCGAATGTTGAGGGAAACGATGTTTGGAATTTCTTGAGGACTATGGATGTTCCAGTTAACACATTGCATGCGGCAGGGTATGTTTCGATTGGGTGTGAGCCTTGTACAAGGGCGGTTTTACCGGGACAGCACGAGAGAGAAGGGAGATGGTGGTGGGAAGATGCTAAAGCGAAGGAATGTGGACTTCACAAAGGGAATATCAAGGATGAAGCAAAGGGTAGTGTAAACGGGGAATCGAAATCCACTGTTGCAGAGATCTTTAAGAGTAAGAATCTTGTGACTTTGAGCAGGCAAGGGATTGAGAATTTGTTGAAGTTGGAGAACCGTACAGAGCCTTGGATTGTCGTGCTTTATACTCCGTGGTGCCCCTTTTGTCAAGCCATGGAAGCGTCATATGATGAATTGGCGGATAAAGTGGCTGGAAGCGGGATTAAGGTTGCGAAATTCAGAGCAGATGGTGACCAGAAGGAGTTTGCTAAGCAGGAATTACAGCTCGGTAGCTTCCCGACAATCCTCGTCTTCCCCAAGAACTCTTCGAGACCGATCAAGTATCCATCTGAGAAGAGAGATGTCGATTCGTTGACTTCATTCTTGAATCTTGTCCGGTAAATAAACCACAAAACCAGTCGACATTTCCATGAGAGAGATATCAAATAAGAAACATTTCATCTCGTTCCAGATTGCTAGAACAGATGAAAATTGGTTATTAGAGAATCAATTGACAGCTCTAGGCGGCAGAGTTAGAGATCACCTCTGCAACAAAGCTTTTGTTGATTGCAGTATTGTAAAGTGATTATTTTCATATAAATTTGTGGTAGTAGTGCAATCAAGCTCATGTTTCTTCGTCATTTGTATCAAACGACGTTTTGAAAATTTTGAGATTGATAATTCTCCATGCATAACCGTGGTTACTAGTCAAATCAATATCCACTTTCTTGGCATTCATATCAAATTACCATCAAATACAAAGAGTTAACTCAATGTAGAGATTTTTTATGAATCAAAACCAGAGTAAACCCCAACTTAATGTAGAGATTTTTTATGAATCAAAACCAGAGTAAACCCCACTCTCTCTCAACTGTCTCTTCTCTTCTTCAACGTAATTCTTCCCTCTACTCGCTTGTCCCAAATCTCTCTTTTTCTTCTCCTTCTGTGAAAAAGAAAGACTCTTCCTATCAGTACGCAACTGCGCATTCTCAATAGTCTCGCCACCTGCAACTGCAGCTCTTGTAGCTTCTCGTTCTCGATAACTCTCTTTAACTTCCTCTGCTCTTTGTTTATCCTTTCCCGTAGCCCATGACCAATCTGGTTTCTCCTCAGGAGACGAAATATCTGGGAGACCAATGGTTTCCCGTAACCGTGCTGTTGCAGAGATTCATAGTCAAAAGCTTTCTTATCTTTCTTTGCAAACCTCGCTGCAACCCCAAAAGATATAAAACAGAAAAGACAAAGTCACATTAGAGATCTCACAATTTAAAGCACCAAAACAATGCAGTTTTTCTCTACCTATCGTCTTCTTGCTCTTTCTTTTCTTCTTCCCAATCTCTGTGTTATCCGTGTTTGAGTCAGAAGCAGAGGAAGATGATTCATCCGACGAGTCCTCCTCCTCATCATCATCCCATCGCATCATACCTTTCTTCATGGTAAAATATGCTGTAACTCTGACAAAGAATCGAATCTCAATTAGTCCAATTTAACAAAAAAGCCAGCTAAAAAGCTCATCAATCTAAGAGAGAAAGCAATAAACTTTCAGGATTTTTTTTCAAAAATATAGGCAAAAGACTGCGGATTTTAGATTGTATAGATGCAAATAAGATCCTCTGGGCTTTCGAGATTTCTTCTACGATTTACTAAAAACCATCAACGGAGATTTCCAGGAAGACAAGCTCGGAGGGTGTTTGGTCACAAGGATCAGTACAAATGAAGGACGAAACTTCGTAAACTAATCGAGAAAACCAGTAAATAAAGAGCTTTAAACCCTAAATTGAATCGGAGGTTCACAAAAGATGCCATGCCACAGATCTAATTAGAGCATAACATCGGCTTCCTGCAACGACCAATAATGGTACCTTGCCTGTGTAGTCGACGATGGAAGGTGGACAATCTGCGATGGAAACGGCGACGACGACGGCGGCCGCGACAGTCGCAAGGGGAGCCGAAAGATTCACAAGAGATACCCGACGAAGAAGAATATAAGTAACACAATATAGATAAATTTAAACAGTGAGACAAAATCATACAGTATCGATCGACTTAAAAGTTAATATTTTCTTCATTACTAATGATTGTTAGTCATTTACAAATAAGAGAAAAAAATTTTAAACACCACCTTTTTTCACAACATACTGTTCATAGTATTTATTTTCACAAATATCAGAGATAATTATATAAAATAATTATTATTTTAAAAAATTGAAATAAATTTTTAAAATTGCAGATGAATATTCCATTTAAATATTTTTATTATAAAGAACTTTTTTATAATTCTGATGTTAAATTTTGTGATACTTTACAAAAAAAAAATTAATACTGATATAACTATTTTTGAGAATTGCCTTTGTTAGAACTTTGAAAAATAGTGTTATTTGAGAAAAAAATGATATTTCTGATAATTGCTATTATTTGTTATCGTGAAAATTATCTTTTCAAAACAAATTTAATCTTAGGCGTAGTAAATATCTAACAAAATTCTTAGGCGTAGTAAATATACTATATTACCATGGAGTACATTATGGCATTGATGCACACTATCTACTATTTTCGGTTGCGAATACCTTTGATCAACAATGACATATTTAGGAAATCTTCATTTACAGTTGTTAAAAGTTATCATAGAGGTCTGTTCATGACAATAGATGAAACAGAGGAAAAACAAAAAAAAAAGGTGTAAACCAAATCGAACAAAAGATACAACCTTATTCAAATTCATTGAGAAAGAGAGCTCAGAAAATAAAACCCAGAAAGTAAAGACGTCACTAAGGTCGAAGAATTCAGAGAAAAGAGGGAATACAAATGTACAATGATCGGGAGGATCAACAGACGAAGCAGAGCTAATTATCAGACAGATCCAAATGTGTTCTCTCCACTGTATGTCATGTAGAGAAACCCATCTTCGTCTTTGTGTTCTTCATAGATTGCAGACATCAATGCAGCTTTTTGTAGACGAACCAAACAAAAAATAGAACAAATTAAGAAAGGAAAAGAAATAGAAGTTGAAGATTCAAAAAGTTTAAAATGATTAGATCATTTACCGGTTGGGGGTAATGTGTTCTTGACAAAGACAAAGATGGCTTTTTCGGCTCCAAGCTTGATTCTTTTCCGCACAACGTATACAAACTGGCCAACGGTTAGATCAGCTGGTACAAGATACCTAAGAGAAGAAGAAAGATCAGAAAAACAACATGGACTTTTGAAACTGCTCAACTGTACAAAACCACAGACCAAAGGACGAACTTTTGAAGAATGTCAATAGTTCCAACCAACTATCAGAGCTTTTCAAGTTTAGAGCTAGACTCAAAACTCTATAACACCAAAACAAAAAAAAACACTTGCAATGTCGAACATATCAGAGCAATTGATTAAGAGGGTGTGATCAAAGACAACAACGAGAGAGGGATTACAGAAACAAATCACAATTTCATTAGGGGCAACAAAAAAAGATTGAAGAATCTGATCTGGGATTTAGTTACATTGTAAGCCAACAATAGAGATAGAGAGATATGTAGCATTCATTTACTCACTTCTTCTTGTCAATGTCAGGAACATCACTCTGTCCAGCCTTTTCCACAATCACCTGTATTCGGTTTCTAGTTAAGAGCAATATAAGAAAATTTGTACTCGATAAAGGGAAATTTTCATAAAACATACGG
Organism: Pugionium dolabratum; assembly: GCA_018901945.1. Classification (NCBI taxonomy): domain Eukaryota; kingdom Viridiplantae; phylum Streptophyta; class Magnoliopsida; order Brassicales; family Brassicaceae; genus Pugionium; species Pugionium dolabratum. Next base: position 406,296 of record JAEVFF010000531.1, read on the forward strand.
GAATCCTGTCTTGGTATTTCTCTCTGATACGAGTAGATTCAGCCATTCTCATCTCTGAGATACAAAAAAGAACAAAACCATAAAGATTCAAATCATAGTTCGAGTTCGACAATGAAATTTGGGAGGAACAAGTACTCTATCTTCACGGATTCGACAGTTAATAGGTCTAAAAAGGTAAAACAAGACGAGAAATTAGGCATCATCAAAGATCAAATCAGAACCATATCCAAAAGTTAAATCAGAACCAACACTCCTCCTAATCTGGCAAGTAAAAAAATTAAAAAGGCAAGCAACAACAATAACTCTTTAAACGCTTATCGAGTAACATCAACCAAGCAAAAACTAATGAAATTAAAAAAAAAAATTTGCAGGAACTCACCGAGAGGATTAGAAAGCTTGAAGGAGTTCTTCGCCATGGCGAATACGCTCAGTATCTGCGATAATTAAGAAGAAAAAACAAAACTTTAACTAAATCGGGTTAAAAACCCAGAACCTGAAAACTCGAAGTGACAAGACAAAAGACGAAATTGAACATACCCAAAGAAGGATAAAATCGATGATCCGATGGAAGCTAGGATTTGATGATCAGAACGAAAAACAAAACGAAAATGAAATTGATTGAAAAAGGAACAAAAGAGGATCAAAATATAAAGGAAGGAAGAGAATATTTAAAGGAATCGACGGTTGATTTTAGGGTTTAGTAATTGTTTCCTGCACGGCACCCAAACTTGTTCATTAGTGTTTACTTGGATTTTAATTTTTATTTACTTAAATTTTTTAATTGACTTGCAAGGAATATCGACGCTTCAGCGAAACTATACGACGTCGGATGTAGTGTAATGAATTTCGTGGGTATCTTTGTTGGGCTTTCTATGTCTTTATATAGTCACGAATTGAGTTTGTGATTTGGCATCGTATGTTTTTACATTTCTATAATTTAAAATTAGTTTTTTTTTATTTTCTACTATAACATTAATTCAAAGAAAGGATCATATAACGATTTATCAGATGATAGAAATTATTGGTTAAGCAACAAAATGTTAAATAAAAGATATATATTATATATAACATTGATAGCAAAAGACAAAAACTTTCACCGAAAATGGTGAAGAACTGAAAGAGGTTCCAATTAAAGGTTCTAAAGGATACGCCCTCTATAGGCTAGGCTCTAGTTTAAGATCACTAAAACTTCAAAGATAACAAAAATAAACAGAAGAAAATAAAATGGACCCCGATGCATGGGGCTAACGAGTCACCATCATCACTATTATACTTATCTACTCTTAAAATAACCACATTAAAGATAATAACAAATTTAAAAAAAAAAGCAGCTTAACAAATTAAAGACTCTTGCTATAGTGATCCCCACATGATGATGACGACAATGACATTGATAATGATGATGATGTGGATATCATAAAGTTGAGTTTTTCATGATGATGATAATGTTAAACAAGAGTTATGGGGTTTATGCTCCATGCAATTTGATGATGATGAGATTATATATATTATATCCTACTTACTCCAAGAATCCAGTTTTTGTCAACACAGCATTTCTCACTTTGCTTAGATCTCTTCCTTTTAGTGTTCTTCCAATTCCTTCACACATAGAGAAAGAAGAGATCTGTGTTCTTGCTAGCTTTCTTGCAACCCATTCATGTGGAGGAACCATGCAACCATCATCATCATCATCATCATCATTCTCAACATGAGAATGCAAATGATAACTACTCTTTCTGTTGCTCTTTGTGTTGTTACCATAAACTTTGGACCAGTCAGGGACATTCATAGGTGCAGATGACTGGTTTACCCCTGAGACCTCTTTGCTTCTATGAATGTGCCATGGTGAAGAAGATGAGGAAGAGCAATGACTTTTGGGTATTTTCATTCCGGGACTTGAAGATTCTCCTTCTCTCAAAACTGACCACACATCTTCTTCTTGAAACTCTTCTTCGCCTTCTATTCCCATCAAAGGAACCCTTCCGCTAAGATGTGGGCTTCTTCTTGCTCTTGGATCCATAGAGAGAGACAGAGTGAGATCAAATCACTAGTCACTAGATAATAACTAGAGCTAAGAAAGAAAGTCTTCTCCTACTAATTAATTCTTGCTTTTCTGTGTTTTTGAGTTAAGTAAGAAATATATGTAAGAATGTGAAATAAGAGAATCAGAAACAACACTAAACCATCTTTCTTTGCTGGCAAATGAAAGAGAAAGACAAGTCATGTTTATGTAGAAAGATTCAGATGACCAGAGACTCTACAAGAGATAGAGGTTTCAGAAAACTCCAAAAGTGTAATAATTTAGTATCTCTTCTTTAATAATTTGTGTCAAAAACTACGGTTCTAAAAAATTAAATAATCAACAGTTGCATTACAACTTACAAGAGTAGTAAGTAGCCTTCGGTACTATTTTCCACTGAGACCTGCCAAATCATTAACAGAGTCTGATTCATACAATAAGACAAAATATGTACTATATGAAAAGACTTGCTTTTATGTCTGAAACTATTTACTTTTATTCTTATTCCGGTAAATTTAACAAGATTTATGACAGTATTAAATGTTATCCTACAAATAAGAGATGGAAAATTAAATTTAACTCAAAAACGCCTTTAATGATGTAATCTGATTAGAGAGTTTTACTTACAATCTTATCCAAAAGGAAAAGAGAGAGAAAGAAAGGTCACTTCTAGCATTCAATTTACGTACTATCTGATAGTAATACATTTTTAGATTCGTGGTTTTATTTACTGTAAGGAAACTACTTGAAGACTGTAATACAAAAAGAAAAAGAATAATGGTTTAATTAATATGTCAGTTAATAACAAAATACTTTAAAACATTCACAGAAAACTGCCAAATAAAATCTGTTATAATGAAAAATACTTAAACTGAATAAACATTATAAATAAAATTGCAATACAGTTGGAAATTTAAAGTTAAATCAGTAGAAAGCTACTAAATGATCGAGTTTTTTTTTTATAATTCTGAAACGTCAAGAATAACTAAAAGTGTTACTTGTTAAAACACTAAACAGCTTCTATGATAATAAGTTCTAAGCTTCATGATGTTCCTCTTTATGACATTTTCACATGTATCAAGTTACGAGTTAAATTAGTACAACAATGTCAAGACAAGGCCTTTGTTCTTTTCTTGTCAACCAAGACAAAGTCATGCAAGTAAAAACAAGACAAAATACGGAAAGTAAACTTACAACAAAATATTTATTTATGGATATTTAACAAATAATGTTTTGATTTTATCCCTATGCTATTTCTTTTTACACTGTATTTTATAGCTTGAAGTTTAATCTTTTAAGTTAATTTATGTATGTTGAGAAGAACAAACTTTATTTAAGAAGGTAACAAAATTTTTTATTTCAACTATTTTCACCAATGTTTTATAACACATAATATTATTCTAGGTTATTGGAATTATAAAATGGTACCAAAATATATGTGTTTTCTTTAAAAAGTATATATATACTATATACCTTTTTAGAAAGGATTTAACTTTGAAACTGAGATTAAATTTGAAATGCAGAGTAAAATAATTAGAAGGTCGGGAATGGAGAATGATGTGGACACATCACCCTATTTAGTACACACTTAGTTCCAGAAACCCATTTCTCTTTCTTTAAACGCATTCTCACCTACACAACCTTCACTTTTAATTACTCCGTTAAATGAGCAAAAAGATTGCGCACACAGAGTCATGGATCTATTAATTCTAATTGTTAGATCTTGGATACTGGCATTAATAAACCTAACTCGGATTTTAATGTTTTTGATTGCAAATTCACCACCATGCAATGACAAGTGTTGGTTACCTAAAAAATCTTGGTTATCTTATTTGTACTATGTCAGCTCGGTTTACTCAAATAAATTGATGTTAAACCGGTTGTTATTCAATTATAAACAAGGAGAGTTTAGAAATGATGTTGGTTCAGTTGAGAAAGAATTCTGCGAACTATTTAGTTTTTACTCTTTTAATTTTCAAATTTTTCATTAAAAATCAACGACATTTCTTTTTATATATTTCTAATTTATTAAATTTTTGATATTCTAATCATAAATATTAAATTAATGTTATTCTTAAATGTTATTTTTAGATATTTAACGTCGCTTTTGATATTTGACGAGATCAGATATTTTAGAAAATTTTAATCAATTTTTCAAAATTAATCGAAATCATCCGTATTACGAAATTTTGAAATTAAATTATTGAATTCGGTTTAGACCGGATTCGGTATTGAAAGTGTAAAGGTCAATATATTTAAAGTAAAACTCATTAACAAGTTCGTTGTATAATCCTGAAATTATATAACTTACATTGTTGATTGAAGAGTTTTCTTAAGCAAATCTTTGATTAGTATCACTGTCTACTGAGTTCTAGAGCTTTCGTGGAAATAATTTAAAAGCTACAAGTAAGGATTTGTGAGGTAAAAAACTTATTTTAATTTGGACAATAAATCTGTTTGCTGTCTGTCTCAATGCTTCGTGGGTTTCGCGAAGTGTCTTTTCTTTCTTTCAATGCACAGCACATCATGTCAACATGTTAGAACGGACGCTACTTTTATTTTCGTCTCTACCCGATATTTTATATATATTGCAGATTATTCCACAAAAGTTTATACCAGTACAAAACTCCCCCAATATACTGAAAAATATTTATTGGTAAGAAAAACTGAAAACATTCGGTTTATGAGTTGAACTTGTTAATCCATAGTTGTTTGAGCTAAAACTAAAAGAGATAAATAGAAGCTGTTGGAGAATGGTTAAAAATTATGGCAACAATATAAATGTTGAAAATTGATATAAAACATGTTAGTTTATGGGTTGTAGAAAATTATAATTGTGATTGCCACATATTTTTGTTATTTTACATGTTGTATTTATTTGTAATCAGTCACATCGACTCTACATTATGATTTGTTTCATAATTTTTTTAATTGTTAAATAAAACATTGATATAATTAAAAATATACAATTAATCATAATTATAATTATCAACGACAAATAATAAATAATATATATCACAATTAGGGAACAACACCATAATAGAAATAGTTAAATTGATATTCCCTATAGTGTTGGTTTCTGTATATCTTAATCAACCATGCACACGTGTACAAAATTACTTAATCAGGTAAAAAATCTTTTTCTAACTAGATTAACCATATAAATGGATCTTATTATATAAAATTTGACTTTTCAAACTTTGTAATTAGTAATAAATTTGTTAGGTCTAGTGTCAAAATAAAAAGATAGGATATTATTTTCTTATTTAATTTATAACTAGATGAATTGTTGACGCCTTGCGCACATATAAAATATTTATTTAATTTATGTAATTATTGATTTATTTATGTATTACAATATATTTTTATTTATTTTATAATATGAATAATATTTGCGTTTTATAGACGAATTATATTTTTAAACTTTTTAATACGAGTATGTTTTATTTTAAATTTATATTATATATAAAAAATATTATATTATGATATTTTGATACACTTTCATTTTATATTTAAATATTATAATTTAACTTTATTTTTAATATTAATTTCTTTAAATAAAAAATTATATAATGAGATTATATTAAAAATGAATAATTTAATATATCTGTCAAAATAATACACATGATTATAAAAACATAATTTATTATATTAAATTATTTTGACACAATTTTATATGCATGAAATTAAACAAAACTATAAAATTAAAAATATGTTTTGTGAAACAATTTTCTAATCCTATCCGATATTACGAAAAAAAATTTTATAAACAACATTTAGTGTTGTTCTCTGAATCTTACCTGTTTTGTCAGTGATAAATATTTTCAACCCGTCTCTACACTTAACTCGTGTGATAGCAACATACAACTGTCCATGGGTAAATACTGGTTTTGGTAAAAACAAACCAACTTTTTCTAATGTTTGTCCTTGGCTCTTATTTATAGTAATTGCAAAAGCTAGAGTCACGGGAAATTGTCTACGTCGCATTCTAAAAGAAAATCTAGCTTCAGGCGGAGACACAAACATCATAGGGATTAAAATTTTTTCACCCACTAAATCATCATTACCAGTTATAATTCTAGCATCAATCACGTGATTAGCTAACTGAGTAATTTGAAATCGTGTGCCATTGCATAAACCACCTTTATGATCAATATTCCACAACAATATAATAATAGCACCAACCTTTAATTTCAAACTATGGTTTGGCAATCCAGAGATTTTGATGCTATTAAAGAATTCTTGAGAGTATACCATGTTATCCATTGTGCTGGAATCAGATGTATCAATACTATCACAGCTTAGATAGATTTTTTCTTCACCTACAAAAAAGAAAACATCATCTTATTTTATATTAAATTAATGTATTTAATAATATAACATTGACTTATCTAAAATTTTATGTATCTGATAATTGTGATAACATATACTCGTTAATACTATCAACATCTTGGTTTGTTGGATTCAGAATAACTCTTTCCCTAAAAAACTTTGGATTACTCTTTCTTACAAAAGATTCCCCATAAATTTCCTTGACTATTGGTTCTACAGGATTCTCGAATTCATTTATGAGAAAATCTTCAGGGATATCAATCTCAACATCTCTGTTGTTAGGCTGATTGATCTTTCCATCACCAACATTTAAAATCCATTTAGAGAAAGATTCAAGTTCAAATGCTTCACTATTACTAAGTCTTTTGCACTTAAGTCTCATGTTTTTGGTAAGTTTGAGAACTCTCCAACTATCCCATAAAATTGATGATTTTAGAGAAGCCAAAACAGTCTCTTCTCTACCCCCCTCCATTGATTACGGGTAAAATTTTTCTAAGTCTCCTCCAAAAATGATGACTTTACCTCCAAAAGGTTTATCACATCTCAATATGTCACGCATACTTCGATCTAATGTCTCAAAACAATGTTTGCTCATCATCGGTGATTCATCCCATATTATGAGCTTAGTTTATCTAACTAATTCTACTTGATGTGATCCTTTTTGCATCGAGCATGTTGTAAATTCATTAACACTAAAAGGTATTCCAAATCTAAAGTGAGATGTCCTTCCACCTGGCAATGCAGCAATTCCACTGGATGTCACATTTAGGACGATTTGACCTCTAGAACGAATAGCAGTACTTAGAATATTCCAAAGAAATTTTTTTTTCCACCAAAGTCGTAAACAAAAAACACACCACCTATATCACGAATCACTGCATTAAAACCTCTTGATATATATTTTTATGCTCATCAGTTATATTGACTAGTAGATATTCATGTAATTTATAATATTTAGAATATGTAATTTTCAAAGTATCTTAGATTTTAGTTTTGTTTAAATAATACAATTTATGAAAAAAATATTGTTAGATTTTAAGTCTCTCTTGTTTTTTTTGTTTGTAGAGAATTGAAAAAGAAACTGGAGTTACAACATTTTATTCATCAACTTCAACGAAAGTTTTCATTTAACTAAGGTGTGTTGAGGGGTGGATTATTATGCATTTATGAAGATTACAACATATATTGAAGTCAATTCAATCTCAAAACACACATTCTATTATCTATAATTGTTGGAAACTTGTAGTTAACCTTTGCCAGAAAAAGACAATTGGAATTGACCAAATTATATTTAACCTCTAACATTATATAAATATATAATTTTGTAACCTAGTATCTCTAAAATATCTCTTAGGATGTTTTTATTGTTTTCTTATCGAATTTTCTCTTCTCTATTTGTTGCTCTTTTGAATTTAGTGGATTAATATATCATAATAAGTTCGTGTACTTTTTACATAAACATCATTTGTGAATACATGACCCAAAAAATCATTTGACAGATTGATCACCCATGAACTGAATTATGTGATTGATGATGATTCATTTTTGTTGTTATTGTACTATCTATAACTAAGATCCTTCAGAACATAAATGGAACAGGACTTAACTAATTCATTACAGCAACAAATCTCTACTCCTTCATATATGGGATCCGAGAAACACTTCCTCATCAACATTTAATCATATATCAAATTAAAGGCCAAAATAGATACAACCGCATTTTGTTTGTAATTGCATGATTATAAAATATCAGAACGAGTTCTAGACAATTATAAATTATAAAAACGAAAATGAAAAGAGAGATAGAGAGAGAGAAGAGTTTTACATTCATATCAAAGGGGTTCCGAATGAATCAAGCCTGTGCATTGGCTCCAGCAACAATCTCAAGAATCTCTCCAGTAATCTTAGCTTGACGCTTTCTATTATAAACCATAGAAAGTGATTTCTTAAGATCCGAAGCATTATCCGATGCACTACTCATTGCACTCATTCTAGCTGCGAGCTCACTCGCCAATGACTCCTGTAAAGCCCTAAGAATCTGACTGTTAAGATACAAAGGCAACAAAGCATCAAGAATCTGAACAGGATCTTGCTCGAATTGCAAGATCGGCGAGAAATCTGCGGTTGGTGTCCGAAAAGTCTCTCTTTCTACAGTCAATTTTCCTTCTTTCGTCGTTAACCTGAACAATTCGTCTTCCGCAGCATCCACACAGTTCCCATTAATGTCGCAGATCTCTCCTTTAGGCGACAGAGGCAGTAGCGTGTGGATCACGGGTTCTGATTTTACCAAAGATACAAACTTTGTGTACAAGAGCTCGACTTTATCGACTTCTTCGCTTATGAACAGAGAGAAGACATCATCAGCGACAGCTTGAGCTTCTTTCGCCGTCGGCAAAGTCCCGGCTTCGAGGTATTTGTCGACGGGGATGTATGGACGACGAAGGAAATACGAATTTCCTTTTTTCCCCACGCTAATCACTGTGTAATCAAGACCAAGACCTTTAAGCTCTTTGATTCTCGCTTCTGCCTTTTTGATGATAAAATTGTTGAAGCCACCACATAATCCTCGATCTCCGGTTACGACAACGAGCGCCACTTTCTTAACTGGTCTGACTTTGGTTAAAGGGACATCGACATCATCGGTTTGAAGCTGTTCGTTGATGTTGTAGAGAACTTCGACTAGGGTTTCTGAGAATGGTCGGCCATTGACGACAGCTTCTTGAGCTCTCCTGACTTTTGCTGCAGCGACGAGCTTCATCGCTTCGGTGATCTTCTGAGTGTTTTTGACTGAGTCAATTCGGTCTCTGAGCTCACGGAGAGAGGATTGGATTGGAGAAACAGATGAAGATCTTGGAGGAGAGGAAGTGTGATTAGGGAGGTGAAGTGGGTTGAGAACAGATCGGAAAGATAAGGAAGAGGAATCAGAAAGTGATGGTTTTGATGAAACCCACATTGTTGTTAGATTTGTGCAAGCCATTGTTCGATCTGAGAGAAGTTTTTTTTTTTCTTCTTCTTTTTGTTGTTTGTGTCAGACAGTGTTTTGCTTTGACCTTATCTTTGTTCTTTTGATCGTTAAGAAAGAAGGGAAATTGAGTGGAGGGAAGAGAAGGCAATGGATGAGGTTTGATGATAAGGTTTTAACCTTTGGGCTTTGGACTAGGTAAATGTAGGACCCACTTTTGACGTGGCGTTTTCTAAGTGGATGCTCTAAGATTTTTCGTTTTTTTTGTGGCATATCTTCTTCTCTGTTTATCAGCCAACCAATGCTTGAGATTTTGAGTCTCTGCCAATGAGAAGAAATATCTGACAAGTGCTATAAGTTGGTGTATTTCGGTTTGCTTCGATTTGATAAAACCATCCTAAACCGGAATATCTGAATGGAAAACGAATCCGATTAGGACTGGACACGAGGCAAATATTCCCTACTACCCGGTTTGGCCCATCCACGTGATTAAATTTCTTATTTATGCTGACCTGTCCAAAAACAACTACATGTTATATGAAGTATCTGTCAGACATTAGAGTACCCATGGTTCGGTCCGTTGTTTAGCTTGATTATTTGAAACCTAATTGAGAGAGTAAAACAATAAACTCTTCTTTCTCATAAATATAATAAACATTGGAGTAGAATTTTTAGTTTTGACTATCAATATTTTAATGTGGGTTTGAATTATTAAAACATAATTTTTATTGGGTTCATAGATCATAGATGAATCCTGAAAAGAATCAGATATATGGTCTTCGGTTGAATTTGTTTTCATGAAGAGGAGGAGATCAAATGCATGTGAGCCACGAACATATACAAATTTTGTATTCCTGGTTTTTTCAGAGAAATAAAGATAAACATTTCTTATTTTACCGCTTGGAAACATATGATATTTGCAGAATTTAGAGGGGGGAAAATAACAATAAAATATTTACTACTTTAAGTCTTCGCAAGGATTAAGGAGATGATCAAGAAAGTTACCAAAATGTGGATTTGTGACAAAGAGCTAAGACATGGCAGTATCTTTGATTCTACACTCAGTTTAAGACAAGACTAGAAAACTCAGTTCTCTTGTGAATGACTTTTAAACTAAACCTCATAGGCACACATTCAAACAGAGACGAAATAACATTTTGAGACAGTATCAAGTGATCAACTACTCTCACCATTGTTTTTCCCGGTTTGGCTCTTCTCTTTAAGAACTGATTTTCGGATTGTATATATGTTTCAGGGGAAGCTAGAACATGGGCCTTTGTTTTGATCAATGAAACGGAAGAAGTTTCCCTTGTGGCTGTGTGGTTCCGCTTCTCATCATCGCGCAAAATTCCTCAAAATTTATTCTTCCGTCCTGTAACAAAATTTCATTACAACGTGTTCGAACCGGTTTAGCTATTGATGTTAGCTTATGTTAGAGAGGGAGACGTACATTGTCGGTATCAACTTCGGATATAACTTCTTTGATGCTAGTTTCATCTCCCATTCCATATTCCTTCATGGCACTTTCCAACTCATCCCTAGTTATGTGTCTGTTAGCCAATGCATTCACATTGATGTCAGATTCTATCTCACAGTTTCTCAGAAGAATATTTGATCAATGTATGTAGACGCAATATCATGTTATATAGTATGATGTTTGAGTCTTGATTCGGTTGACACAAGAAATGATTGATCGAGAGTAATTCTTAAAATGACAAATGGAAGAAACTTACCCGCTGTTATCTTTATCAAAATGTTGGAATGCTTTGTAAACATGCTCATCTCGATCCAATTTGTATCTATGCATCGTTGCAGAGATAAACTCGAAGTAGTCGATTGTTCCATTGCCATCCACATCAGCCTGAAAAGTTATCATAATGTGATTCAACTTTTTGTCCTTCTCAAGATTCCGGATGCAAAAAGTAAAATCAAGATCCTGAAGATAACTCACGGCTTCCATCAGTTGCTTAACTTCAGTTTCAGAGAGTTTAGACCCAAGTCTAGTTAGCCCGGTTTTCAGTTCTTCATAAGTGATTGTCCCGCTTTTGTCGGTATCCATGTTCGCAAACATGGTTTTAAGACCTTTGATTTCCTCTTCTGATAGACTCTCTGCAATAACCTGAAACCAAACACACAAATCAGGCACCTGTAAATATGAGATATCTCAATTGATTAGAAAATGTGAGAGATGGCAAGACGATAAACAAGATGCACATTTACTGATAAAGAATGATAATTTCATAAAACTTGGAGCTACTTATTTTACCTTAAGAGCTAGCTTCTTAAGCTTGTTCATAGCTCGGAATTGCTTCATACGTGACAAAACAGCGCTATCAATAGGCTTGTCTGGTGCTTCTCCGCCTTTGATCCAAGGATGTTCTATAAACCAGAAGGATTGCTACATATTAGTAAAGTGTTACTAGTTAGAGTGACCATAAACTCAACAGACAGAACAAGAACAAGAACTGGACTTCAAGATTCACAAGTGTTTCATTAAGACCTAAACACTGGACTGGCTATCTGGTTCTGGCGTTGAGCCTAGAATGTGTTTTCTTCCTTCAAATATATGGAATTTTGACTTTATTGATTCAGATCACATAAAAATAGAAAACAAAAAAGTGGTATTCACATTCTCTTGCGGCTTACCAAGAACCTGTGCAGCAGAGATTCGTTTCTTCGGGTCTTTGGTTAGCATCTTCCTGACAAGATCTTTGGCGCTCTCAGATATAGATGGCCATGGCTGGCTATCAAAATCAATTTCGCCTTTTATAACCTCATCGAATATTCCTTTCTCATTTTCTACATATATAACATATGATTACAAATTAATCTCAAGAAAAGCGAATCAAGGAATTTGGTTAGCTTAAAAGGTTTCTTTTTACCAGCCCAAAAAGGAGGTACACCACTGAGTAGGATGTACAAAATAACACCTGCACTCCAAATGTCAATTTCCTTCCCGTAACTTCGCCTTAATACTTCAGGAGCAACGTAGTAAGCACTCCCAACTATATCCCGGTAAACTTTTCCTGTATTTGTTGGTTTCAAACACGGGGCATAAATAACAAAATTCCTATATATAGACACTCTATAGCAGATGACGAACAAAACGCAGATGTCATATACTAAATACGTAAGATGATTTATGAAGAAGCCGAAATTTCTACATATTGGAGCATAAGCCACAAATTTGCTCATGATTGAGGCCAAAAACCGCAAATTTCCAAACTAAAGAGACTAGCGCAAGACAAACTTATAGATTCAAAACATTGACATACAAAATCCAAAAACCATCAAACTCCTAAGATGAGTATATCAAAGCTCAACCACTAGCTCACCTTCTTCGATGAACACAGACAACCCGAAATCGGTTGCTTTGAGCATCGCATTCTCCTCTTTACTAGAGAGCAAGAAATTCTCAGGCTTGAGATCTCTATGAATCACACCCATGAAATGGCAAATCTGAACAACATTCACAATCGACCTAATGATTCCAGCAGCAGCTCTCTCGGAGTAATGTCCCTGAGCTATGATCCTATCGAACAACTCACCACCGGCACACAGTTCCATCACTAAATGTACAGATTGTCTATCCTCGTAAGCACCTTTAATCTCAACAATATTTGGTTGTCCAGACAAATACTGCATTATCTGAATCTCTCTCTTCACATCCTCTTTGTCTTGCTTACTGATTAGCTTCCTCTTGAGTATCGATTTGCAAGCGTAAGTGTTCCCTGTGGAAATCTCTGTGCACATATACGTTATCCCGAACTGACCTCGACCTAGTTCCTTACCTAAGCTGTACAATTTCCTGATGTCTTCGAATGGTTTCCCTAATATCGTCTCTGGATCTCGAACGGAGACGGGAATCGTCGACGGCGTCGAAACCTGCTGATTCGTGGATTTGGGTTGATGATGGTCCGTTGGGGTTTGAGGTTTTCGATGCTCGGGGACTTTATGAACGACATGGGTTTGCACCGGATTGATCGGAATTGATCTGTTTCCGGTGATGTCTCCTTGAGTTTTCCGGTGTTTGCTGCTGAAGCAACCCATTGATCAAAACCGTAACTTTTTTTTGTAGAGATCCTCCTTCAATTGAAGAAGATGAGCTTAGGGGATTAGATCGGTGAAAGATTCAAGATTTAGAAGGTGGGTGTTGATTGTGAGGAAGATTTAATTTGTATATGTTTGACTGTAATTGGAATTATCAGTCCCTCAATTTCTGAGTGTAATGGAACTGTAGAAAAAGCTGTCTTTGTCAATTTGCTGAATATAAATAAATGACCAAACAATTATTTGACCAAAAGAATAAAAAATGTAAATTTAATTTTAAATTTGGCAAATAGTTGGTAACTTAGGAAAACGAATATTAGAATCTAATAATTTATAATTCTTTTTTTCGAAATTCAAACTGTCAATGTCATATATTCTTAAGATATCGAAAGCTGATAAATATCGAGGGCTTAAATTGGGCCGCTTCGATCCCTTAGTTGGGCCTTAGACAATACATGTTTGTATTTTAGTAATTTTAGGTAAATTTGTGTAACTTTCAAATTTGGATACGTAGTCTAACAATTTTTGTATTTTATTTTGATAACAACATAAACTATACGGGAAATTATTTAAAATAGCATTGTTTTTATTACAAATATAATATTAATTATTAAAAATTTTAAAATAATATAAATTTAATATAAAATAATTAAAAATATTATTTTAATAAAAAAAATTAAATTTTAAATTAGGAAATTAAATCAAAATATTAAATTTTAATTTTATATATAATTTATTTGAAATAAATAATTATTTTTATACAACCATTTGACATAAGAAAATACAATCAACACAGAAAGAAAGAAACAAATTAAAGGTCAACGTCTTACCTAAAACGAGATCGTAAGTCAACAAGAAAGAGCTAATTGCTTTGAAAGTTCGTCAAAATAACCGACAAAATCGTGAAGCAGGCATGGGTTGTGTGGCCATGTTAGGTCTTACAGCTTTAATCCAGTTC
>JAEVFF010000531.1:421111-460687 GCA_018901945.1 Pugionium dolabratum
TTCAGAATCTTTTTAACAAAGTAATCTTACCATGACGTGTTAATAACAAAAATGCCATGCTGACGTGTCAACACCACAGTGAGTTTCAGCTTAAATATATAAAAAGGTTTAAGTTACTAGAATAATTACAATATATGCCACTGATATTAATTTGGTTAGAGAATCAATATATTTTATTCACCTAACCAAAAAATAGTATTTTATTTGCAAAAAGAATAATTTTTATTTCTTTAAACTTTTAATACGTTAATTTATAAATAATTTCAAACAAATATAAATAGATTTAAGTTATTACCTAATCCCTAATATATTATTTGAGAAACAATTTAAGAAAATACTTTACTCTCACGTGTTATTAACAGAAATACCATGTTTACGTTTCATCATTACAGTAAATTTCAAATAAATATATAAATAGGCTTAAGTTATTCGAATAATTACATATATGTCATTGTTATTAATTTGGTTAGAATATTAATATATTTTATTAAACTAACCAAAAATACTATTAAATTCATAAAAATAATTTTTTTTCTAAATGTATATATACAAAAAATAATGTTAAAAGTAATTTTAAATAAAAATTAAAATTATATAAATATTTAATTTATATTTATTAATAAAATATAATTTACGAATATTTTTCCCCACGCATGGCGTGGGTATAAATCTAGTATATATATATATTAATTGAGAATCATTTTAAGAAAACAACCTTATGTTGACGTGTGATTTACAAGTGTGTCACGCTGATGTGTCACACTATTAGGGCATTTTAAAATAAATATTATCTAAGACATAATTTACTAGAATATTTACAAAAATTATCATTGTACCGTATATTATATGTAAATCTCTAATATTTCGACATACAATGTATTTCGTCATACAATGTAAATATAATATAAAACAAAATCTAAATTTTGAAAAATTAGTCAAATAAAATATAAAACAAAAGTTTAGTTTAATTGAATATTTATCATATATATAATTTCATCCAAAATAGATATATTTTAAATCCATTTGTATAATCCGATTTATTGTCTATTTTATTTTTGTATTCAATATTAAATTATTTAAAAAATTTATTTTAAATATGAGATAAATTATATATATACCTGATTTAAATTAACAAAATAAATAATTAATTATTATCTGTAAATATTTTTTTCTCGTGTGTGAGTCAAAATATAGTTGAGTCAAAATATAGTTTATGTTTATTTTGTTTAAACTCAACACCGGTATATATTAAGTTAAACATAATGGTCAAAACTTGCACGTGTATATATATCAACTTAAAAACCATCTTATTGTAAAATTTTGATTCATGTTTTTTTATATTAGTGTATGTATTTTTGGAACAGTTAAAAATTTTATTTTGTCTGCTTAATTCAGTAATTAGAATCTTAGATATTATATAGTTTAGCAATTAAATTTATCTCACAAACTGGTTAAAATAATTTCACTTTCATATTGTTAAAACATCACTTTTAATAAAATAAAATGATTTCATATTTCACATCAGCTTATACCTTAGCTAATCCCAGCTAAAACATGTGTGCCATTTTTCACTAAATTAATGACTTTTTAATTAACCCTTGCTAAAAAAATGTAATTCAACCAATCAGAATCCTCAATTTCTGGGTTTCGATTTTATAAAAAATGTTATAACGATGATAAGATACTTAATACATCATTCTTTTGATATCTTAACCACTGTATTTTTTTAACATGGAGGTTTCAAACTAAAATCCAATTGGATTGATAATACACATACTTTATCCGTATTAATTGAAATATATCATAAAATAGAATATTAAAAGCAAAAATAATTCAAGCTCATCAAACTTGAAGAGAGAAGAGAGGAGGTAGATCAGAGATAGTTGGAGAAGAAGAAGAAGAAGAAGACAACAATAATCGTTTAAAAGATTTGAGAAAACGAGAAATAAGATTGTTGCAGACACAGGTGTTACTCTTCCTCAGCTTCCTTAACTTCTTACCAAATCTCATCCTTATTCCAACCACTCTGATCATAATCAACGGTCCGGATGATCTTCTTCTCTTGTTGTCTGCTCTTTCTAGAACCTTTTGGATTAGAAATTGAGCTCTTCTGTGGATTAGTTCTTCTGGGTCTTCTTTCTCCATCTTTGTGTACTCGTATGGATTATTCTTCACCATTGATGATGCCATTCGATTGATATTTTTTTTAGTTCTTGTTCTTTGAAGTCTTAAGAAAGATTGAATAAGTTAATACCATGAAGTATAAGTGCATTTATAGTGAGAGAGAGACACGGAGACACCATGTGAGGATTATTAATTGTGTATAAGATTATATATGCATATCTCGAACATTTTAAAAAAAATAATTTTATCAAAAATATATATTTTCAAATAAATATAGAAATAAATTTTAATTATTATAATAAAAATTACAATATATATCATTCATTACCATAATTTAAACATATTAAAAATAAAGATTTATATTGTTTACAGCAAATAAATCTACTTTTTTGTATATGAAGAATTCAATTTGCAACATGTACAATCACGATGGATATTCAAAACCTGCAATTATTTATAAAGTCGGTGTTTATTTTTTTTTTTCTCAATTAATTAATGTGCTCTACTTTTGTTTACTAAAATTCATTCGGAAATGTTTTCAACAAAGTTTTAAACGATGTGTGCCAGTTTATAACCATGGGGCTATTGTTTGATATGGACCATATGGTTTATCAAGATTGGAATAAGTTTTAGAGGCGAATGGTCACATGAAATTTATACTTTGACATTAAAAAATATAGCATTATTGACCCTTTGATATCAGCTATTTAATTAATTAAATGTATGACAATACTTGCATGCATCATGCATGTAACTCTTTTTAAAAGTATCCGATGATGGTAAAAAGATAATAAGGAATCTAAGAGTGAGAATCTGTTCTCAAATGAAAAATCTATATATATATTTTTGAGATATGTGCCTTTTTACTTGTTTTTTAAAAATTAAAATTTAATTATATAATTCTAATACTTTTAATCTATCAATTGATTTTTTTTTTCAAAAAATTAATTTTACCTATTAACATAAATGTAACAATAATATGTGAGTTTTAAATAAATATATAAATATATTTAAATTAGTAAAATAATTATAATATATAATAATATTATTAATTTGGTTAGAAAATTGATATATTTTATTAAATTAATCAAAAATTATTATTAATATAAAAAAATAATTATTTTTAATTTTTTCTTTTATACATACAAAATTTTAAATTTAAAATATTAAAAATTATTTTAAATAAAATTTAAATTATATATACTATCTATTTTACATTTATTAAATAAATAATATTATATAATTTATCAATATTTTATATAAAATGTGAGCATAAATCATTGCTCTCTTCAGTTTCTCATTGTATGAAGATGCTCGAAGTAATAATTAAATCATGTATTAGTAATTGTTTAGTGGTATGACTCCTATACAATGTTTTTATTATTAATTATTTCGACACAGTTATATATGCATTAATGATATCATCTCTAGCTAATCATGCACCACGAAATCATTTACGTTTACGGAACTATAAAGTAAATATCACACAGTCTTTTATTTTTTTGTTTTTTTCTATAAATTCTCGACTAATTAATCCAAAATCTCCCTTTATTAATCTAAAACCACAATATAATATAACATTTCATAAGAAGAATAAAATATTTTAATATTTTCATCGAACATCTTTTTCTAAATAATGGAACATTCTAATTAACTGGCATTTGGTGTTTTCATTTAACGTGCACACAAAATAACTGATAAATATTTTTTTTTTAAATCCACCGACTAGAATATTTTAACTTTAATGTGGATATGAATTACAAAATCTTAATCTAATAATGAACATTATTTTATCACATTTAATAACATACAAAAATATACAAAACTTACCATTTAAATTTACAAAAAAAACTTATAACAATTCTGCACATCGCGAGGTTATAACCTAATCTATGTGTTTGTAATTCTTTTAGAAAATATAGCAAAATAGAAAAATATATTATTTTTAATGTGAACATTTAATATATAACACATAACAATTTAAAAAATGCCATAATTTAAATCCCAACTTTCAATTAATAAATTAAATTCACAAAAAATAGCATAACATGTTTCATAGAAAAATAAATGATAAAATCGACGCCCAAAAACCAATCAAACAATCTTACACTTACTACTGCAAAAGCATTTTTACACCAATGGCTTCCTTGAGCATGTAATAAGTTGAAACAACAATTTCATCACTAATCTTCAAACTCAATTATATGAACATTAAAAATAATTGAGAAATATGCTATCATAGCTGACGCATTTATTTCATACGCGCACGCCAGCAAAAACCTCAGCAAAATTGTATAAAAATAAAAGACAAAATTTCCAATGGCATTAAGTTTTGAAAATTAATTCCTGTCACATTTTTAATAATAATAACAATGATAATAATAATGATAAACATAATAATAATAACAAACTGACTTCAGATCTGTGGAGTTATTAGCTGAAAGTCAACTCACCGGCTAAGAAACTCGGTTCTTGCCAGCTCTTGTGTTCTTGAAATATTTTTATAAGAATAAAGTTATAATTATTCATAAAACTAATCCATTATTTACAATTATAAAAATAACTAGTGTATTTATTTTAAAAAGGGTTATTTTCAAAATTCATCTTCAACCTGATGATTTTTCAAAATAACTAGTGTATAAATCTTTTTACCAATTTAAAAAAAAACAAATCGGAAACCCACATGTAAAAGAATGAACATGAAGAAAAAAAGGTAAAAGAGTTACGGCATTTGCCTCAGTAATAACGGAGAAAGAGAAGCAATAATTGACCCTTCTGGACAAAACTAGATTGCTCGATGTCCATTACATCTTTCTGGTGAGTCTTGTGGTAACCATTAACTATCTCACTTGATAGTAAAGTGTTCTCCACTAGTAGCCACTTCTTAATTATCAAAAGTTGATTGGTTCGGTAGGATAATCTCATTGAGGATGGATTTGAGTCTAGAAACCAACAGTTTTGAGATACTTTTGTTCAGGAAAAATATTAATTTATAGTCAAAGACTAGAGTTTTTAGGTACGAGGCTAAGATAGTGGAATTGGTGGGAGTTGGAATAATGATTAATGACAATCCAATGTTGTACATAGAACATTGAGTCACCCATATAGATCTAGTCGTGTTTGTAAGACAAACCAACAATAGAGTTGGTTTGTGGTGTGAGATGGATCTCAATTTGCATTCCCCTTACCCCCCACATGTTGTTTTGTAGCCCTCTGAAGTTCCCCATATCCAAAAGCTCTTCTGTGGAAATAACCCTGAATGAAGATTTTGTGATCTTCTGCTACTCTCTCAACGATCTCATAATCTGGAAAAAAAAACACTTGCAAGATAGTATTATGATATACATATCATATTTTTTTACCATTAAAGGACTCGTTTTCTGAGAGACAAGGTAAACCATTGTAATTTGAGGTATTGCCAAAAGGGTTTTCAATGGATGCTATAGTGTTAGGTAGAAGTTTGGACATCTAGACCAACCATTGCATATCAGTTATGTATAAAATGATTGTATATTGTAAAAAGATTGGATATTTGGGCTGTGTAACAATAAACATTGCATTATTGGATTCTAAGTGTATAGTTTGGGCCACAAGGCCCATAAAACATTTGATCGATGTGTGTCCATGGATGCTGAGTCCCAGGAAGATGAAAGAAGAAGAAAGAAGAAGATGGTGGTTGGCACGTGACCCTGCGTGGTAGTTGACGAGCTTTGTGTGTGTGTGTGGTTTTGTTTGGATCGCAAACGTTTACGTCAGAACTCATAAGTTATAACCATTAAGTTTTTCTTTCAGAAAGAAGACAAAATTGTATTTATGGTAACAAAAATGGTTGATCGATGAATGGTGATTTTTATCAATTGTGGGTACCTACAAAATTAATGATTAATATGTCTTTAATTTATTTTTCCAATATACTATTAACTAACACCAAATTTTTCCATCAACATATAACAATTTCCTTTCAAATATTTAATAAAAATTCATTTGACGACACGAATTGTAAATTTTATTAAGAAAAAATATTCAATGTGCATAAGATTGAAACAAAAGCGAATCGACAACCACTAATAAAAGGGACACACAATTTCGTGTCTAAATTCCGCATTTCTTGATTCAGAAAACCAACGACGAACGATCAAAATCAAAAAAGGTTTGAGCATTTTCTCAGATTTATCTCTTCTTTAAACTAATTCAAAAACAAAAATCCTACTTCGATCTTTCTATAGATTAATTAGATTTAAAAATCCAGTTCTAAGTTTTAATACTTATTAAAGAGATATTTTATAAAAAAATCCCAGAAGAAAAGAGCTTTCTTGTTCTTGTGTTCCTTCGAGACTGTAATGTAACTTAAAACAACTTAACAGTTTCTAATCTCAGACACTGAAAATGGCGGAAGAAGGTTCATTACTATCTTCTCCCACAGAAGAATTGTTAGCTTCTCCCAATAAATCTTCTCCTTCACTTCTGTCTGAAATATCAAATGTCTCCACGAGAGCTTTTGTTCTTGCCTTCATTGTCAGTGCTTGCGGCGCCTTTGCCTTTGGATGCATTGTGAGCTCCTAAATCCGATTTTTTTTCAATTTTCGAATCGAAATCGAAAATTGGTCGATGGAGATTTAATTGTAATTTATCATTGATTTTTTTACAGGTCGGATATTCAGCTCCTACACAGTCTGGTATCATGAAAGACTTGAATCTCTCCATAGCTGATGCAAGTTCTATCTTTTTCTCTTTCGGTTTATTTCGGTTAGATGTTTTTGGTTCGATCGAATTTGGTTTTGGTTCCGCTAATTTCAGACGTTATTCTTCTTCACAGTATTCGCTGTTTGGATCGATATTAACGGTGGGACTAATACTTGGAGCATTAGTGTGTGGGAAATTAGCAGATTTGGTTGGTCGTGTTTACGTAAGTTTCCATTTAAGAAAAAAACTAGTTCTTAATTTATAATTATGGATATAACCAAAACCATCTCTTGTAATTCTCATTTCAACCAGACAATATGGATCACAAACAGCCTCCTTGTAATTGGCTGGTTCGCTATTGCATTTGCCAAGGTTTGCCAAATTTCATAATTACAAAGCCCTTATTGCATATCAATAATGAAATGCTATCATTTTAAATCATAAATGATTTTAAATTATTATTATGAATATCTTTGTTTTGTATATTATTTATGAACAAAAGGGTGTTTGGCTGCTGGATTTGGGAAGGTTATTGCAAGGGATCTCGGTCGGAATCAGTGCATATTTGGTAAAACTTGAAACTCGATGAGTGATTAGTAATAACTACGACAAGATTTGTACTACGTACATTGGTTTTACCAGTGTTGCCAACTGAGAGACTGCGAGTTACTGAGTTGTAAATGATATTAAAAAAAAAGATACATTGAGCCTTAATTTTAGATTTGTTAATCTGGTAAATTCTGAATGTTGAATAATGGATAAATGTTTACATGTTTTAGAATCTGGTTATGGGGGTGAAGACGTATAATCTACTAATTTGAGATTTTGAAATAAATCATATAATCTGACAATTATTAATCACAGGGACCTGTTTACATCACCGAACTAGCACCAAGAAACTTGCGTGGAGCTGCTTCTTCCTTGTCTCAGGTAAACTATATAAGATAACCAAAATCTTGAAAACTATAATATATATGAATGAGTGTAATTTTGAGACAGTAGAATATTCTGTTTACGTTCTTCAGTTATTCGTGGGTCTTGGTCTATCGGTTTATTATGCACTTGGAACAAACGTTGCTTGGCGCAATTTAGCCATATTGGGTATGTAAATGAGATCAATTCTCAGCAAATGCAAAAATCAAACTTTCTCATTTCCTTAAAATACAAAAAGTTTTGACTAATTGATTTGTGTTTTGGTTATGGACAGGATCTATACCTTGTCTTATGATTCTGCCTCTTCTTTTCTTCATCCCTGAATCTCCTAGATGGCTAGTAAGGACTTTTGTTATTTACAATGTTTGCATTTCTTATGTTTATGTTTACCTGTTAGATTAACATAACGTTTTATAGTTTCTGTGGAATTTCTTTGGGAAGTTATAAATTCAAATCCGATAGCATTGGATAATTACTGGCCTGCAATTGTAATCTGTTTACAAAATGCAGTCATAACGTTTTGAGAGTGTTATTTTGCGTTTAAAACAATCGGAGACCAAGTATGATTAACGCAAATCTCTTCCTTAGTTTCTCCTTTAACAAATTAAATATGATAAAGATCTTTTGTAGGCTAAAGTAGGGAGAGGAAAGGAAGTCGAAGCGGTTTTGTTAAGCCTGAGAGGACCAAAATCCGATGTATCAGATGAAGCAGCTGAGATATTAGTAAGCATATATTATATATATATGCAAGAACAATATATTACATTCATTTTCCAACATTTTGATGATCATCAGGAATATACACAACATGTTAAACAACAACAAGATGTCAATGGTCATGGTTTCTGTAAGCTGTTTCAACGAAAATACGCATTGTCACTTACTGTAAGTAACTTTTCAAATTAAAAAAAAACTTTGAAAGTATTATTATTTCTGCATTTTCTTGATTTATTTATTCGAATTAATTGGTTTATACAGATTGGAGTTGTTATTATATCTTTGCCTCAGCTTGGAGGTCTTAATGCTTATACTTTTTACACTGACTCTATTTTCATTTCTACCGGTAAAAAAAAACCTCATTCTTCCTTTTATCTTTCTCCATCGAACAATCAATATTAATTATCCGATGATCAGGTGTATCGAGTGACGTTGGATTCAAATCGACATCCATTGTTCAGGTTATTCTAAGATAAGATCATAGAGCATGATTACGATTCCTGAAAAGATTTCGTAATACCATCCCAATACATTCTGTAATAAACATTTTAATGCTCATTCTTATAGATGGTTGGAGGCGTTTTAGGGACATTGCTTATTGATGTATCTGGAAGACGTTCGCTCCTACTGGTAAAGTTCCAAAAAATGTAAATAACCGAAATCGACAAGTTATTCTGATCCGGTTTTGAAGATTTTTTGGAGTGAGTGTAGGTTTCTCAAGCTGGAATGTTCTTGGGTTGTCTTGCAACAGCCATTTCATTCTTCTTACAGGTATGCTTATTGTTCTATCTACTCTAACAAACCGGTGGTTTGGTTTCAATTTTGAAAAACCTGATTGTAATCTCTCCGGTTTTCTTATTCTGCAGAAGTTAAGTTTCTGGGAAACAGGAACACCTATCTTAGCTCTCATGAGTGTCCTGGTAGTTAATAATCTATCATCACAATAATAATTATTAATTTAATAAAATGCCAAAGTAAAAAAACAAATTATATTTTGTGTATTTATGAATTAGGTGTATTTTGGATCATACGGATTAGGCATGGGACCGATACCATGGATCATTGCATCTGAGGTCAATTAACCATTTTTCTCAAAAATAAAAAATAAATAGATATTTAAATGTTAATTCATTCCAAATTTATATAATTTTTTTTTAATAATTTCTTTACAGATTTATCCAGTAGACGTGAAGGGAGCGGCGGGAACAGTGTGTAACTTAGTGAGCTCTATAAGCTCATGGCTTGTTACTTACTACTTCAATTTCTTGCTACAATGGAGTTCCACAGGTATAATTCAGTTTTAAATATTTATTATAACTAAAACAAATGATCTTCTTTATAAACTGGGAAAATAAAATTTATTGCAGGATCATTTTTGATGTTTGCTACAGTGATTGGCCTTGGATTTGTGTTCACAGTTAAGCTTGCTCCAGAGACCAAAGGCAAATCTTTAGAAGAAATTCAATCTCTTCTCAGCTGATTCTTCTCCTGAAGATTCTACAACAGTTATTGGGAAAAATCTAAAATAAAAATAATATTCTGGCATTAAAATAATACTGTTTCGACTAAACTAAAAAAGTCTGAATATAAATCGAAACCGAAATGAAAGAAACCAAAGCAAACGTGATAACTGTTAGGAATAAATGGAAAGAAAAGGAAACACAATTTGTGTGTTTCAGTTCCGCATTTCTTGCTTCACGAGACCCAACGATCTTCAAAGTCCACAATCGATTTCTAAAATTTTATTATTCAATAAAGACTTATTCTACCTTAAAAATTCCCAGGAAAAAAAACACAAATTAGTTCAAGTAGAAATATTGATTTCAGAAAAATGGCAGAAGAAGATTTGTTATTAGCTACTCCTTCTGAATCTTCTTCACTTGTGACTAGAATATCAAATGTTTCCACGAGAGCTTTTGTTCTTGCCTTCACTGTCGGTTCTTGCGGTGCCTTCGCCTTTGGATGTATTGTGAGTTCTTAGATTTGATTTTCTTTAACCAAAATTTCAGTCAATTCTTGGATTCATGCATATGTTTAGTTAATTAATGTTTACAGATTGGATATTCAGCTCCTACACAGTCTGGTATCATGAAAGACTTGAATCTCTCCATAGCTGATGTAAGTTCAATTTTTTTGTCTTTCGGTTTATTCCGGTTATCTATTTTGGTTCGATCGGTTTTTTTTAGTTCTTTAGCTCATTTAAAATCGTCGATTTTCTTTTTAGTATTCGCTGTTTGGATCGATATTAACGGTGGGACTAATACTTGGAGCATTAATCTGTGGGAAATTAGCAGATTTGGTTGGTCGTGTCTACGTAAGTTTCAAAATTAGTTCTTTGTGTTGATTATTTTTTAATATTACATTGAATGTAATTATACAATTTTGGATATAATCATCTTTTGAACCAGACAATACTGATCACGAACATTCTCTTCGCAATTGGTTGGTTTGCTATCGCAGTTGCCAAGGTTTATGCACTTTCTGAATCTTCTTAATTTATTTTAATAAGTTTCGATAATCAAATGCAGTCATATATATATATATATATATATATCCATAAATGATTTTAATTCCTTCAGATATCTTATTATTATTTTGTTTTTTATATATTTAATACAAAGGATGTTTGGCTGCTCGATTTTGGAAGGTTGTTGCAAGGAGTCTCCGTCGGAATTAGCGTATTTTTGGTATGAATCAGTAACGTTAGAGGTTTTTAATCTTTTGTTTTTGGGTTTACTTCCGCCAGCTACACAAACTTATACGATCAAACCTATTTCCATCCGTACTTTTTGGGTCTTTCTTTAACTACATAAACTGTATTTTTCTTTCATAAATTACACAAACTTCATAAATTATTCTAATTGCAAAATTTTTATTAATGTTTACACGTTAAATAGCTACTAAATCTCATTATAATTCAAAAACCTAATTTTAACTTGGGTTTATTTTGAAACTAAAGCCAGATTTTCCAAGTAAAACAAGGTTTAATAATAATTTAACGTGTAAACATTAACAAAATTTCTGTAATTGGAATAATTATGTAGTTTACGGAAGAAAAATACAGTTTATGTAACTTATGAAAGACCAAAAAAGTACGGGTGGAAATAGGTTTATTCGCATAAATTCGTGTAAACCCTTTGTTTTTTCATTTCTGATTTATTTGGTCTGACATTTTGATTTAGAGGTGGGAATATAGTTTGAATAAATTTTGGGACTATATTTGTTAAGGTTTATCACCTTTTGAGAGTTAATGATATGAGTTTTAGCTTTTTTTTGTAATAAAACATATAATCTAATCATCGTTAATCATAGGGACCGGTTTACATTACCGAGATAGCACCACGAGACTTGCGTGGAGCTGCTTCTACCTTGGCGCAGGTAAATTACGATTTTTAAAAGTATTATAAATGTGTAATGATATTAAAAAATGTATGTTCTTCGTGCAGTTGTTTGCTGGAGTGGGTATATCAGTATTTTATACACTTGGAAGAGTTGTTGCTTGGCGCACTTTAGCCATTTTGGGTATGCAAAAAAGATTGATTATTCAAATATTGTAGTAGTTTTTTAACAAAAAAATTATTGTAGTAATTAGTGGTTTAATGTTTTGTCTTTTGAACAGGATCTATACCTTCTTTAATGGTTCTGCCTCTTCTTTTCTTCATCCCGGAATCTCCTAGATGGCTAGTAAGCACTTCTTGGTTATTTTATACATTTACTTGTAAGTTTAGTCGTTATATATATTATTGTTTTTATTTTCAAATAATATTGTGGTGTTTTTGTCGGAATCTTTTGGAAATTATAACAACTTAAATAAGATAAACATACATGTCCCAATGCTTCTTTATCTTTGGTGTGTTTACGTGAAACTTTTTATGCTTTTCCTTTTGTTAAAACTCTATTTTATGTTTTGAAACCTTAAATCAAATAAACCAAGAAGAAAGTTGTTTTGTAGGCTAAAGTTGGGAGAGAAAAGGAAGTTGAGGGGGTTTTGTTAAGCCTGCGAGGAGAAAATTCTGATGTATCAGATGAAGCAGCAGAGATATTAGTAAGGATTTACATGTATGAATAATTATATATATGATCTCTATATATGTATCTTTTTATTACACTAATTAATTTCCTAACATTTGATGATCATTAGGAATATACAAAATATGTTAAACAACAACAAGACATTGGTGGTCAAGGTTTCTTCAAGATATTTCAACGCAAATACGCATTTTCACTTACAGTAAGAAATTTTTGAGTACAAAAAACCTTAAAGCATAATTGTTTTTTGCATTTTCTTGATTTTTTTATATTTCAATTAATTGGTTTACACAGATTGGAGTTGTTCTTATTGCTTTGCCTCAGCTTGGAGGTCTTAATGGTTATTCGTTTTACACTGACTCCATTTTCACCAATACTGGTAAATAATTCTTCTTATTCAATGGATCTTGTTATATATCATTTCCTATTTACAATAATGATCGGTTATTACTTTATCTAATGGTTATTATTTACTCGAGATGCTTAGGTGTATCGAGTGACGTTGGATTCATATCGACATCCATTGCTCAGGTTATTTTTAATACAAGATTATAGAGCATGTTCACACTTGAAACATTCATTACACATTCTTTTAAGTAGTCGAGAGGAAAACAGTCAGGATCACTACTTAAAACAGCTCATTTTGGCTTTCGATACATTTTATCGATCATTTTAATGTAGATGTTTGGAGGCATTTTAGGTACAGTGCTCGTTGATGTATCAGGAAGACGTACGCTGTTACTGGTAACTTACAAAAATAAAACTGAAATCGATAGGTAATTTTTGTTTGATTCTGATGAAAACTTAGGAAAAGTCTTTGAGTGTTCGTAGGTTTCTCAAGCTGGTATGTTCTTAGGTTGTCTTACCACAGCCATTTCGTTCTTCTTTAAGGCAAGCTTACCATTCCATCTCCTTAATTTACTTAACCGGTTGGTTTTCAATTTTCTTAAACCGAACCGTAATATATATCTCTCTTTTTGTTTGTTTGTTATCCTGCAGATGAACAATTGCTGGGAAAGAGGAACACCTGTCTTGGCTCTCATTAGTGTTATGGTATTTTATATAAATATATATTAATTTTCTGAGTTTGCAATTTTTTCATAAGTCATGTTTTTTTCATGTAATGTTTATTAAATTAGGTGTATTTTGGTTCATACGGATTAGGCATGGGGTCAATACCATGGATCATAGCATCAGAGGTAAAATAAAAATTCCAAAAAAAAAAGGTATAAATATTATAGATATGTAAGCAATGTTTAAATACATTATATGATTAATGTTTTTATTTTAATTTAAAGATTTATCCAGTAGACGTGAAGGGAGCAGCGGGAACAGTGTGTAACTTAGTGAGTTCCACAAGCTCATGGCTCGTTGCTTACTCCTTCAGTTTCTTGTTTCAATGGAGTTCCACGGGTAAATATTATTACTTTGAGTAAAATAAAATTTATAAATTGAATGATATTTATACAACTTCTGAAAATAAAGTTAATTAAAATTATTGCAGGAACATTTTTGATGTTTGCCATAGTGAGTGGCCTTGGATTTGTGTTCATAGCTAAGCTTGTTCCAGAGACCAAAGGCAAATCTCTAGAGGACATTCAGTCTCTTTTCACTGATTCTACAAACTTTTAAATTTCTCTCAACAAATTTGACATTGAGAACTGCAAGTGTTTTTACTTATGGGATGTCTGATCATATCTTTACGTTTCTTAGATTTTATTAGAGATTAGATTTTATTATCACAAAAGTAACTAAATATCTCTGTTTATTTATGTAAATATTAGATTATTAACAAGTTTTTCGTGAACCGTTTTGTTGTTTTGGTTAACAAATTCTTTTTGGGCTTTTAGTTATAACCTCTTCAGACCATCTTTTTGAAAATATTTATTGAAAATATTTATGAAATTATACCTAGTATGATTTAGCGGATTATGAAATGGAAAGATTAAATATTTCATTTTTACTCGGATATTAGGGATACCCTAATCTAATGTTTATAACTAAGGCATAAAATAACAAAGTTTGGTTTATTTGATTTGATTTGGTTTTAGCTTTAGGTACACCGACTCGGTTGGAGATTTGGCTGTGATTTTTTTGTTCATGAATGAGTGAACTAATCCGTTTATACTAACAGAAGTTTCAGTTTTGATTAACAGACACGCCCACACGGGAATTATGACTAGATATTAAAGGGACGAGTTTAAAGCCCATGTTTAATTGTCTCAGCCCAAATTTACAGAGCGCAGAACGAAGAAGAGGTAAACCAAACGCCAAACTCGCGGCGATTCTGTCGTCCCCGAACTCTTTCCTCTGCGTCGCCGGGAAAATCCTTTCCACGGGTAATTCTCTTACCCAAACCCTTCGCTCCGGTAATCTCTTCGGAGGAGTTTAGTCGTTTTCCGTTCGCACTCCATTTTTTTCCCGAAAACTCGATACGTATACTGGATTAAGCTGAAATACAACTGGTTAAGTGGTTTCTGCTCAGATTTCGCTACAGTTAAGTAAGTATTCAGCTTTCGAATCTTGTAGAAAATCACAACTCTCCGATCAAGATTGGACTCTACTTAGGCTTTTCAGAATCTTAATTGATAGTTTAGGAATTGACTACCACTCTACCAGTTTTGTTTCGAATCTTTTAGATCCTCTCTGAAAGTTAATACTTGTTCATACATGTTGTCTTACATGAGACAGATTGTGAAGTCTTTCGAAAATGGATATAATCTCACAGTTGCAAGAACAAGTGAATTCGATTGCTGCTATCACTTTCAATGCTTTTGGGACACTCCAAAGGGATGCACCTCCGGTACAGCTTTCACCTAATTATCCTGAACCACCAGCTACAACTACGGCTTCCGATGATGCTACAGCTTTTCCTGAGCAACCCAAGCAGCTTAGTGCCGGTTTAGTTAAGGCTGCTAAACAGTTTGATGCTTTGGTTGAAGCACTACCCTTGTCAGATGGAGGCGAAGAAGCTCAGTTGAAAAGAATCGCACAACTTCAGGTCAACAAGTTGATTGATATTTTGATTTCCTAGTTTTATACTCCTTGAATCCGGTACTTTTGTTCACCTAACGGCTTTGCCTGCTTTTCCTTCTGTACTGTTTTTTTCTTCAGGTGGAAAATGATGCTATTGGTCAAGAACTCCAAAAGCAATTAGAGGCTGCAGGTAAAATTTCCTGGCCAACTCGGCTCTTAAAATCCCACTTTAGCTTTTCAGGGCGTAGCAGATTTATTATGCATACTTTCTTGCTGCTATCACATTAGGGTTAGATGCAGTTTAACATCGTAGGGTTAAATCAAACGGTTTAAGGCTTGTTTCTAGTGTTGGATTTTTCGTTTTCCTCCATTTTCTTGCAAATGCTTCTGACATTTCGCTGGTCTAAGGTGGTGTGACCTCGTTGTTGACAGAGAAGGAGCTTAAGCAAGTCCAAGAGCTGTTTGCAAAAGCTGCAGACAACTGCGTCAACATGAAGAAACCGAAATGAAATGTTTAAACTTGTGTTAAGCTGATTTAGAAAAATATGATGTGGTTCGGCAGCATTTGTGTTTCAGGTTCAGAAGGAATAGAAGTTTTGATTTGCTTCAGCAAATAATTGTTGCAGAAGCATCTCCTAGAATGCTAGCGCCTCACATCTACAAAACCATAATTTTAACTTACACTTCTTTTGACCTGTCTAATTACAGTCTCAAAAGAATCCATCATTGACCGGGAATGTTGGTCAGAACATCTTGAGGTTATCTTAGATGGCAAAATGAAACCTATGAGAGAAACAGAACCAAACCTCGTCAAAATGTAATTCCACAGGGATGCATCCTTGGACAACCAGACGTTGTTCCGCTTCAGCAAATCAAGAATATTGCTACAACAAAAGAAACAAATCAAGAATGAGACGTTCAGCAAATGGAGTAATCAAGAACTAATTATAAAGCATTGATGTTTGCTGTACCTCGAGTTTTTATTGCAACTAGCGAACAAGATCGCTCTGAAGAAACCATTTATCCAACTATTATCCTCCTGCAGATTTGTAGCGTACCTAACTCCCCCTCTGAATCAGAATATTCCTACAGATATAGTCATAACACTGATTGACTATTAATCGTTCAATTTATGAAAAAAGGGTGTGACTAAAAGTGGATACTTACTATAAGAGAGATAATGGATTTTGGCTCTAGTCGGCATTTGGCTTTCTTCATTGCACTGCCGTTTTTCCATGTGATACAAGAGCCGAAATAAGCACACTTTTAAGCTCATTATGGTTGCTATCCTGAACATCTGGGTCCAAGAGCACCTACGGTAGAATTGAGTAAAAAAGTCCGCTTTCAAGATCTTACAATGAAATACAGAATACGCATGCTTACCTGTTTTGCCTTCTCAAACTGCCCAGTTGCTGCATACGCATATGTAAACTTCCTTAGTAGCTTGCACTCCTTGTTTGCGCATAGTACTTTTATAACAGACACAAATATATTTCTCACTCACAAGTCACACCACAATGAGAGAGAGAGAGAGAGTATAGACATTATGTAGTGGCGTTTACACGACTGCAAGTTAAGAAGAACACATAGACAAAATATCCGGAGAACAGAAAATTCTGATTTTTACCTTAACAATAGTGACCCTCTGGTTACAATTGTTTATTAGATATCCAAAAGTAATGGAATCAGGTTTAACACCAGCTTCCTTCATTTGCTTGACGACCATTAATGCACTTCTCATTTTTTCTTCGAAAACATGAACAAAATCTTTTTATTACACTAATTAATTTCACATCATTTTGATGATCATTAGGAATATTTGTGGTGCAAGTGGAATATATAGAGATGAAAATTTGAAGCTTTCTTCTCGCCGGGATTGGAGATGAAGAATGAGCTTTGAGAATTGAGATAACCATGTTCGCGATTAAGAAGCACGTGCTATTAAACCCCCGATAAAACCCCTACTGGGCTACAACCGTGAAAACACGTGCCGTATTCCTTTACTAAACCGGGATCGAACCGGTTACCGGTTAAAATGCCTGGAACAAAAGAGCCAAAGATGACTTCTTCTTCTACACTCAGAATCCGACTGTGTGGCTTGAAACGCTTCGATATTACTGAAGTCTTCAGCTATATCCACAAAAAAAATAAATTATAATTAGATAAAAAGATTATCTTTCCTTCGACATGAAATTCCATTCCTTTTGCTATCTTTCTCTCTCCCTAGACCTCTATTTGTATACGTATATAGAATCATATATCTGGAGATACACGAGGTGTTCTCGTCTCTGACGTGGTCTATTGTCTTCCTTAGCTTAAGTCAATTTCTTCATCTTGAAACGCTAAAGCAGGAGTTTTGTTCTATAACGTTATCAAATGTCTGATTTTTTTTTATGGATGAGAAAAGCAAATGCATTTAGGCTTTAATTCGTTATATTTCTTCTCAAAATGGCAATTAGTACTATGTTGGGATCCATCTCTTATTACCCCTCTCCCAAGGTATGTTCTGCTTTCTTCGACTTACTTGGGTTCTAGTATTGTGCAGGAACAAAATCTTTATTGTTTGAAAATTTCTTCTCTATGTGAAAACCAGTTGAATTTTTTTATATTTTATATTTAAGTTGCCTAATAAAGTGCAAATTGCAAAGCGTAATACAGTTCAAGAAATATTGTTGTGGTTAGATTTTGGGTCTGATTAGGGTTCGATTGCAGGGGTATGAGATAGTTAATCAACACAGTGCTCGATTGAAACTTTGTGTTTATACGGTGAAATGCTGCAAGCCACCGTGTGTGCCTGTGCAGTCGAAAGGCGTAAATTATAGGATCAAGTTGCATTCTTTTGGGGCTAGAAATTTAGTAAAAAGAGAGGTTTTCATGGATACTTCTAGAAGATTCTATTTCCGAGGTAGGTGGTCCGAATTCTCAGGGAGGAGAGTGCAGACTTATGCAGGAGTTGATGTAGCAAGTGCTGTTGATGTAATCAATGATCTTGGATTCGATACTTTGACCTTCTTGATGGTCACTGTTATTATTGTCCCGGCATTCAGAGTTCTCAAAGCCAGTCCGGTATAACAAATTGCTACCCGGGTTTGGTTTATACTGTTGGTTACAAAACGTAGCATATAACTTTTGTATTTTTTTATTGTTTTCCTAGATACTTGGTTTCTTCTTTGCTGGTGTTGTACTCAATCAGTTTGGTTTGATTAGAAACCTCACAGATGTTAAAGTTCTTTCAGAATGGGGGATTCTTTTCCTGGTATGTATTTGAATTATAATGTTCATTTTGTTGAGAGAAAGCTTTATGCGTGGAATAATGGGTAATAATCCCTGATTGTCTTTGGCAGCTCTTTGAGATGGGTCTGGAGCTTTCGCTTGCACGTCTTAAAGCTCTCGCAAAATTTGCTTTTGGCATGGGACTAACTCAGGTTTGATCCTTAATAAGTTCTACGGGCTGTCCGCTTACACTTCCCATATCTTCACTTTTATCAGATAAGCATCTCAAGAGTGGAGAATCTCTAAGACTTGATTTCATTAAGAAATTTTATAGACTATCATATTTGCCAGATTTCAATGGTTGTTTAATGTTACCTTAAGCTGTTACCATTTTTCTGTTTTCAAGGTTTTGTTATGCACACTTGCATTCACAGCTTTTGAACTCCCACCAAATGGAGCAATAGGAACAAGAATTCTCGAATTCTTATTTCATTCAAGGCCTGACTTAGTAAGGCTTTTCACTTTTGACGTCTCTTAAAGTTCTCTTGGCATTTTAGTACCTTTGGTTTCATGTATTTCTAATTCTGCAAATTTAAGAGACACTTCTTTTCTCATTGTAATCATGTTGTTACAACTGTCAATCTCTGATGCTTTCTGCTAAGCTTTTAGAGCTGTGTCCTATATAATATATATTTTCTCTAAAAATCCAGGTCAACATCAGAAGTATTGATGAGGCCGTTGTCATTGGTGCTGCTCTCTCATTGTCATCTTCAGCTTTTGTTCTACAGGTATTAGCACAGTTGCAATAACCTAAATAGTAACCAAGAAGAGGCAAACCAATCAAGTATTTAGTAGGCGTCTTTCTTCATATTTTTATTGACAATTTCAAATGTATATAGCTTCTTGCAGAGAAGGGCGAGCTACCCACAAGATTTGGATCAGCAACCTTGGGAATTCTTCTTCTACAGGTTTTTATCCTGTATAACTTCCATCTTCTGTTTAATGGATTTCTATCTGATATTCCATAAGTTATAGAACTTTGGATTTGGGAAAAGATATCTCTTTTTGCGGAAATTCACCAAAAAGATATGCAAAAATATTGTGCAAACACTGTATACAAACTCTTTCGCTTACTACTCCTTGCATTCCTTGCAGGATATAGCTGTTGTACCATTACTAGTTGTTCTTCCGGTGTTGGAGAGCCAGGTAATTGGCTATCTCCTTGCTGTTTAGTTTATTTATTATGAGGCCATAAAAGTTGCCATTAATATCTTAATCTTCGTAATTTGGAAGACGCTTGTTGGGGAAAGCATCTGGCCGATGCTTGCTAAAGAAAGTGCAAAGGCTCTTGCTGGGTTGGGAATTCTCTCGCTTGGAGGAAAATTCCTTCTCCGTAGAATTTTTGAGGTAATTCTTTATAACTTGACAGAACCTTTTTATTTAATCCCCTTTTTTAGTGAGTGAATACAGGACAATGTTTTATTTGGTGCAGTGCTTAACTCTAAGCCCAAAACAATATTCAGGTTGTCGCAGAAACCAGAAGCTCGGAAGCTTTTGTGGCACTTTGCCTTCTCACAGTTGCTGGGACTTCACTTTTGACTCAAAAGCTTGGTTTCAGCGACACGGTTTGATTTAATTTTCATTTAAAATACAGATTCCATCTAATATCTTCACTCTATTGTCCTAACTAAATTTTACTCTGAAGCTTGGAGCTTTTCTTGCTGGAGCACTTCTAGCGGAAACAAATTTCCGGACCCAAATCGAAGCTGATATTAGGCCATTTAGAGGTTTGCTACTTGGTTTGTTCTTTGTAACCACAGGAACGTCCATTGACATGGAGGTAAAGTTTTAAATTGCATTGCATAAAGACTCAACTGTTTCTGCTGAAACATATGAAACGCTTCACGCTCGTGCTCATGTGGTTAATATCTTTTGCAGGTTCTGTTTCGTGAATGGCCTAATGTCCTCTCACTCTTGGGTGGTCTGATCGTGATTAAAACACTGATTATAACTGCACTTGGTCCTCGAGTTGGCCTCACATTACAAGAAAGTGTAAGAATCGGTTTTCTCCTTTCTCAGGGAGGAGAATTTGCATTCGTTGTTTTCTCTCTAGCCAACAGGTTTTTTCTAAGTTCTAACTGCCAATATTATTGCTCAAATATCTCCAAAAGATTCTATTAGAATCAACATTTCCATGCTAATCTGGTGGTCATGATTGTTATAATCATATGTGTAGGCTAGGAGTGCTTCCACTTGAGCTGAACAAGCTGCTCATTATCGTAGTTGTTTTGTCAATGGCGTTAACACCTACGCTTAACCAACTTGGAAGAAGAGCCGCCGATTTTCTTGATGAGAAACTTGATCCTGGAGAGGTAATTATTAAAGTTTTACTGGTGCTTTTCATGAAAAATATGATTTGCATTCATCACGACGCTGTCAACATTTCTGCAGAAAATAGAGGAAAATGTGAACTTTGACGTTAGCGAATCAATTGTCATCATTGGATTTGGACAAATGGGTCAGGTAATCATTTTTATCCTGGAAGAGTTGTGGTAAGTGGTTTCTTATTGAGTCGATATGATGTTGCAGGTGCTGGCCAATTTTTTGTCAACGCCGTTGGTCTCAGGAGTAGATAGTGATCTTGTGGGATGGCCTTATATTGGTTTTGATCTGAATCCTTCTGTAGTGAAGGTCTGAAACAGATAACAGATTTTGTTTGTTCCCGATAGGATAAATCGTTGGCAGTATAAACTGGTTACTTTTTATGTTGGTTTTTGGCAGGAATCAAGGAAACTAGGTTTCCCGATATTGTATGGAGATGGATCTCGGCCATCGGTTTTGCAATCTGCAGGTGTTTCATCACCAAAAGCTATCATGATAATGTATAAAGGCAAGAAGAGAACCACTGAGGCTGTTCAAAGACTCCGTCTTGCCTTCCCCGCGGTTATTTCACTCTTCCTTCCTCATTTATCAATTAAAGCTCTGATTGGTAAAACTGCAGAATATTGGTAATTTAAATCATTCCGCCATCCTACGACTCTGCAGTTTAGCAATCAGAACCTAAATCTTCATTAAACATATAGAAACAGTAAGTTAAGTGGCAACAATTGCTAGCATTCAATCTAAAGTCCGATTGCTTTCATATTATTTGCCAGACTCCGATTTACGCACGAGCTCAAGATTTACCTCATCTCCTTGAACTAAAGAAAGCAGGTGCCACAGATGCAATTCTCGAAAATGCAGAGGTTAATTTTGTTTTAAAAAAGAATCACATCTTGAATCTTGATCACTGACATTTCTGTCTGATCGAGTTTGTTTGTTTCTCTTCACCTGCACACAGACAAGTTTACAGCTTGGTTCGAAGATGTTGAGAGGATTTGGAGTAATGTCTGACGACGTAAGCTTTCTGAGTAAAGTTTTCAGAGACTCAATGGAGATTCAAGCTCAAGAAGAAATCAGTGCTACTGAAGCCAATGCTGGTTCACAAGATCAGCTCATGAAGCCGATGCAAATGAAAGCTTCTGATATAAACACAGACTCTTCGCAAGTCCAGCTCATGAAGCCAATGCAAGTGAAAGCTTCTGATTCAAACGCAGACTCCGCAGAGATTCTTCAAGAAACAGATGGTTTGATTCAGCCTGAGATTGATTCTTCTGTGAATACAGATAATGGGTTTGTTGGTACAGCTGAGAAACCACAAGAGTAGAAAACAAAAATTGGTGCTCAAAATCTAACAGTTTTTTTTCTGCTTCCAAATTGACTTCTATATTCGTTTTGTGATTATTGTGCATAATTCCTTTAGATTTTATCGTTATCAAAAATCCAAATTCAAGTCAAGTTCTTTGGAGATCTTCATTGTATAGATTTGTCTGTCCATATCTGGTGACCAAAGCATTAGTAGCTTCGGTTTTGTCGTGTTTGTGTTTGCTATTTTGATTCGGTTTGGTATGCTCTTCGTTTGGATTAAGTTTTCGCCTTAAAAAATTAAAAATAAAGCTATACATAAAAATTATTTTCGAACCTAACTCTTTTCTAGTAAATATTTAATTATATATACAACGAACAACTTAATGATGACACAATTCTGGTTCGAACATGAGATTGAGTGTATATTGGGTCGTTAAAATTTGAAAGGAAAAAGTAATAAAGTTTTCTGTTAAAATTGGTTAGACAGCTGCGTAGGCGAAAATTACACGATCTAGACGGTCTAAAATCGGATACTGCAGCCGATTTGAACGCAACGCTCTCAAATGCCTAAGCAGTCGCCTGAACGAACTAGGCAACGTATATTTAGAACATGGGTTTCACTCTATCATATACCAATCTACGATCGTTCTCGTAACGCGCGTTATTGTAGAGATGCTGACATAGCCTCTTTTGATTGGATGGTACGAGCCACGCGCTCTTTGTTTCGTTTGGTAAGACGCATTAAATAAATTTCTTTTCGTTTCGTTTTGTAAAGTTCTGTATAGTCGTGAAATTTCAAATCTGAAACTTATTTGGAATAACCTAGAAAGCTCTGCATAGATTCCGTTGGGTTTAAAGGTTTTCGTGACGATTCTCCGATTGAATTTTGGCTTTGTTGTTAATTGGATCGAATCGATTGCGATTTGTAGGAGGAGAAGGAAATATGGCTCAGGCGGTAGAGGAATGGTACAAACAGATGCCGGTAATCACTCGTTCGTATCTCACGGCGGCTGTTGTTACCACCGTTGGATGTTCGCTCGATGTATGTGCTAATTCCCTCACTTTCGAATCTTTGTCTTCTTTTTCCGAAATTCAATTTTTTTTCAGGGTTTTTCTTTTCCGAATCTTTATGGGTTGTTTTTTCTTTTCTTTGCAGATTATATCTCCGTATAACCTATACTTGAATCCAACCCTTGTGGTGAAGCAATACCAATATTGGCGTCTCGTTACAAATTTCTTATATTTCCGGAAGATGGGTAAATTTCTTATACTTCAGAATTTGACACAATATTTATTTGTCTTTTCTTCCTTTCCTTTATACCAGTGGTTGAGTAGAAGCTCTGTTTATGACTTCAAAACTTATTCTCAGTGCTTAATATTATCTCACATTGATTTCTTGTGTTACCAGAAGTACTAGCAACTTGCCTTATATTCATTTCACTGATGTATATAAGTAGTGAGTAATTCTTAGTTTGACGAAGGTTTCCTTTTTCGATCTCAGAGAATTAGAATAACGTTGTTAAGAGGCTTTACTGGTGTTGTGTTGGTTGGGTTGAATTTTCGCATCACTCATTTGACTCTTTCTGCTTTTGTTGTCTATTTCTAGCACTAGGCCAGGTTTAGCTCCTGCTTGTAATTGTATATCCACTCTGCCTAATTTGCTTTCGCTAGTTGTCGGAAATGTCTTTTGGTGTTTTTAATGCAGATTTGGACTTCATGTTTCATATGTTCTTTCTTGCACGATACTGCAAGCTTCTTGAAGAAAACTCATTCAGGGGGAAAACTGCTGATTTCTTGTACATGCTCCTATTTGGAGCAACTGTTCTAACGAGTATTGTTCTCATTGGCGGAATGATACCGTACTTGTCGGAATCATTTGCTAAAATCATCTTCCTCAGCAACTCATTGACTTTCATGATGGTATAACACCTTGTTTCCCACAAATCTAAGTCTACCTCAAAATCAGCTAAACAGTTTCCTCGGTTCTACAGGTCTATGTATGGAGCAAACAAAATCCTTATATTCACATGAGTTTCCTTGGTCTGTTCACCTTCACAGCAGCTTACCTCCCATGGGTGAGTTCTTAACTAAAAATTATCCGGTTCCATATGCAATGTTTCATAACCAAACAATATTTTTTTGCAGGTGCTTCTTGGCTTCTCTGTCCTTGTTGGTGCCAGTCCTTGGGTGGATCTTCTGGTAACATTTTCTCCAATCACTTTCAATATTTATCATCTGCAAGCCTAACCAAAACATTACAGGGGATGATAGCAGGTCACGCATACTACTTTCTGGCTGAGGTTTATCCGCGAATGACTAATCGCCATCCTTTAAAAACTCCATCATTCCTCAAAGCCTTATTTGCAGATGAACAAGTCGTGGTGGCACGGCCAGAAAACGTGAGGTTTGCTGCTGCACCTTTCGATGAAATCCACCAAGACTAACCCTGATCTTACACTTTCCAAACCGGAACACACCATTTAGTTTGATGTATTGGTCAGATCCGACGCACTAGTTGTGACCCACACACCGGAGTTTCGGTTAGTTGGGTGTGTTTTGGTCCCTTCTCTGTCTTCTTTATCTGGTTGTGTATACCAATCTGTTTTGCTCTTAGTGCTTATGGGGATATTGGACACACTCAAATTGTACACAAACATCAACCACTCTCGCAATGTTTGAGGTCAAAGTCCTTTGTTTGTTTTTCACTTTTAACAAGAAAATAATTTTCAATTCAACATCGGACTCGAATATCAGAAGTCAGGAC
Source organism: Pugionium dolabratum (assembly GCA_018901945.1). Taxonomy (NCBI): domain Eukaryota; kingdom Viridiplantae; phylum Streptophyta; class Magnoliopsida; order Brassicales; family Brassicaceae; genus Pugionium; species Pugionium dolabratum. Next base: position 446,238 of record JAEVFF010000531.1, read on the forward strand.
AAATGTTTCGTTCTGTTCTCTTTCCATCTCTCCCACTCAAAGTTCAAGTCTGATATAATTAGCTCGAAGATTTGCTGAATTATCTTTTTGCCTTGAGCGTTTCGCACGTGCCACGAGTCACTTTGTTTCTCCAAGATTTGATAGATGCATATGGAGTTGACACCAGCAAACACGTAACCATCAATAAATCAATTCACGACACGAATGGCCTCCGCAGTAAGACAGTTACACCATGACTGAGCACTGAGGAAGAAAAGTTTGTTTGGGAAGAGTTGAGCCCTACCCTAGAACGTTGCAAGGCTGGTGATTTTTTCCTATCATCTGTAAGGGCAAGAACCAGATTAAGTAACACAAATGATTTTCATTTAGATTATGACGTTAAGAATGGTGTAAGTCATCAGCTACGAGAAAATTGGAGTTTGTCACAAAATTTCTCTCGTTCATCCAATCGTGGTAATTATATCATAGCAGGAAAGGACTTGAAAGTATTGGTGATAGTTTTCAAGATGCTAATTCACGTTTTGATCGTGGCCGTCCTGTTGTATCAAGAGTTGGGTTTTCTGGTGCCGATGCTCTTCCTAATGGGACATGCCCCTCATCTGAGTGTTAGAGGGTGGAACTCTCTCCTTGTACCTTCAGCTCACTCGCATGCAAATCCTGGTAATGCCATGTCAAACCATTTGCATGGTAAGCCTTTATATAGGCCAGAGACCCTGTCTCCCAGAGTCATCTCAATGATATGACACAGCAGAATCAAATTCTAGCTAATTATTTGCCTTCAGCTGAAATGACTCCAAGGCCAATGCAATCACTGTTACCCCACATAAGTCATGGATACCCTCCACAAATGTCAGCCATTAGACCATCTTTATTAATTCATGGTGGAGATATTTTAGGATACGACACTGTATTATTTATTTGAATATACTTTATACATAATACTTCGAAACATTGACAAAATAGATTGAACTTTGTTTCCTCGTGCTTTAGTTAAGCAAATACAAGAGTAAATTGAAGACTGAGATCTGTGACTTGGGATCGGGTTAGCTTGGTTAGAAAAATTGGTCGGTATCCAAATGTGCCAAGAGAGTTGTAATAGAAACTAATAGTTCTAATAACAGACTTTACCCACATATAATGCTACTGCCACAAAAAGGGTTTAAAAACAACAAAGAAACACACACAAAAAAGTGTTCAAAAAGCAACTTAGAAAGTGAAAGCTCCTAAAACCGTGGTTTGGTTTCCAGCAGAAGTCAATACCCGAACCTCTTTACCCTTTCTTTCTCTCATCATCTGAGTTAAAAAGATTAACGCAAAAGGTGCGTTCTTGACTTCCTTTGGATTTTTTTAAAATTAAAAATAAAACACAAAATTAGAACCATAACCGCCATTTTCTCCTTCCTTTTCAACAACCTCTCATTCTTACTTCTGCAGAAAAACAAAAACAAAAATCGATTAAACAACATAGATAATCTTGTTACTACCTCATCTAGATGGTTTCAAACACTAATTTATGCGTTTGTGTTTACACTAATTTATTTGACAACACATACTAATTCTGAACATCAGAACAAAGAGAAATAATCAAATCATACCTGAAAAACACTAGACTCCTCCTCCTCCTCCCTGACAAGCAAGGGCAGCTTTAATCCTCTCCACCGTACATTTGATCAGACTATTAACCGTAGCCACCGATCCAAGAGACAGTTTAGCTGTTGGAACAGAGTCAACAAGTATCTGAAACGCAACGGTTAAAAGTGACCCAGAAGAAGAAACCACTTCTTGATTCCCATCTCCGGTTCCCACCGAACCATCCGGTAAAATAGCAAAACCAGACGGCAACAGCGCCACGTAATCTGGATCTCCCCCGCTCAGCACCACGTTCATCGCCACTATATCCACCGGCGCGTATATCACATACGAACCAGACGCATCCGTACAACTCTCTTGTAGAATCAACATGTTGCTCTGGCTCGAATTTCCACTCTGTAACGACGAAACGAACTATTCTGGATTTCGAAAGCGAATAAAGCAAAGCAATTTCTTGATTATTACGATAAGAATCTTACATTAACTCGGAGCAAGGAGACACAGTTTCCATGTTCACGACCATTGGCTATGTGAGCCATTTCTTGGACCATTCCTCCGTTTGAGAGGATATCCCACTGCCAGATGGAAACAAACAAGAAAAAAAGTTCAAAATCAGCAGTCAATGGTTTTATAAACGGACCGGTATTTATTCAGAAATGTTATTGGGTGGGTGGTCGGACCGACTCAACCTGTCAAACCTTTTAACATCAGAGCGGCCTTTTAGACTTTTAGTTAGAATCCATGTTATAATGATCTAAGTCGGACCAACCGGTTAGGTCCGGTATTGAAAACATTGGTTTAAATTCATTAAATATTAAAGATTTAGATCGAGAAAAACCAACTATGGTATAACTCGAACAGTCGTCTATCGTTACCTCGCTTCTGGAGTTTTCGTCACGGAGGAAATCAAAAACCCGTTTCGGAGCCACTGGGATCCAGAACGAAGTTGCTGCGCTAAGAACAATGCCCGGAGGTCTTCCTGGATCATCCATACTCTTCCGGGTCATGACCCGAACATCATCTGATCCTGTACCCGACATTGTCGTCCACGCGTGTGCGGTCGACGCGCTGACGCCGCTGCAGAAACTCATCACCATCCTCTCCGCTAGCTTCAGCATGCTCTTCCTCCCTTCAGGACTCGTTATCACTTAATAATTACAAAATAAAAGGACTTGGTGAGTAAAATTGAATACATTTTAAATCAGCCCCGAAAGTATTCAAAGTATCAAAATAGCAAACAAATTATGTACCAGAAAGATCACCAGCCGGAATGTTGCTGGCCATGGAGCTCGCGAGCCGCTCGCACTGGCGGTCGAGTGTGGCCACCCAACGTTTTGCCCCGAAAGCTAAACCGGAATGTACCAACGGTTTATACATATGGTGAACCGATCTATCATCCACCTCCATATGCTCTATCCATGTAACCTTAAACAAACAAAAAATCATTAACAGTATCCAAATTTTAAATTTCAAGCCAAAACTTAATGAATACTCTAGTTGACCCTATAAATCTTCTGATTTTACCTTGGAATAACCATTTGTCAATTCTTGAATCAGACAGCCTGAAGGCCTTCTTCGTGTTCTTGAGATCGGATTCGGTCTTAAGCTGTCTAAAGTGACATCAACCACAGCCCAAGAACCGTCGCTATGCTGCTTACAATATCTGACAAAGTAATTCTCACGCGTTGGAACTAGCGGCGACGGAACTTGAAACTCAGCTGTCATCTTCGCGTACCGGGAAAAAAAAGAACACAAACCAAACAAAAACGTTCAATGCCGGTTACTAGCTACACCACTTGGCTTAGTTTCTTAAGAAGCAAGTAATTAAACCGATATACATACCACTTGCAAGGCACCATTGTAGTTTCCAGCAACTCCAGTGGAAAGAACTTCGAGCGTCAAGGCTCTCGACACAATCCCAGAGAAAACACAAGACCATTGGTTCTTATTCCCACGTCAAAAGATTAAAACTGTTGTTAGTTTTTGATAATTCTAGGGTTAAGTTCATTACTAAAATTAACTTCAAGATCAGGAAACAATTTCAACTAGCTGAATTACCACATCCATGAGAATCTCAACGAGATTGATATGATTCATTATAACAACAGCAGATTCTCTCGACGCCTCTGATCTCAATCCAAGTGGTTTTGGTCCGATCCCTCTAGGAAATGTTCTGAAATACTCTTCTTCATTGAGAATCTCAGTAGAGTTATCGGTTGAAACCCATAAAGGATCACCAGCTTGAGCCATTCTCACGAGTTCCTCCATAGCTGCAACTGCGAGCTCGACAATCATAGGCTTATCTGTCTCAGAAGGAACAGAAACTGACCTCAGAATGTCCGCTGCTCCATACATTTCCCCCGCAAGCCCTGTCTGGTTTCCAAAGTTCCCAACTTCAAGATCAAGCGAACGAGAAGGCGCGTGGATCGCAAGTGGAGCAAAAGATGATACCAATGGCTTTCCAACGTACTTTGCAGCAATCGCGGAAATTCTATCAATCTGTATTTCAGTTTGTACTAAAATCAGATTATATAATGTAATTCAATTCGAGTCACAAATCTATAAATTTATGCAATGTGTATATACTTCTTCACGAAGACGAGCATTTTCAATCCTGAGATGCTGTTCGTCGAAGGACATTTCACCAATTGCAGCTGGACCGCCACAGTTAGGACATGTAGCATTGCTTAGAGCATCTTTGTATCTGTTGTTCTCTGCTCTGAGTTTGTCGTTGTCTGACTTTAATATCTGGTTTTCATGTCTCTCGCTTTGTGCCTATACATGGAGACATTACACAAAATAAGTTTCGTGATAATGATGTTATTTGTTAATGGTTACTTGTACCTTCATCTGTGTGCGTTTGTTTTGGAACCAAAACTTTATCTGAAGAGGCTCTAAACCCAGATCGCGGCTCAACTCTTTCCGTTGTTTATCATCTGGATGAGGACATTCCTTAAAAAACCTATAAAATTCAAAATAATTGAAAATGTTATCAATCCATTGTGGTTATATATAAACTAGAGTTTAAATGTTTTTTCTTCTCTTACGATTCGAGTTCTTGAATTTGGCGTTGCGTGTGGCGGTGGTAACGCTTCTTTTTGTTGGGACGTTGGTTAGGATCTTGAAGCTCTTCACCAGAAGGATTATCAGTAGTGACTTCAGTGCCTGATTTGGTCTCGAAATCATCTTCTCGGCTTCCAGTGATTCCCAGTTCGTTATCGGAAGTACTCTTGGGGTTCATATCGAACATGTGATGACTCTCAAACATGTTTGGATGAAACATTGTGATGATATGATTGATTGATTATGATAGATCAAACATATATATGTATATATATTAATCACAAAATGGACTTCTTTGGAGTTGTGAACGTCGATTTAAGTCTTCAGAGTTGTGATAAACAGTTCTTGATTGACTTTAATTCTCTCCAAATATATCTTCTACTGTCCAAAATAAAAATCAGATTAGTTAAAGATTATATGTGAAAATAGACATATATAGAATGAATAAGAAGTAGATCATTATGGAAATGGAAAAAATAATGATATCAACGGAAAGTAATTTATATATGTTATCAAACTATATATTTTTATCATTTTCACAGTAAGTTATCGTTAACTAAACAAATTAGTCATTCTCTCTCTCTCACTCTCTCTCTCTCTCTAGTTGTAAAACATACACAAATCTACATACTATTAATAAATTCATCTAATAGAAAAAGACATATTTGAATATTTAAACTCTTACTTTATGATATTACATGTAGATAATAAAGCATGAGAATTTTCTAAGATGTTAATAGTAGAAATAATCAGACATAAATTAAATAATGGCAAACATTTGGATGAACGATAATGAATATTCAACCAAACTGAGACACACCTACATACAAACATAATATATACATATGTATCTAAACATAGTTAAGTACGTATTTTTAACTTGTGAAATCTCTTACTTTTTCAGAAAATGGAAGATTTTATGTTATATATACCATATAAACTACAATCATGATAATGGTCTAATACATTCATTGTAGGAAAAATGTGATATTAGTAAGAGGAAGCATTTGGATATAGACCATGAAAAATATTTTTAAAGAAAATTATACTGAAAAAAGACAGCTTTCCTTTGAAACTTAAAATGAATCGATCGGTAATAAAATGTATATACATAATTTATACACATGCACAAAGTAGCATGTTTGTGAGTGTATCTATCTCTCTATTGTGTGTACATATAAACAAAAAAAAAGAAAAGAAAATCAATCTTGAAAGTCTCAAGACTTCTCAAAACATCAGATCTATCGGACATCTAATGATGAAGCAGTAAAAAAACGAGAATTGTGATATTTAAGAAACCCTGATTTGGTTATGGTGAAAAATGAAAAGAAGACCAGTTGTGTAATCCAAATACTTACTCGATTCGATCTGAAACTTATCTGAGTTGTGAAACCCTAAAGACAGATCTCTTTGTAGTTATTTTATTTGTTGAAGTTTTGGGTTTGAGTTTATGATATTTCTCTTTTTCTCTCTCATCGCCGACTCAAAAGGTATAGAGAGAGAGAGGGGTTCATAAGTTTCTAATCTCTCAATTGAATTTATTAAGGAAATGAATTGACCTTGGTCTCTGTGCACTAAAACGAACCGTTTTTCACTAAAAATACTAAAAGACTATTAATTAAAAATAGTATAGAGTGATATAGCTAAATGGTTTAATTAATTGGATGATTAAAAAAACAGTATATAGTATATAGGGTTATTTAAAGCGTTGACAATAAGTCAATGGTCCTTTTTGTGACACAACCACCAAGTAGATTTCGTCAAAGCCCTTTTTAACCTCTAACTCCAAGAAAGTTTTCCGTAACGCTTTCTTTAACTATTAGATCATATATATATGTCTTCGCAAAAGGACACTAATACAATAAACTAAAACTAAATTCACAAATTATCTAGGAAAAGAATAACACAACACATATATAGGAATCGAGATCTTGAGAACCAGAAAAACAAAAAATGGAAGATCTAAAGACTTCTCAGACAGCATGCATGCGATAAATCAGATCTAAAACCATAATCTAAGATACATAAATACAAATACTGTATATGATATACATATAAATACTAGAGAGAGAGAGAGAGAGAGAGAGAGAGAGAGAGAGATCTTACTTTTGGAGACAGAAATGACGAAACCCTAATTTACAGTGATCTTTGGGTTGTACCTATTTTTTCTTGTGGAGAACAAAAGATCCGGGACAATCAATGACAAAGACAATTAAAAGGGTTGTTTGCTGCAGACCCGGCTAACCGGCCGGTTACTAAAAACCGATGATTTCTGCGATTATCTTAAACCGGGGAAGAGCGAGCTAGCTGGATATTAAGAAACATTAATGGAACCTTACTGTAGAAGAGGAAGAAGAAGAAGAAGAGCAGACAAGGAAGAAAGAAAGAGAACAGATGGAGTTACAAGACGAAATTGAAATGAGTTATTGCTGAGCGCATAGAGAGGGTGCAATGCATTTATGATTATCTAAAGCTCCATTAATGCTCTAGAATGAGAAACTTACTCATCATACTTGTTTATATATTAAGAGAGAGAGAGTGAGAGAGAGAGTTTCAGTTCATATAAGTAACAAAAGAACAATTTTTTTTACTGTTTCTTTTAGCTCTCTATAGGTAAATAAGACAAAACTACAAGCATTGAGAAGAACAATTATGTTTGTTTTACATGTAAATGCATTTCTTTGGCTTCCATACTAATATCTATTACCAACCAATACTCTCTAACCTCTATTACCAACAACAATTCATCAGTTTGGTTAACAGTTAAGATTTTTTTCTCTCAATGAATGTTTTTTATGTTCTAGTAGTTAGTTGTTTTTTTATAGTATAATATGTGGACATATATGTGATTGATATATATTGAATGTGTATGTGTCTAATTAAATGTATACTCATGAATATAAATAAACGATTTTATTGCTCATAATTCAGATAATGATAGTATCGTTATGTATTAGTAATACTTGATACTACTCGATATGCAAGAACTAGTATACAATAGAATGGACGAAGACATACTTGTTTAGGTCGTCCAACTAATTAATCCTCATCGATTTGAAGGGTCGTGGCTCTCTTGGCAAAATATGATTATAATATAATGCATATATACTTCAATCATCATCACTCCTAGCTCACAGTTTTTTTCAAACGTTTGAGTTCAGAATTTTGATATTCGAATTATCAGTCAGATGTCCATAGGTTTAATACAAAAACAACATAGCAAATATATTTTTGATAGAATTTGTGAAAAAGGTACAAGTACAAAATTAATGTACTTGTAACTTAATGTCCTTACAAATACAGAAAAACTAAGAAATATGGTGTTAAAAATAACCATATTGAACCCATTGAAAAATTGCAATATATACATATATATATATATATATATAAACTTTACTGTAAAAATGTTGGGATTATCTTTGGAAGTTGGTAAGGGGTGTTGGAACTTTTTTAGTTCATTAAAATACTTAGAAGTATCTAGATCAAGTTTTAAGTCTGTAAATAATGGATGAACATTTATAGTTTTTCAAAATTCGAAAGTTTATATTTGATGTTGAGGATGTTTTAGTCGTGTACCAGTTTGTAAAAAATATCAGCGAAATAAACTTCTGTGATTATGTTAGAAATGTATTCACGAATCTCATTTTTTATCAAATACATTTTTATTCAAATGTGAATATGTACATATATATATGTTTCGGCGTTTTAATAGTTTCTTTTGTATATGCACTTTTGGTTTTATATAATAGCAAACAAAAACTGCAATAGTTTTTTTTTAAAGATATAAACAAATTCTAATGATGATCATTTCTCCCGTACCAAATATACATGTTAGATCATATTATCCTCCGTTTTATATTAAATGTTATTTCATAAATTGATTTTTATTTTATGTTATGTAATTTAATGCATAATTTATTAAAAAAGGATTTGTATCTATTTTTATCTGATAAAAGACAAACAAAATTTTGAATTATTTACTTAAAGCGGAGGAATAGGTTTTAATAAAATATGTATTAAATTACATAAAATAAAATATTTAATAAATAAATTTCTGTTAACACCGGATCCGGTTTCAGAGCCCAATTCTGTCAAAACAATCCAAAAAATTTTAGTTGCACAAAACGGATCGAAATGGACTAATAGACCCGAGAATTGCGTTAGGATCGGATTTTAAAATTCGATCCGCCAAATGGAAACGCACGGTTTAAATTATGGAATAAAAACTTAATTAAAAAGAGGATCACTTTTTAGAATAAGATCGTAATTTTATGAGAACTGATGGTTTAAATTCAGCTTTCACTATTGCCTAATTTATTTATTTTAAAAAGAAAATTTAGCCATTTTTTTTTGTTGACAACAAGAAAACAATATAGCAAAGATCATATTAAGACGCAAATTGAAACGACTGCGTACCAGTGTCGTTTCCTAACTCACCCATAACAGACGGTGGCGTGATGCGCATTGCAAGAATCCAAAAGCGGCACACATTGTGCATATGCGAGACACTACTCAGCCATTCAGCAACGAAACAACACGATGTTCAATAACTTTTAGCGGAAAATGTCAGAGCGTGTTAAATCAAAGTGGTAATTTAAGAGGTTTCACAAGGGTAGTTAAGTAAATTAAAGAAAATAAAACGCTTAGAGCAATGGGGACGTCACCTTCAAATAATTAGATAGTGGGAAAGAGTGCTACTGTTACCTACCAACCAACTCATTTACTGCTTCTAAATTATTTTTTCTTTCCTCAAATTTCATATCAATTTTCATTTCCCTATTTTGAAAATTTAAAATTTATTACATCAAGTAGTTATTGTTCTTGATTATAAAAGCAAAACTTCAGACAAGATTCTTTGTCCTAATTATGTTAATTACTTCCTTTGAATTTTTGTTTTAATTAAACGAATGTAACACTTTCAAAGTCAATATCAAAGATATTATAAATTGGGGAAAAAGGGCAAATGCTGATTAGTTGATATACACATGGGACCGAATCATTTAATTTTATTTAGTAACATTTCAGTTTATGTTGAAATTTTCTTTGGCCCACATTTTCGAACTTGAATTTTGTTTTTATTCGAATTCGAACTTTCATTTTATTTAAAGAAGACTATTGAATAAGTTCATTTTCTTAAAAAAGTAAAATTTGGATAATCTATGATATATTTAACTGTAATTTTAAGTTAAGAGACACTTTTTGCCCAATAAAAAACTTCATGTTGTGTATAATATTATAAAAGTGTAAACTTTAAAAAACCTACTAGTTTCTTTTAATTTAATTTTTGAAAAAGCTTAGGTTAGGGGACGTGAGTTGGAATATTTAATTAAAATTTAATTTGATTTAATTATTCTTTTTTTTTAATTTGATTTATTGAGTGTTTAAATAGTAACTTTTAGACATTGACACATTGTAATATAAAAAAGTCAAAGTGTATAGAAGAGAATGAGCTGGCAATATGCCCTTCAAGAAATCAAGAGAATCTGTCACATCTGCTTTCCTATCCCTTAGGAATGCCATCCTCAATTACGTAATAAAACTGTTTAAAATTTGATTGTATTTTTTATGTTAACAACAGTATATTAAATTAAAATTTGGTTGTTTAAATGAAGTTGTCATGATACTTAGATTAATTATTTATTTTAATTTATACTTTATAAGTTAAATTAGATAATATAAACAGTTTGAAAATCAAAATTTATGTTGTTTAAAACATTTTGTATGATATTTTATTTTAATTTTTATAAATATAATTGATCAAATAAAGATAAATTTACTTTGTTGTCTTTTAAACTACAATATTTTATTATTAGGTGAATGTCTATATTCTAGTAATTGACCAATAGATGAATGTTTCTATAGTTTAATCTTTTGAAACATATTTTTATAGATTGTTGATGTAAACTCACAAATCTTACGAGTCAAATTCACCACTATTTCACACAAATTGTCTTGTTTTTTTTGTGTCTATTTCTCTCTAAATTTACATAAAAAAACATTCAAACTACAAAACTAGAAATATAGAGAAATCCAAAAAAAAGAAATCAACAACAAATGCAAACAAAATCCGTTGAGTATTCACAAAGGTGATCAAACTTTTGATTTTTTTTTCTTGCATCTATTATTATAAATTCTAAATTAATCGAGAAACAGTTGATTTATATGAAGATTTGGATGAAATAGATGATTTTGAAGATTTTGGAGATGATAATGATGAAGAGGATTTCTTTTTTCTACTATTTTTCTTGTTTTTATTTTTAGGTAAATGTATAGGTGTGACTGGAGGAGGTACATCTCTCAATGTGTCTGATATTGTTCGTTGGCTTGATCCTTGATCAAAATCTGCATATTCAAAAACAACATAATATAACTAGTTTTATCTAATTAAGTAGAATCGAATTTTAAAAAACCACGACTAATTTCTATCAAAAAGAATGAATGCTACAAAAATATTAATCTAAAAACTTCCGTAAATAATTATAAATTTATTATGCTTATTTCCAGAGTTTATTTCAGTTTTTAAGTTACAAATAAAAGTATAACAATCTCCATTTCTTTTTCGAATATGCAAAAAAAAAATAGATAATCCATATAGATTTTAGAATAGTGATCTAATAAATTTATTTATGAGTGGATTGAAATTGTAACTTGAAAATGCAAAAACCATTTAAGAAAAAAAATCAAAATTGAAAAGTAAAAAAAAAAACTTACCAGTGGAAGAAGAAGTGAAAAAAGAAGTAGAAGGTCTTGCATTACTAAAAGAGGATGGTCTTGGAGATAAAACCTCAGCTCCTATCTTAAACTCACTCATCTTCACAACACAATATTCATATATTAGCTTTGAATTATTTACTTGTTAGAAAACTATATATATATATATATAATTATCACATATATATAAGCAAAAAAAAAGTAAAGAACATACCCAACCAGGAGCACTACCAGTGGAACCCTCCCAGCCAATATGAGCCACATGTTTTACATCTGTTGGATATCCAATTTCTATTTCATCTCTCTCTTTCTCCATAGCTGAAAATTAATTATATCTTTCTCTTATCATTAAAAAGTACAAATTACATGACAACAATTAATATTATGTCATGAGCATTTAGTATAATTAGTGATTACATGTTCGAACACAAAAGAAACATTAGAGAAAACCATATGATTAGATTCTTATAAGTAGCTATAGTATTAAAATAAATTTGAAGAGAGAAAATGATGAAGACTATTACCAAATATTTGAGAGATACATTTGAAGCCTTTATAGATTCCCTTCATTTTCATTGACATTGTTGATGAATTATTATGCAGAAATGTCTTGAATTGTCGTTTCGTAAACTTTATTACCCACAAAATATGTCTCCTTTCTATGATGAAGATTGAAGAAGCCCAATAGTAATAATCTGTGTTCCTCTCTCACTCTTTCTTTGTCTCTCCTACTTCAAAGTTTCTTAACAAGAAAAATAAAGGTTTCAGTATTTACTAATATCATGTTTTGATATATATAAGTGGAAAATATCATAAAGGAAAAAGGGTATATAATGCATGTGATATATGAATAAGGTTTCTCCAATGGATCAAGATAAGAATTTATTCGTTTGATTAAAAGTTCTAAGCGTAAATGCACATAAATGTTATATTGGTTTAATATATGAACACTTGCTTCGATTTTGAGGATTTGACACTTGGAGCCTAGGGTTTTGTATTATTGATGACTTACCATTAAGAAATAGATGAGAAATTTACCTGTATAATCTTATAGATTGGTGGGAAAAAATGATAAACACAAAATAGAAGAATTGAAAAACAGCCTCTCCTCTATGCTTCTTTCAACTTTTGGAAAAGCTTCTCTTGATAAATCACAAAACATATTATATAATGTACAAAAAGAATGTTAATGTAAAAACATAATTCTCACTGAATTAAAGAGAAAAAAAAAAGAATGTTAAAAGAGAGAAGATGGTGAAGGCCACAGGAAGAAGAAGAAGGAGAAGAAGATGGAGACTCAGTCAGGGCTTAAGGTAAGAGATAAGTAAGTGGAACACCATGAAAAGGCATCTACATATATATAAATAAATAAAAATTACATTAGGAATGTTTCAAGATGCAATATAATCAGTAATCAATGATTATTCAGTATATATATAAACACAAATGATGATAAATTACCAGCTATAACTTGATGTGGATTTAATAACTAGCAACTATAATTAGTTTCATAAAAAATTAACTTGTTGTGTTAAGATTTATTATCTGGCATTTGGGATTTAATCTGGGGTTTAAGCCAATATCATAGAGAGGGATAGAGAAAACTTTAAAAACTTTATAATGCATGCATATTTAATTATAGAAACTGAGAATTTTCACCATATTTGTTGATCTCACGTTTGTCTTTCAGCTTTCTTGCAGGTATAAACCTCCTAACTGGCCGATAAAAAAAAAGACAAATCTCCTAACCCATTTCTTTGCTAGTTTTAACACAATAACTACGATGACATCCAGCAATAACTAGTCGTATCCGTCCTGTCTGGTCCGTCCTGCCTGCTCCGTCCCGCAGCGAGTTTAAAAAAAAATTATGCAAATTATTTTAATTCGTGAAATCCATAAGTAAAAATTAGTAATTCACAGACATTCCGCTGTAAATTATGTTCGATCCACGTTCATCTTATTTTCAAGATAGTTATTTTTGTACAACTTACATCTGCTCTAAAACGGATCAAATGGGACAGGACCCACGGATAAAAATTTTTATGAAAAACTTAATTGTATCCTACACTGTAATGTTTTTTCTTTCAAATCTTTCAATTTAACAAAATTCTTGTAACATTGAAAGTAGAACATTTTTAATGGCATTTGATAGAATTGTTACGCTTTTTACATTCATGTGTTGATTTATATTTAATAATTTTCTCTTAAAATCCCATCCACTTATTTATACGTATCAAAATTTAGTCGACTAATATGTCTCAGTTTCTCATTAATTGTTATTTCGTTTTCTTTTGGATTCTCATGAGATAAATCATAATAAGATATTATTGTTCCTTTTAACAGATCTGTTTTAAGGAAATTTATTTTAAACTACTATAAATGACTGACATATAAATACATTTACATTAACAGAACACTATAAATTGAACTTTTATATGTGATTTTGCCTGAACCGAACAAATTCTGTCAATTATATATATGTGTATATATTGTTATAAATGTGTGCAATTTTATTAATGAATCGTATAGAAACATTTTAGAGAAAGCCATTCAACTAACTTTTAGACTTGATACAAAACCACGAATTTATATAAAAACAATACTGTTTCACAAGAAGCAAAAGAAGAAAGCAACACGCGGCGCCTCCACCAAATACGTAAAATCCAAAGAGTAAACAATTGTTTCCAAAACTCTCAAAAAGCTCAAAGAAGCCAATGAAGCAGAGACTTACTTTATGTGGGAAGTTTTTACTTTTTAGAATCGGACGACGTCTTGTAAGCAATCAAAGAAATGAGTGATTTTGATTTTCTCTCTTCCGGCATAGATAGCTTCTGCAGATCCACCGTGTTCTCCTTGCGCCGCCATCTCAATTAGCATGTAAAGCTTCTTTATTGGCATCTGCGGTCAAAATAAAAGTATCAAACCCTGTTATTAGAAGTAGCAAAAAGCATAAAGATTCTTCTTCTGTTTTTTGACAGTTTCGCTTCTGGTAAAACTATGTTACAAACATACGTCATCGAGAGCCTCGGCAGCTGCTTCAACATCATCCTCTGAGAAGACATTGAGCTGCTTTAGCACCTGAAAGA
>JAEVFF010000531.1:464545-594920 GCA_018901945.1 Pugionium dolabratum
ATTTAAGAGACACCTCTTTTCTCATTGTAATCATGTTGTTATAACTGTCAATCTCTGATGCTTTATGCTAAGCTTTTAGAGCTGTGTCCTTATATAATATATATTTTCTCTAAAAATCCAGGTCAACATCAGAAGTATTGATGAGGCCGTTGTCATTGGTGCTGCTCTCTCATTGTCATCTTCAGCTTTTGTTCTACAGGTATTAGGAGAGTTGCAATAACCTAAATAGTAACCAAGAAGAGGCAAACCAATCAAGTATTTAGTAGGCGTCTTTCTTCATATTTTTATTGACAATTTCAAATGTATATAGCTTCTTGCAGAGAAGGGCGAGCTACCCACAAGATTTGGATCAGCAACCTTGGGAATTCTTCTTCTACAGGTTTTTATCCTGTATAACTTCCATCTTCTGTTTAATGGATTTCTATCTGATATTCCGTGAGTTATAGAACTTTGGATTTGGGAAAAGATATCTCTTTTTGCGGAAATTCACCAAAAAGATATGCAAAAATCTTGTGCAAACACTGTATCTAGACAAAATCTTTCGCTTACTACTCCTTGCATTGCTTACAGGATATAGCTGTTGTACCATTACTAGTTGTTCTTCCGGTGTTGGAGAGCCAGGTAATTGGCTATCTCCTTGCTTTTTAGTTTATTTATTATGAAACCATAAAAGCTAGCATTAATATCTTAATCTTCGTAATTTGGAAGACGCTTGTTGGGGAAAGCATCTGGCCGATGCTTGCTAAAGAAAGTGCAAAGGCTCTTGCTGGGTTGGGAATTCTCTCGCTTGGAGGAAAATTCCTTCTCCGTAGAATTTTTGAGGTAACTTCTTTCATGTCTTTATAACTTGACAGAACCTTTTTATTAAATCCCCTTTTTTAGTGAGTGAATACAGGACAATGTTTTATTTGGTGCAGTGCTTAACTCTAAGCCCAAAACAATATTCAGGTTGTTGCAGAAACCAGAAGCTCCGAAGCTTTTGTGGCACTTTGCCTTCTCACAGTTGCTGGGACTTCACTTTTGACTCAAAAGCTTGGTTTCAGCGACACGGTTTGATTTAATTTTCATTTAAAATACAAATTCCATCTAATATCTTCGCTCTATTGTCCTAACTAAATTTTACTCTGAAGCTTGGAGCTTTTCTTGCTGGAGCACTTCTAGCGGAAACAAATTTCCGGACCCAAATCGAAGCTGATATTAGGCCATTTAGAGGTTTGCTACTTGGTTTGTTCTTTGTAACCACAGGAACGTCCATTGACATGGAGGTAAAGATTCAACTGTTTCTGCTGAAACATATGAAACGCTTCACGCTTGTGCTCATGTGGTTAATATCTTTTGCAGGTTCTGTTTCGTGAATGGCCTAATGTCCTCTCACTCTTGGGTGGTCTGATCGTGATTAAAACACTGATTATAACTGCACTTGGTCCTCGAGTTGGCCTCACTTTACAAGAAAGTGTAAGAATTGGTTTTCTTCTTTCTCAGGGAGGAGAATTTGCATTCGTTGTTTTCTCTCTAGCCAACAGGTTTTTTCTAAGTTCTAACTGCCAATATTATTGCTCAAATATCTCCAAAAGATTCTGTTAAATCAACATTTCCATGCTAATCTGGTGGTCATGATTGTTACAATCATATGTGTAGGCTAGGAGTGCTTCCACTTGAGCTGAACAAGCTGCTCATTATCGTAGTTGTTTTGTCAATGGCGTTAACACCCACCCTTAACCAACTTGGAAGAAGAGCTGCCGATTTTCTTGATGAGAAACTTGATCCTGGAGAGGTAATTATTAAAGTTTTACTGGTGGTTTTCATGAAAAATATGATTTGCATTCATCACGGCGCTGTCAACATTTCTGCAGAAAATAGAGGAAAATGTGAACTTTGATGTTAGCGAATCAATTGTCATCATTGGATTTGGACAAATGGGTCAGGTAATCATTTTTATCCTGGAAGAGTTGTGGTAAGTGGTTTCTTATCGAGTCGATATGATTTTGCAGGTGCTGGCCAATTTTTTGTCAACTCCATTGGTCTCAGGAGTAGATAGTGATCTTGTGGGATGGCCTTATATTGGTTTTGATCTGAATCCTGCTGTAGTGAAGGTCTGAAACAGATAACAGATTTTTTTTATTCCTGATAGGATAAATCGTTGGCAGTGTAAACTGGTTACTTTTTATGTTGGTTTTTGGCAGGAATCAAGGAAACTAGGTTTCCCCATATTGTATGGAGATGGTTCTCGCCCATCGGTTTTGCAATCTGCAGGCGTTTCATCACCAAAAGCTATCATGATAATGTATAAAGGCAAGAAGAGAACCACTGAGGCTGTTCAAAGACTCCGTCTTGCCTTTCCCGCGGTTATTTCACTCTTCCTTCCTCATTTATCAATTAAAACTCTGATTGGTAAAACTGCAGAATATTGGTAATTTAAATCATTCCGCCATCCCACGACTCTGCAGTTTAGCAATCAGAACCTAAATCTTCATTAAACATATAGAAACAGTAAGTCAAGTGGCAACAATTCCTAGCATTCAACCTAAACTCCGGTTGCTTTTATATTATTTACCAGACTCCGATTTATGCACGAGCTCAAGATTTGCCTCATCTCCTTGAACTAAAGAAAGCAGGAGCCACAGATGCAATTCTCGAAAATGCAGAGGTTAATTTTGTTTAAAAAAGAATCACATCTTGAATCTTGATCACTGACATTTCTGTCTGATCGAGTTTGTTTGTTTCTCTTCACCTGCACACAGACAAGTTTACAGCTTGGTTCGAAGATGTTGAGAGGATTTGGAGTAATGTCTGATGACGTAAGCTTTCTGAGTAAAGTTTTCAGGGACTCAATGGAGATTCAAGCTCAAGAAGAAATCAGTGCTACCGAAGCCAATGCTGGTTCACAAGATCAGCTCATGAAGCCGATGCAAATGAAAGCTTCTGATATAAACACAGACTCTTCGCAAGTCCAGCTCATGAAGCCAATGCAAGTGAAAGCTTCTGATTCAAACGCAGACTCCGCAGAGATTCTTCAAGAAACAGATGGTTTGAGTCAGCCTGAGATTGATTCTTCTGTGAATACAGATAATGGGTTTGTTGGTACAGCTGAGAAACCAAAAGAATAGAAAACAGAAATTGGTGCTCAAAATCTAACAGTTTTTTTTTCTGCTTCCAAATTGACTTCTATATTCGTTTTGTGATTATTGTGCATAATTCCTTCAGATTTTATCGTTATCAAAAATCCAAATTCAAGTTCTTTGCAGATCTTCATTGTATAGATTTGTCTGTCCATATCTGCGGTGACCAAAGCATTAGTAGCTTCGGTTCTGTCTTGCTTGTGTTTGCTATATCGATTCGGTTTCGTATGCTCTTTCTTTTGGATTAAGTTTTCGCCTTAAAAATTAAAAATAAAGCTATACATAAAAATTCTTTTCATTAAATGTAACATAACTCTGTTCTAGTAAATATATAATTATATATACAACGAACAACTTAATGATGACACAATTCTGGTTCGAACATGAGATTGAGTGTACGTGTGTTTTACTCCATCGAGATGGGTCTATAAGGCTTAACAAAAGATTGAAGAATTACTAATTAATGTTTCATAACTTATAGTATAAATATAATATTATTCTCAAGATTTTATAAATATACATATGCAAAAATTATGTATAAAAGTATATTGGGTCGTTAAAATTTGAAAGGAAAAAGTAGTAAAGTTTTTCTTTTAAAATTGGTTAGACAGCTGCCTAGGCGAAAATTACACGATCTAGACGGTATAAAATCGGATACGGCAGCCGATTTGAACGCAACTCTCTCTAATGCCTAAGCAGTCGCCTGAACGAACTAGGCAACGTATATTTAGAACATGGGTTTCACTCTATCATCTGCGATCGTTCTCGTAACGCGCGTTATTGTAGAGATGCTGACATAGCCTCTTTTGATTGGATGGTATGAGCCACGCGCTCTTTGTTTCGTTTGGTAAGACGCATTAAATAAATTTCTTTTCGTTTCGTTTTGTAAAGTTCTGTATAGTCGTGAAATTTCAAATCTGAAACTTATTTGGAATAACCTAGAAAGCTCTGCATAGATTCCGTTGGGTTTAAAGGTTTTCGTGACGATTCTCCGATTGAATTTTGGCTTTGTTGTTGATTGGATCGAATCGATTGCGATTTGTAGGAGGAGAAGGAAATATGGCTCAGGCGGTAGAGGAATGGTACAAACAGATGCCGGTAATCACTCGTTCGTATCTCACGGCGGCTGTTGTTACCACCGTTGGGTGTTCGCTCGATGTATGTGCTAATTCCCTCACCTTCGAATCTTTGTCTTCTGTTTCCGAAATTCAATTTTTTTTCTGGGCTTTTCTTTTCCGAATCTTTATGGGTTGTTTTTTCTTTTCTTTGCAGATTATATCTCCGTATAACCTATACTTGAATCCAACCCTTGTGGTGAAGCAATACCAATATTGGCGTCTCGTTACAAATTTCTTATATTTCCGGAAGATGGGTAAATTTCTTATACTTCAGAATTTGACACAATATTTATTTGTCTTTTCTTCCTTTCCTTTATACCAGTGGTTGAGTAGAAGCTCTGTTTATGACTTCAAAACTGATTCTCAGTGCTTAATATTATCTCACATTGATTTCTTGTGTTACCAGAAGTACTAGCAACTTGCCTTATATTCATTTCACTGATGTAGGTAAGTAGTGAGTAATTCTTAGTTTGACGAAGGTTTCCTTTTTCGATTTCAGAGAATTAGAATAACGTTGTTAAGAGGCTTTACTGGTGTTGTGTTGGTTGGGTTGAATTTTCGCATCACTCATTTGAGTCTTTCTGCTTTTTTTTGGGTCAATTTCTAGCACTAGGCCAGGTTTACCTCCTGCTTGTAATTGTATATCCACTCTGCCTAATTTGCTTTCGCTTGTTGTCGGAAATGTCTTTTGGTGTTTTTAATGCAGATTTGGACTTCATGTTCCATATGTTCTTTCTTGCACGATACTGCAAGCTCCTTGAAGAAAACTCATTCAGGGGGAAAACTGCTGATTTCTTGTACATGCTCTTATTTGGAGCAACTGTTCTAACGAGTATTGTACTCATTGGCGGAATGATACCGTACTTGTCGGAATCATTTGCTAAAATCATCTTCCTCAGCAACTCATTGACTTTCATGATGGTATAACACCTTGTTTCCCACAAATCTAAGTCTATCTCAAAATCAGCTAAACAGTCTCCTCGGGTCTACAGGTCTATGTATGGAGCAAACAAAATCCTTATATTCACATGAGTTTCCTTGGTCTGTTCACCTTCACAGCAGCTTACCTCCCATGGGTGAGTTTTTAACTAAAAATTATCCGGTTCCATGCAATGTTTCATAACCAAACAATATTTTTCTGCAGGTGCTTCTTGGCTTCTCTGTCCTTGTTGGTGCCAGTCCTTGGGTGGATCTTCTGGTAACATTTTCTCCAATCACTTTCAATATTTATCATCTGCAAGCCTAACCAAAACATTACAGGGGATGATAGCAGGTCACGCATACTACTTTCTGGCTGAGGTTTATCCGCGAATGACTAATCGCCATCCCTTAAAGACTCCATCATTCCTCAAAGCCTTATTTGCAGATGAACCAGTCGTGGTGGCACGGCCAGAAAACGTGAGGTTTGCTGCTGCACCTTTCGATGAAATCCACCAGGACTGACTCTGATCATACACTTTCCAAACCGGAACACCATTTAGTTCGATGTTTTGGTCAGATCTGACGCTCTAGGTTTGACCCACACACACCGTAGTGTCCGTTAGTTGGGTGTGTTTTGGTCCCTTCTATGTCTTCTTTATCTTGTTGTGTATACCAATCTGTTTTGCTCTTACTGCTTATGGGGATATTGGACACACTCAAATTGTACACAAACATCAACCACTCTCGCAATGTTTGAGGTCAAAGTCCTTTGTTTGTTTTTCACTTTTAACAAGAAAATAATTTTCAATTCAACATCGGACTCGAATATCAGAAGTCAGGACAAATGTTTCGTTTCTGTTCTCTTTCCATCTCTCCCACTCAAAGATCAAGGCTGATATACTTAGCTCGAAGATTTGCTGAATTATCTTTTGGCCTTGAGCGTTTCGCACGTGCCACGAGTCACTTTGCTTCACCAAGATTTGATAGATGCATATGGAGTTGACACCAGCAAACACGTAACCATCAACAAATCAATTCACGATATGAATGGCGTCCACAGTAAGACAGTTACACCATGACAGAGCACTGAGGAAGAAAAGTTTGATTGGGAAGATATGAGCCCTACCTTAGAACGTTGCAAGGCTGGTGATTTTTTCCTATCATCTGTAAGGGACTAAGGGCAAGAACCAGATTCAGTAACACATGATTTTCATTTAGATTATGACGTTAAGAATGGTGTAAGTCATCAGCTACGAGAAAATTGGAATTTGTCACAGAATTTCTCTCGTTCATCCAATCGTGGTAATTATACCGTAGCAGGAAAGGACTTGAAAGTATTGGTGATAGTTTTCAAGATGGTAACTCACGTTTTGATCGTGGCCGTCCTGTTGTATCAAGAGTTGGGTTTTCTGGTGCCGATGCTCTTCCTAATGGGACATGCCCCCCATCTGAGTGTTAGAGGGTGGAACTCTCTCCTTGTACCTTCTGCTCACTCGCATGCAAATCCTGGTAATGCCATGTCAAACCATTTGCATGGTAAGCCTTTATATAGGCCAGAGACCCAAGTCTCCCAGAGTCATCTCAATGATATGACACACCAGAATCAAATTCTAGGTAATTATTTGCCTTCAGCTGAAATGACTCGAAGCCAATGCAATCACTGTTACCCCACATAAATCATGGATACCCTCCACAAATGTCAACCATTAGACCATCTTTATTAATTCATGGTGGAGATATTTTAGGATACGACACTTTATTATTTATTTGATTATACTTTATACATAATACTTCGAAACATTGACAAACTAGATTGGACTTTGTTTCCTCGTGCTTTAGTTAAGCAAATACAAGAGTAAATTGAAGACTGAGATCTGTGACTTGGGATCGGGTTAGCTTGGTTAGAAAAATTGGGCGGTATCCAAATGTGCCAATATAGTTTTAATAGAAACTAATAGTTCTAATAACAGACTTTACCCACATAGAATGCTACTGCCACAAAAAGGGTTTAAAAACAACAAAGAAACACACACAAAAAAGTGTTCAAAAAGCAACTTAGAAAGTGAAAGCTCCTAAAACCGTGGTTTGGTTTCCAGCAGAAGTCAATACCCGAACCTCTTTACCCTTTCTTTCTCTCATCATCTGAGTTAAAAAGATTAAACGCAAAAGGTGCGTTCTTGACTTCCTTTGGATTTTTTTAAAATTAAAACACAAAATTAGAACCATAACCGCCATTTCTCCTTCCTTTTCAACAACCTCTCATTCTTACTTCTGCAGAAAAAAAACACAAATCGATTAAAAAAACACAGTTAATCTTGTTACTACCCCTCTGGATGGTTTAATTTTGCGTTTACACTAATTTATTTGACAACACATACTAATTCTGAACAACAGAACAAAGAGAAATAATCAAATCATACCTGAAAAAGACTAGACTCCTCCTCCTCCTCCTCCTCCTCCCTGACAAGCAAGGGCAGCTTTAATCCTCTCCACCGTACATTTGATCAGACTATTAACCGTAGCCACCGATCCAAGAGACAGTTTAGCTGTTGGAACAGAGTCAACAAGTATCTGAAACGCAACGGTTAAAAGTGACCCAGAAGAAGAAACCACTTCTTGATTCTCATCTCCGGTTCCCACCGAACCATCCGGTAAAATAGCAAAACCAGACGGCAACAGCGCCACGTAATCTGGATCTCCCCCGCTCAGCACCACGTTCATCGCCACTATATCCACCGGCGCGTATATAACATACGAACCAGACGCGTCCGTACAACTCTCTTGTAGAATCAACATGTTGCTCTGGCTCGAATTTCCACTCTGTTACAACGAAAACGAACTATTCTGGATTTCGAAATCGAATAAAGCAAAGCAATTTCTTGATTATTACGATAAGAATTCTTACATTGACTCGGAGCAAGGAGACACAGTTTCCATGTTCACGACCATTGGCTATGTGAGCCATTTCTTGAACCATTCCTCCGTTCGAGAGGATATCCCACTGCGAGACACGGACAAACAAGAAAAAATATTCAAAATCAGCAGTCATTGTTTTATAAACCAGGCCGGTATCGATTCAGAAATGTTATTGGGTGGGTGGTCGGACCGACTCAACCTGTCAAACCTTTTAACATCAGAGCGGTCTTTTAGACTTTTAGTTAGAATCCATGTTATAATGATCAAAGTCGGACCAACCGGTTCGGCCCGGTATTGAACATTGGTCTAAATCCATCAATTTTAAAGATTTAGATCAAGAAAAACCAACTATTGTATAACTCGAACAGTCGTTTACCTCGCTTCTGGAGTTTTCGTCACGGAGGAAATCAAAAACCCGTTTCGGAGCCACTGGGATCCAGAACGAAGTTGCTGCGCTAAGAACAATACCCGGAGGTCGTCCCGGATCATCCATACTCTTCCTGGTCATGACCCGAACATCATCTGATCCTGTACCCGACATTGTCGTCCACGCGTGTGCGGTCGACGCGCCGACGCCGCTGCAGAAACTCATCACCATCCTCTCTGCTAGCTTCAACATGCTCTTCCTCCCTTCAGGACTCGTTATCACTTAATAATTACAAAATAAAAGGACTTAGTGAGTAAAATTAAATACATTTTAAATCAGCCCCGAAAGTATTCAAAGTATCAAAAATAGCAAACAAATTATGTACCAGAAAGATCACCAGCCGGAATGTTGCTGGCCATGGAGCTTGCGAGCCTCTCGCACTGGCGGTCGAGTGTGGCCACCCAACGTTTTGCCCCGAAAGCTAAACCGGAATGTACCAACGGTTTATACATATGGTGAACCGATCTATCATCCACCTCCATATGCTCTATCCATGTAACCTTAAACAAACAAACAAAAAAAATCATTAACAGTATCCAAATTTTAAATTTCAAGCCAAAACTTAATGAATACTCTAGTTGACCCTCTAAATCTTCTGATTTTACCTTGGAGTAACCATTTGTCAATTCTTGAATCAGACAGCCTGAAGGCCTTCTTCGTGTTCTTGAGATCGGATTCGGTCTTAAGCTGTCTAAAGAGACATCAACCACAGCCCAAGAACCGTCGTTATGCTGCTTACAATACCTGACAAAGTAATTCTCACGCGTTGGAACTAGCGGCGACGGAACTTGAAACTCAGCTGTCATCTTCGCGTACCGGAAAAAAAAAAAGAACACAAACCAAACAAAAACGTTCAATGCTGGTTACTAGCTACACCACTTGGCTTAGTTTCTTAAGAAGCAAGTAATAAACCGATATACATACCACTTGCAAGGCACCATTGTAGTTTCCTGCAACCCCAGTGGAAAGAACTTCAAGCGTCAAGGCTCTCGACACAACCCCAGAGAAAACACAAGACCATTGGTTCTTATTCCCACGTCAAAAGATTAAAACTGTTGTTAGATTTCGATAATTCTAGGGTTAAGTTCAATTACTAAAATTAACTTCAAGATCAGGAAAAAATTCAACTAGCTGAATTACCACATCCATGAGAATCTCAACGAGATTGATGTGATTCATTATAACAACAGCAGATTCTCTCGAAGCCTCTGATCTCAATCCAACTGGCTTTGGTCCGATCCCTCTAGGAAATGTTCTGAAATACTCTTCTTCATTGAGAATCTCAATAGAGTTATCGGTTGAAACCCATAACGGATCACCAGCTTGAGCCATTCTCACGAGTTCCTCCATAGCTGCAACTGCGAGCTCGACAATCATAGGCTTATCTGTCTCAGAAGGAACAGAAACTGACCTCAGAATGTCCCCCGTTCCATACATGTCCCCCGCAAACCCTGTCTGATTTCCAAAGTTCCCAACTTCAAGATCAAGCGAACGAGAAGGCGCGTGTATCGCAAGTGGAGCAAAAGACGATCCCAATGGCTTTCCAACGTACTTTGCAGCAATCGCGGAAATTCTATCAATCTGTAGATCAATTGGTACTAAAATCAGATTATATAATGTAATTCAATTCGAGTCACAAATCTTGAAATTTATGCAATGTGTATATACTTCTTCACGAAGACGAGCATTTTCAATCCTGAGATGCTGTTCGTCGAAGGACATTTCACCAATTGCAGCTGGACCGCCACAGTTAGGACATGTAGCATTGCTTAGAGCTTCTTTGTATCTGTTGTTCTCTGCTCTGAGTTTGTCGTTGTCTGACTTTAATATCTGGTTTTCATGTCTCTCGCTTTGTGCCTATACATGGAGACATTACACAAACTAAGTTTCGTGATAATGATGTTATTTGTTAATGGTTACTTGTACCTTCATCTGTGTGCGTTTGTTTTGGAACCAAAACTTTATCTGAAGAGGTTCTAAACCCAGATCACGGCTCAACTCTTTCCGTTGTTTATCATCTGGATGAGGACATTCCTTAAAAAACCTATAAAATCCAAAATAATTGAAATGTTATCAATCAATTGTGGTTATATATAAACTAGAGAGTTTGAATTTTAAGTGTTTTTTTTCTTCTCTTACGATTCGAGTTCTTGAATTTGGCGTTGCGTGTGGCGGTGGTAACGCTTCTTTTTGTTGGGACGTTGGTTAGGATCTTGAAGCTCTTCACCAGAAGGATTATCAGTAGTGACTTCAGTGCCTGATTTGGTCTCGAAATCATCTTCTCGGCTTCCAGTGATTCCAAGTTCGTTATCAGAAGTACTCTTGGGGTTCATATCGAACATGTGATGACTCTCAAACATGTTTGGATTGTACATTGTGATGATATGATTGATTGATTATGATCGATCAAACATATATATGTATATATATTAATCACAAAATGGACTTCTTTGGAGTTGTGAGCGTCGATTTAGGTCTTCAAAGTTGTGATAAACAGTTCTTGATTGACTTTAATTCTCTCCAAGTATATCTTCTACTGTCCAAAATCAAAATCAGATTAGTTAAAGATTATATGTGAAAGTTGACATATATATATAGAATGAATGGAAATGGAAAAAATAATGATATCAACGGAAAGTAATTTATAGACGTTATCAAACTATATAATTTTATCATTTTCACAGTAAGTTACCGTTAACTAAACAAATTAGTCATTCTCTCTCTCTCTCTCTAGTTGTAAAACATATACAAATATTCATACTATTAATAAATTCATCTAATAGAAAAAGACATATTTGAATATTTAAACTCTTACTTTATGATATTACATGTAAATAATAAAGCATGAGAATTTTCTAAGATGTTAATAGTAGAAATAATCAGACATAAATTAAATAATGGCAAACATTTGGATGAACGATAATTAATATTCGACCAAACTGAGACACACCTACATACAAACATAATATATACATATATATCTAAACATAGTTAAGTATATATTTTTTAACTTGTGAAATCTCTTACACAGCAAATGAAAGATTTTATGTTAAATATAGCATATAAACTACAATCATGATAATGGTCTATACATTCATTGTAGAAAAATGTGATATAAATAAGAGGAAACATTTGGATATAGACCATGAAAAATATTTTAAAAGAAAATTATAGTGAGAAAAGACAGCTTTCCTTCAAACTTAAGATGAATCGATCGGTAATAAAATGTATATATACATAATTTATACACATGCACAAAGTAGCATATTTGTGAGTGTATCCATCTCTCTATTGTGTGTACATATAAACAAAAAAAGAAAAGAAAATCAATCTTGAAAGTCTCAAGACTTCTCAAATCATCAGATCTATCGGACATCTAATGATGAAGTAGGAAAAAAAGAGAATTGTGATATTTAAGAAACCCTGAATTGGTTATGGTGAAAAATGAAAAGAAGACCAGTTGTGTAATCCAAATACTTACTCGATTCGATCTGAAAGTTATATCTGAGTTGTGATGAAAGTTTTGAAACCCTAAAGACAGATCTCTTTGTAGTTATTTTTTCCCTTTTGTTTGTTGAAGTTTTGGGTTTGAGTTTATGATATTTCTCTTTCTCTCTCTCATCGCCGACTCAAAAGGTATAGAGAGAGAGAGGTTCCTAAGTTTTTAATCTCAATTGAATTTATTAAAGAAATGAATTGACCTTGGTCTCTGTGCACTAAAACGAACCGTTTTCACTAAAAATACTAAAAGACTATTAATTAAAAAACTATAGAGTGATATAGCTAAATGGTTTAATTAATTGGATGATTAAAAAACAGTATATAGTATATAGGGTTATTTAAAGCGTTGACAATAAGTCAATGGTCCTTTTTGTGACACAACCACCAAGTAGATTTCGTCAAAGCCCTTTTTAACCTCCAACTCCAAGAAAGTTTTTCGTAACGCTTTCTTTAACTATTAGATCATATATATATATATATGTCTTCGCAAAAGGACACTAATACAATAAACTAAACTAAATTCAAAAATTATCTAAGAAAAGAATAACACAAGAAAGATCATAGCACAGTTATAGGAATCGAGATCTTGAGAACCAGAAAAACAACAAATGGAAGATCTAAAGACTTCCCAGACAGCATGCATGCGATAAATCAGATCTAAAACCATAATCTAAGATACATAAATACAAATACTGATATACATATAAATACTAGAGAGAGAGAGAGAGAGAGAGAGAGATCTTACTTTTGGAGACAGAAATGACGAAACCCTAATTTACAGTGATCTTTGGGTTTTGCCTATTTTTTCTTGTGGAGAACAAAAGATCCAGGACAATCAATGACAAAGACAACTAAAAGGGTTGTTTGCTGCAGACCCGGCTAACCGGCCGGTTACTAAAAACCGATGATTTCTGCGATTATCTTAAACCGGGGAAGAGCGAGCTAGCTGGATATTAAGAAACATTAATGGAACCTTACTATAGAAGAGGAGGAAGAAGAAGAGCAGACAAGGAAGAAAGAAAGAGAACAGATGGAGTTACAAGACGAAACTGAAATGAGTTATTGCTGAGCGCATAGAGAGGGTGCAATGCATTTATGATTATCTAAAGCTCCATTAATGCTCTAGAATGAGAAACTTACTCATCATACTTGTTTATATATTAAGAGAGAGAGAGAGTGAGAGAGAGTTTCAGTTCATATAAGTAACAAAAGAACAAATTTTTTTACTGTTTCTTTTAGCTCTCTATAGGTAAATAAGACAAAACTACAAGCGTTGAGAAGAACAATTATGTTTGTTTTACATGTTAATGCATTTCTTTGGCTTCCATACTAATATCTATTACCAACCAATACTCTCTAACCTCTATTACCAACAACAATTCATCAGTTTGGTTAACAGTTAAGATTTTTGATCTCAATGACTGGTTTTTAGTTAGATTGTTTTTTTATAGTATAATATGTGGACATATATGTGATTGATGTATATTGAATGTGTATGTGTCTAATTAAATGTATACTCATCAATATAAATAAACGATTTTATTGCTCATAATTCAGATAATGATAGTATCGTTTTGTATTAGTAATACTTGATACTACTCTATATGCAAGAACTAATTATACGATAGAATGGACGAAGGCATACTTGTTTAGGTCGTCCAACTAATTAATCCTCGTCGATTTGAAGGGTCGTGGCTCTCTTGGCATAATATGATAATAATATAATGCATATATACTTCAATCATCATCACTCCTAGCTCACAGTTTTTTTTTCAAACGTTTGAGTTCAGAATTTTGATATTCGAATTATCAGTCAGATGTCCATAGGTTTAATACAAAAACAACAGAGAAAAACTATTTTTGATAGAATTTGTGAAAAAGGTACAAGTACAAAATTAATGTACTTGTAACTTAATGTTCTTAGCAATACAAAAAAACTAAGAAATATGGTGTAAAAAATTATACCATATTGAACCCATTGAAAAATTGCAATAGATACATATATATATGTATATATATAAACTTTGCTGTAAAAATGTTGGGATTATCTTTGGAACTTGGTAAGGGGTTTTAGAACTTTTTTAGTTCATTAAAATACTTAGAAGTATATAGAGCAAGTTTTAAGTCTGTAAATAATGGATGAACATATATCGTTTTTCAAAATTCGAAAGTTTATCTTTGATGTTGACGATGTTTTAGTCGTGTACCAGTTTGTAAAACATATCATCGAAATAAATTTCTGTGATTATGTTAGAAATTTTTATCAAATACATTTTATTCAAATGTGAATATATATATATATATATATATACACACATATACATGTTTCTACGTTTTAATAGTTGCTTTTGTATACACATTTTTGGTTTTATATAATAGCAAACAAAAACTGCAATAGTTTTTTTTAAAGATATAAACAAATTCTATTGATGATCATTTCTTCCGTACCAAATATACATGTTAGGTCATATGATCCTCCGTTTTATATTAAATGTTATTTCATAACTTGATTTTTTTTTATTTTATGTACTTTTAATGCATAATTTATTAAAAAAGGATTGATAAGAGAAACAAAATTTGAATTATTTAATTAAAGCAGAGGAAATGGTTTTTAATAAATTTTGCATTAAAAGTACATAAAATAAAGCTTATAACAAAGCAATTCTTTAGTTTTATTTATTTTAAAAAACTATTTACATTTTTTTTGTAAACAATATAGCAATTTCGTTTTAAAAGTGCAAAGATCATAGTAAGACGCAAATTGAAACGACTGCGTACCAGACGGTATCGTGATGCGCATTGCAAGAATCAAAAAACGGCACACATTGTGCATATGCGAGACACTTTACTCAGCCATTCAGCAAAGAAACAACACGATGTTCAATAACTTTTAACGGAAAATGTCAGAGCGTGTTAAATCAAAGTGGTAATTTAACAGGTTTTGCAAGGGTAATTAAGTAAATTAAATAAAATAAAACGCTAGAGCAATGGGGACGTCACCTTCAAATAATTAGATAGTGGGAAAGAGTGCTACTGTTACCTACCAACCAACTCATTTACTGCTTCTAAATTATATTTTCTTTCCTCAAATTTCATATGAATTTTTATTTCCCTATTTTGAAATTTTATTACATTTGCGTAAATATTATTCTTGATTATAAAAGCAAAACTTCAGACAAGATTCTTTGTCCTAATTATGTAATTACTTCCTTTGAATTTTTGTTTTAATTAAACGAATGTAACACTTTCAAAGTCAATATCAAAGATATTATAAATTGGGGAAAAAGGGCAAATGCTGATTAGTTGATATACACATGGGACCGAATCATTTAATTTTATTTAGTAACATTTCAGCTTATGTTGAAATTTTATCTGGCCCACATTTTCGAACTTGAATTTTGTTTTTATTCGAATTCGGACTTTCATTTTATTTAAAGAAGACTATTGAATAAGTTCATTTTCTCAAATTCATTAATTAAAAAAAGTAAAATTTGGATAATCTATGCTATATTTAACTTTATTTTTAAGTTAAGAGACACTTTTTGCCCAATAAAAAACTTCATGTTGTGTATAATATTATAAAAGTGCAAACTTTAAAAATCCTACTAGTTTCTTTTAATTTAATTTTTTGAACAAGCTGAAGTTAGCTGACGTGAGTTGTCCTAATTTCTAGATATTTAATTATTCTTCTTTCTTTCTTTTTTAATTTGATTTATTGAGTGTTTAAATAGTAACTTTATATACATTGTAATATAAAAAAAAGTCAAAGTGTATAGAAGAGAATGAGCTGGCAATATGCCCTTCAAGAAATCAAGAGAATCTGTCACATCTGCTTTCCTATCCCTTAGGAGTGCCCTCCTCAATTACTTAATAAAACTGTTTAAAATTTTATTGTAATTTTATGTTAACAACAGTATATTAAATTAAAATTTGGTTGTTTAAATGAAGTTGTCATGATACTTAGATTAATTATTTATTTTAATTTATACTTTATAAGTTAAATTAGATAATATAAACAGTTTGAAAATAAAAATTTCTGTTGTTTAAAACATTTTGTATGATATTTTAATATGCTTTTATTTTAATTTTTATAAATGTAATTGATCAAATAAAGATAAAATTACTTTATTGTCTTTTAAACTACAATATTTTATTATTAGGTGAATGTCTATATTCTAGTAATTGACCAAGAGATGAATGTTTCTATAGTTTAATCTTTTGAAACATATTTTTTTATAGATTGTTGATGTAAACTCACAAATCTGACGAGTTAAATTCACCACTATTTCACACAAATTGTCTTGTTTTTTTTGTGTCTATTTATCTCTAAATTTACATAAAAAACATTCAAACTACAAAACTAGAAATATAGAGAAATCCAGAAAAAGAAATCAACAACAAATGCAAACAAAATCCGTTGAGTATTCACAAAGGTGATCAAACTTTTGATTTTTTTTTCTTGCATCTATTATTATATATTCTAAATTAGTCGAGAAACAGTTGATTTATATGAAGATTTGGATAAAATAGATGATTTTGAAGATTTTGGAGATGATAATGATGAAGAGGATTTCTTTTTTCTACTATTTTTCTTGTTTTTATTTTTAGGTAAATGTATAGGTGTGACTGGAGGAGGTACATCTCTCAATGTGTCTGATATTGTTCGTTGGCTTGATCCTTGATCAAAATCTGCATATTCAAAATCAACATAATATAACTAGTTTTCTCTAATCAAATAGAATCTATTGTTAAGAAATCACGACTAATTAATTATTATAAAAAAAGAATGAATGCTATAAAAAAAATAATCTAAAAACTTCCGTAAAAATTATAAATTGTTATGCTTATTTCCAGAGTTTATTTCAGTTTTTAAGTTACAAATAAAAGTATAACAATCTCCATTTTCTTTTTCGAATATGCAAAAAAAATTAGATAATCCATATAGATTTTAAAATAGTGATCTAATAAATTTATTTATGAGTGGATTGAAATTGTAACTTGAAAATACAAAAACCATTTAAGAAAAAAATCAAAATTGAAAAGTAAAAAAAAAAAAGAACTTACCAGTGGAAGAAGAAGTGAAAAAAGAAGTAGAAGGTCTTGCATTACTAAAAGAGGATGGTCTTGGAGATAAAACCTCAGCTCCTATCTTAAACTCACTCATCTTCACAACAAAATATTCATATATTAGCTTTGAATTGTTTACTTGTTAGAAAACTATATAGTATATATATATAATTATCACATATATATAAGCAAAAAACAGTAAAGAACATACCCAACCAGGAGCACTACCAGTGGAACCCTCCCAGCCAATATGAGCCACATGTTTTACATCTGTTGGATATCCAATTTCTATTTCATCTCTCTCTTTCTCCATCGCTGAAAATTAATTATATCTTTCTCTTATCATTAAAAAGTACAAATTACATGACAACTATTAATATTATGTCATTAGCATTTAGTATAATTAGTGATTACATGTTCGAACACAAAAGAAACATTAGAGAAAACCATATGATTAGATTCTTATAAGTAGCTATAGTATTAAAATAAATTTGAAGAGAGAAAATGATGAAGACTATTACCAAATATTTGAGAGATACATTTGAAGCCTTTATAGATTCCCTTCATTTTCATTGACATTGTTGATGAATTATTTATGCAGGAATGTCTTGAATTGTCGTTTCGTAAACTTTATTACCCACAAAATATGTCTCCTTTCTATTATGAAGATTGAAGAAGCCCAATAGTAATCTGTGTTCCTCTCTCACTCTTTCTTTGTCTCTCCTACTTCAAAGTTTCTTAAAAAGAAAAATAAGAAGTTTCAGTTAAGTAATCATGTTTTGATATATATATATATATGGAAAATATCATAAAGGAAAAAAGGTATATAATGCATGTGATATATGAATAAGGTTTCTCCAATGGAACAAGATAAGAATTTATTCGTTTGATTAAAAGTTCTAAGCGTAAATGCACATAAATGTTACATTGGTTTAATATATGAACATTTATTTCGATTTTGAGGATTTGACACTTGGAGCCTAGGGTTTTGTATTATTGATGACTTACAATTAAGAAACAAATGAGAAATTTACCTGTACAATCTTATAGATTGGTGGGAAAAAATGATAAACACAAAATAGAAGAATAGAAAAACAGCCTCTCCTCTATGCTTCTTTCATATTTTGGAAAAGCTTCTCTTGATAAATCACAAAACATATTATATAATGTACAAAAAGAATTTTAATGGAAAAACATAATTTCTCACTGAATTAAAGTAAAAAATGAATTTTAAAAGAGAGAAGATGGTGAAGGCCACAGGAAGAAGAAGAAGAAGAAGGAGAAGAAGGAGAAGAAGAAGGAGAAGAAGGAGAAGAAGACGGAGACTCAGTCAGGGCTTAAGGTAAGAGATAAGTAAGTGGAGCACCATGAAAAGGCATCTACATATATATAAATTACAACAGGAATGTTTCAAGATGCAAGATAATCAGTAATTAATGATTATTCAGTATATATATAGACACAAATGATGATAAGTTACCAGCTAAAACTTGATGTGGATTTAATTAACTAGCCACTATAATTAGTTTCATAAAAAATATTAAGGGTAATTAATAAAATAGCATTGTTTAAAAAAAAATTTCTAGTTGTAACACAATTGATTTAAATTTTCAAAAATAGTGCAAATTTATTATTAAAATTTTTTAATTTTTTTTAATAAAGAAAATTAAACCCTAAACTGGAAAAAACTAAAATATAATATTTTAATTTTATTTATAATTTATTTATAGTAAATAAGTGTTTTTACAAAATAATTTGTACTATTTTTAGATTCTTTAGTTTAAAATTTTAAATTTAAAAACATTTAAAAAAATATTATTTTAGGATATTATTTAGAAAATTAATTTTGTTGTGTTAAGATTTATTATCTGGCATTTGGGAGTTAATGCGGGGTTTAAGCCAAATATCATAGAGAGATAGAGACAACTTTAAAATGCATGCATATTTAATTATACAAAGTACAAACTGAGAATTTTCACCATATTTGTTGATCACACGTTTGTTTTTTAGCTTTCTTGCAGGTATAAACCTCCCAACTGGCCGATAAAAAATGACAAATCTCCTAACCATTTTTTTGCTAGTTTTTTTAACACACAATTCTAAAACTACCAT
Organism: Pugionium dolabratum; assembly: GCA_018901945.1. NCBI lineage: Eukaryota > Viridiplantae > Streptophyta > Magnoliopsida > Brassicales > Brassicaceae > Pugionium > Pugionium dolabratum. Next base: position 483,727 of record JAEVFF010000531.1, read on the forward strand.
GACATCCTGCAATATAAATGTTTTTTTTCTTTCAAATCTTTCAATTGAACAAAATTCTTGTAACTTTGAAACTAGAACATTTCTAGTGGTGTTTGATAGAATTGTTATTCTTTACATTCAAGTGTTTATTTATTTAATTTAATAATTTTTTAAAACCCCATCCACTTATTTTATTTTGACTAATCTGTCCCAGTTTCATTAACTGTTATTTCGTTATGTTTTTGATTCTCATGGGATAGATCATAATAAGGTATTATTGTTCTTTTTAACATATTTGTTTTAAGGAATTTATTTTAAACTACTATAAATGAATGACATATAAATATATTTAGATTAACAGAACACTTTAAATTGGCAACTTTTTTATTTGATTTTGCCTGAACCGAACAAATTCTGTCAATTATATATGTGTATATATTGTTATAAATGTGTGCAGTTTTATTAATAAATCGTATAGAAACATTTTAGAGAAAGCTATTCAACTAACTTTTAGACTTGATACAAAACCACGAATCTACTATATATTAAAGGAGAAGCACTAAAGATAAAAATTGCTGAGATGTCAGCACCAGATTTATTCTTAGAAATTTTTAAAAAAAATTTTAAAAAAAAATTAAAGAAATTTATCATCGTCCAATTCGTTTAAAACAATATTATGTTACAATATTCTCTAAAATTTACGTTTAACCGTTGCAATCAATGATACCATATTTGACTTTCTTTAAATATTCATACATTAGACTAATTGTTAATAATGTCGTATCACATCATTTTAACTTATTATTTAATTTCCTATAAATGTATATATATTACAATAAATATTCAACATTTGATTTTTATATATGTTAATATGTTACAATTACAACTCAGAAATTACCATTTTTATCATTATGCCAGTTCATATTTTAGATACGCTATCATTTAATAACACAATAAAAATTTCATAGACATGATTTTTTAAAACTCCTTATTCTTAAAACTAACTTACCATTTTCAATGTTTATGATGATTGCCGTTAGGTGTGCTTGCCATTTAAACCCAAAACCGCACATTCACCATTTAAAATTCTCATCCCATTGATATTTTTAGCATAATTTAAAAAAAAATCAAAATTAAATTATAGAAAACCCTAGATACTCACTATATAATGTCCATTATTTTGCTTCATCGTCACTCAAACACTCTAATCTTATAAATTAGTATACATAGTTTCGTTTTTTTTCCATAATTTTAGTTACCAATCTTTATTCTTTGAAACCATTCAAAACGCAATTGAAAATCAGAGTGAAGATTTTAAAATTGTAAAAACAATTTCTCAATGGTATTGAAACTTTTGAGATGATTGTCATGGATGAAAAAATTTTTCTTGAACAATTTAACATCGTTTTATTTTCTTTTCTGCATATATTAATTTCCTTTCTATTTTATTATTTCTTCAACATTTATTTTTTTCTGCATATATTAATTTTACTTTTATATAATATTAATATTTAAATTAATAATATAAAATAAATAAATAAATTTCTCGTGCACAGCACTTATACCTATAAAAACAATACTGTTTCACAAGCAAACGAAGAAAGCAACACTGAGGCTCCTCCACCAAATACGTAAAATCCAAAGAGTAACATTTGTTTCCAAAACTCTCAAAAAGCTCAAAGAAGCCAATGAAGCAGAGACTTACTTTATGTGGAAAGTTTTTACTTTTTAGAATCGGACGACGTCTTGTAAGCAATCAAAGAAATGAGTGATTTTGATTTTCTCTCTTCCGGCATAGATAGCTTCTGCAGATCCACCGTGTTCTCCTTGCGCCGCCATCTCAATTAGCATGTAAAGCTTCTTGATTGGCATCTGCGGTCAAAATAAAAGTATCAAACCGTGTTTTTAGAAGTAGCAAAAAGCATAAAGATTCTTCTTCTGGTTTTGACAGTTTCATTTCTGGTAAAACTATGTTACAAACATACGTCATCGAGAGCCTCGGCAGCTGCTTCAACATCATCCTCTGAGAAGACGTTGAGCTGCTTTAGCACCTGAAAGAACATAGACAAAAACGAATAACCAAGAATCCTGAGCTGATGAGCAATGGAAAGACTTAAAGTATTTATCCTGGTTGAGTAACTAAAATTTTACTCATGTTTTCTTTGAATGGATGTTGGAGTTTTCAGTGTGGAATGGGACAACAAATTCAAATGTTTATAGTCAACGAAATATTTGACGAAGAAAACAAGTTGCTAACGACTATTTTACCTTCTTTGCGTCCTCTGCTCTCAATGTCGGAACAGAATAAGTGACGGAGAAGGACTCAATGATACCGACAGAATCTAAGAAGGTTAATTGACTTGTTGTCCCAAAGACGAGAAGTTTCTTCCCCTGTTGACCAGATATTTGACCAAATTATAGATTTCCACTGTAAGAAACTAACTACTGATGATTAAGAATGAAAGAATATGAATAAGAAATTATAAAAAGCACCTTAGGAGGAAGTCGTTTGAGAAGGACCATTAACGTCTGTGAAATTATGTTTGAAAAACGAGGTCCGATTGCTACGTACTCCAATAATCTGTAATATCAGAAATTTTCAAGTACTGACTGGAGCTGAAGAAAGAAACTACAAAATTATGCTATATCAGCCAAGTATTGAATGGAAACAAATAGCAGGTAACAACCTTTCAATATCGTCAAGGATAATGATGCTCATTGGTGATTTATAAGCATCCTCAAAGACCTGTCTCATTCACACCAAAACCGATTGTCAGGAGACAGGACAAAATAACTGCAAATAGAGAATTTTTCAAAGCACATACCTTGACAATGTGAGCACATTTTGTGCTCTCATGAAGACCAATCATAGTTTCTGCAGAGACCTACAAAATAGCAAAAATCAATATCACACAAAGATAAAAAAAAGACTGTAAGGTCTATATATGTTGTATAAAGAAAGACGCATACTTACTATCTTAACATATGGGAAGTCACTATCAATGCCAACAGTTGCCGCTAAAGCAGTTTTCCCACTGTCCCAGAAAAGTTAAAAATAAGCAAAGGCTTACAGAACACTAAGCCAAAAATAAATGTGGGTTAGCAACTAATAAAGATACCTTCCACTGGGGCCCTCCAGAAGGCAAGTGACTAGGGGACTTCTAGTACTAACTTTAACTTGCTCAACTAGAAGCATAGCTCTTTTGTAAATGTGATTATGTCGATCACCAGAATCCACCATTCCATTGAGTCTACATGCATGTCAAAAACATCAATACATGTTTGCCAAGTAGGAAATACAAATTATACAATTGGCAGTGAGATAACAGCAAAAATAAAATTACTAGGAACTGGTCCTTCATCTAATGAGACGGAATTTTGGCTCTAGGAACTAATTCAGATCAACCCCAAAGTAACCCACCCAAATATGAAATCAGAAATCCAAATTGACTAGAGAGATAAGAAAACCTAGCCCTAGGGGTAACAAAACTAAGTACTCACAGGAAAGAAGAGTATTAAGTTTGGCTTTGAAGCTAATATCCGCACATCTATGTGGAAAAGGCTCTTTCTATCAAGTAAGCCCAAAGCTTCTAAACAACCACACACTTATTAAAGCAAATTACCTGCAGCGCTCAAGGTCATCTGTGGAAGCTCCGAATGCAGGCTGAACTTCATGGATTGCGTGAAGAAAATCCTCCATAGTGATCTTGATATTCTCCTCTTCCACTGGCTTTGTAAGATCATCCATGCTTAATTGTCTGTTTAGCGCATATGATGTAGCACTTTTAACAACACCTTCAAGCTCTGCACCACTGTAATTTTTTGTTCGAGCAGCTGCCAGGACAAGACACACTTATGTTAGTACGCCACTACTCCAAAGATAAAAAAATGAATTTCTTATGTCTTCCTAATACAAGATAAAAGAGGCATTTGAAGAGTTTTATATCTGTCACTCGGTTAAGTGGTGGTACTAGAATTATAGAACAGGTCTAACAAACATTCCATGAGTTGAGCAAGTATCAATGGAGCCATACCAAGCTCTTGAAGATTGATATCAGGACCAAGAAAAGAATTTTCCTTCATCTTGTTTGTATGAATCTGAAGAATTTGTAGGCGCCCAGCTTCATCAGGAAGGCTTATCTCAACCTGAACTTCCAGTCTTCCAGGCCTATAGTCAAATGACAAAATAAATTTTTTAAATTTGCATGTACTACACTGATTCCAAAAGTTCATATAGCTTTGGATGGTATCTTCACATAAGAAAAATAAAGAAAAGAAAGATATAAAGCCTAATTCAAAACCTTCCGTTACTGCTTATGATGTAACTGAAGTAGAAAAGAAGCAGCAGCGCTATCAAGTAGCACAAGGATGGAGATACCTTAATAGAGCTTCATCAAGCAAATCCTTTCTATTTGTCATTCCAATAAGCAAAACATTGTTCAAGGCCTCCACACCATCTATCTGGAAAAAAGTGTTAGCCACATGGGTGAAAACTCCGGACAAACTGACAGTAGATTGATCTTTCACTGACCTTTGTCAAAAGCTGGTTTACAATACTATCATGAACACCTGTGCCATCTCTGGTTGAGCCTCTTGACTGAAAATCACAAAGCATACAATTTTAGTTTATTACCATGAAAATCATCAACAACTTCCAGAGGATAGTCACAGCACAGAGTACGAAGCAAGATAATTACATGGAACTAGTGGGACTGGTCGTCAAAATTTAAAACATATTTACAACTTTAAATAAGCAAATTTATCTACATAAAAGTCGTTTACCTTACAAATAGCATCAATTTCATCAAAAATAATGACATGCAATTCACTAGCATCCCCTGAGAAAGAAATAAGAGTGGCAATTAGCATTTTGTGTGAAAAAAGAAAAGAAAAAAAAACACAGATCAAGGAACACAATTTTTCCTTACCAAGGGTCCTCTGATCTTGCTCAGCATCTGCAAATAAGTCTCTTACATTCTTTTCTGTCTCACCAACAAACTTGCTCAGCACTTCAGGACCATTAACTATCTATTATGCCAGCAAAAGAACAGCAGAAGCATTAAACATGTAGATTTCTGGACAAGGGCAATGAATCAACTAAGAAACTAAGTAATCAAACATAAGTTAGTAACTGATAGTAGCAAATAATAAAAATAGATTGTGAAGCTGTCACTTTATGAACAAAATACTGAGCTAGTGAGAATTAAACAGTCAATAACAGGTTTAAAGGTATCAATCTATTCAGGGTAAAAATATTCATCACGAAGGGATAAAACAAATCAGGTGCATAAGTATGTGTTAAAACCTATATAATGAACTAGTTAAAGGATACATTAAAATTGGGGCTACAAGCGTCTAAGTTATCACATCTCTTCTAGAGAGCGTATTAATAGGATCAGAAATACCTTTGGATCCTTTCCATTCAGCATCTTTCCAATTTGTCGTGCCATAAGGGTTTTGCCAGTCCCAGGAGGTCCAAATAGAAGCATACCTTTAACGTGCTTTATCCCCAGTCTGCAAGATCGAGAAAAATAAACTCACAAGGAAAAAATACACAGAATACAGTCTAATATTTACTTGAAGAATGAATCCCAGAACCTGCTCGTCACATGAGGAGGAAATACACGAGAAGCAAAAGCTCTTCTAAATATATCAGCAAACTCTGCACCCAGACCACCTATGCCCAGCGACTCAAGGTTAAATTCCTTATGTTTGAATATATTGCTGCTAGCAGCTTCCCGTTGATTGACAATCTGCATAACAACGTACAAGTTTAAAGTGAGGACACAAGATGGCAATAACACATCTGTTTCAATAAATGCAGATGTAAGATTAAATCACAATTTGATAAGAATTTGTAGAGTAGCCGATTCAGCCACACATAACTATAGAGCTTATCTAAATCGGACCTTTATGCCACTTGAGTTTGATGCTTCAAACACAATATATGTATCTTTACAAAGCATCCCTCTTTCGATGCCATTAGATTGATCCTGACCTTCTACGTCCGCTCGATTTACCGTAAGAATGTAATTAGTTCCATGATACTCAAATGTCGCTTTCTGGCCCACAGTCAATACCTGCAGCAGTGCGCATTGTTTCCATAAATCAGGGCTAATATGATTTATCACTTAACCTTAAAAATGATACTACATGGTGTAGAAACACATAGACTAATATCCTGAAAAGCAGTTATTCAGCAGAAAAGTGATATCAATGATAGGATCCATGCAGATTACTCTATCGGAAGTCTCTACGACGTAATCTGTTTAATATATACTATTATACTTTAGATGTTTATGCATCGTCGTTTCTCTCATTTTCCTCTTAGATGCATGCTTAAACCACAGCACATGACTTACGTGTCTTTAGAAACCGAGCATGTAACAAGAACAGACACTGCAGAACATGTATATCTTTCTTTACCTGTTTGGTGTATTTCCTCTTAAGTTGGGTTGAAAGAAGAGCAGCATCAACCTGTGAAGTAATATTGTACAGAGATGTTGAGTTCAACCAAAACCTGCGAAGATCCCAAGAAACACACATAGATACCTACAAACCTGCTCATTTTTAGTCCCCTTCTTTACAAATTCTAACTCGAGCGTCAACAAAGCAAGGTCAAAATTTTCTGGCGGAACAAATCTGGAAGAATAAGATATGGAAATATTTAGAAAACCGAAATGTTTGAAGCAAGAAGATTAAGTAAAGCAGTATGTAAATTACCTGCTAACAGATACCATGTCACCAGTAGAAACCCTAGCATGCCGCCGTTGAATAGCATTCAGAGCAATATTTCCATCACCGATGCTTCCATGTCCAGTAATTACCAGTTAAGTTTTAAAAAAAGAGCATCTTGAAGTGGATAACACACGGAACAAGTAGATCATTTCTAAACGAAAGAGTAATTGAACAGTTTAACACCCAAGTCGCCCAGAAAACAAGAACTACACTTGAACAAACTGATGTGATACTAATTCATGACGCTCATGGATCACTCAAACAATATAAAAAACAGTATCCTAACCAGAATATGATTCGCTGGTACTCCAAATCCAACACCAAATCCAGAGAATTCAGCAAACAAAATGAGCCATTTCAGATAAATATTCAACTCTCATAATCGCATTGCAATTATGAATTCGTCAAGTGAAAAACCAAGGTTGAAACGAAAAGGATATCAGAGAGACAGAATGAAGGTGTCCGCAACGTTGGCTAGAAAGAGATCGGAACCGGGAACGGAGAATTGACGGAGATCGGACGAGGAGCAGTAAGCGAGGTTAGTGAAGGCTAGATCTGCAGACGGAGTATTGGTCACCGTCATCGTCATGACCTGCGATCCGAAACGACCCGCCATGGCTATTTCGATCTCAGGCGTTTATGGGCTCTGTGTTTTCGAATGCCTTAGCAAAGAGAAAAGTTGAGCTGAGAAGAATAAAGGTAAAGTCTTATGTTTTTAGTCGTGAGTCCTATGATCCCTCCATCAGTATCTGACTCCTAATTACATTCCAATTGTATATGTACATTGCTAAGTTATCCAAAAAGGTCATCGTTCCAATTATATTTGGACAAGTGTCGTTTTTCAATCGAACTCTAAAATGCTTCGATGCTACATACTATTTATCATTGTCAGGTATCAAGCAAACATCTTTTTTCGTCTTCGCCGAAAAGCTTATGAATTATCCCGACGATGAAGGACTCTGTCTCAAACCCTAAAAAATGCAAATTTGATTTTAGTTTTTGAATTTTTCCTAGCACTAAGTCTTGTTAACCCACGAACTGTTTCTATCTCGCTCCTCTTTACGCACAGTACTTTCTGTCGCCTTCAATCGCGACTTTTTGTCACACTGATTTTTTTTAATAAAGATTAGGATTTTGTTGCTTTCTCGCTGACATGAATCAGCAGCAGCCGGAAGTTTCGTTGGGCAATAGCGAGGGTGGAAACATTGAGGCTGCTGTTACGGAGGAAGAAGAACAAGAAGAAGTGCAGCAATAGCAGCAGCAAACGGAGGAGGCTGAATTTAAGGATCCAACCGTCGCCGAAGAAAAATCTTCAGAGAATACAGCAGACGAAGAGAAAGAGGACGATCGAATGGAGGTTGATCATGTGAGTCCGGCCACAGTTTTCTGCGTCAACCTCAAACAGCCTTACTCCAATTTGCTTCATAAGATGAGCGTCCTGAATTGTGCGTAATTTCAGGTTTACTCTCCCGTCAAGCACTTTCTCGATCGACCATTTTTAGATTTACGGTAAATATTCTTTCCACTACAAAATCACGAGCTGTGACGACAAGAATAGAACTCTGTTAGCTCGATGAAAGTTCAACAATGAGATCGTAAGCAAAGAGAAAGAGAGCTACCGTTTCATCAATAGACAAAACCGATGAAATAGAAACGTGTTTTGTCGGGATAAGGCCCAATATAGTTACCAGCCACCTCGTATTTTGTAGCGACAAAGCCCAATATCGTTACGAGCCACTTCGTATTTTGTAGGGACAAGGCCCAATATCGTTACGAACCAGTTCATATTTTGTAGAGACAAGGCCCACATATCATTACGAGCAAATCTTCACAACCTTGATTTCATTGGATTCCCACATCAATTTTTCGGTTCGTAGCAGAGCCCTAAGAAAACGCATCGGTAACGGGTTCACCCCCGCATGCAAAAGTAAATTTTGTTGACCTAACAAGACTTTACATTTGTGTTAATAAGTCTGATTTATAAAATAGCATTGAAAAATTTTAGTTTCTTCTAAGTTCTAACTGATCAAAGTAGAAGAGGAAAAAGAAATACAAATTAAAATATTTCCTTCTTTTGTAAATGGAATAATTAGAATATATAAAAAGGTCACGAATTTCTTTTATCAGTTCAGATCGGTTTAGATCGCTTATCTTGTGTTTAATATTAAACTAATCATATAAAAACAGAGCAATATAATGAGAGCGTCTTCAAAATTGTTACAGTGTGAATGCATTTCAATATGAAAACAGAGCAATATGTTATTATAATAAGCCTCAAAACTGTGAATTGCTAAGGAAGGTAACTATGCATCTTGTGCTCTGAAACAACTTCTCCATTTTCTGCCATACCAAACTCTGAGTTTCTAAAAGCTTCCTCGCCTTCTCTTGTAGCTTTGGGTGGCACCTTATGGTCTCACCATGGATCTGTCCACATCAAAAAATCATCGGATAGATCGAATTTTGTTAAGAGTCGAGTTTCTCGACTTAGACTAAAAGTTGTAGAGACTTGTTATGGGAAATGAATTTGCAATTACCTTCAGAAACAATCTCACAACTGCCTGCATAAACTCGAAGTTGTTTCTGCAAGAAATCTCGTTGATGAAGTAATCCAGAAGTTGGCCAATTAATATAAACTCTGGTCTTTTGATAAGCTCTTCTTCAACATCTTCTTCATCTATAAGCTCAAGCATCCGTAGCTCCATGTCAAGAGCTGAAGGGGATAAACTCTTTATGTAGTCGGTGAAATCTGAAACTGCAAAACCAGTAAGAAACTCAGGATTTTTTTGCATACCGAGAAAACATTTGATTAACGAGAAAACGTTTGATTAAGAGAAAAAGTTTGATTAACGAGAATACATTTGATTAACAAAGATCTCACTTACAGTCTTTTGAGTCCCATGAGGACTTGAGAAGTTTGGAGAATGGAGATTCCAATGAATCAAACTTCTTCAAGCTATTATGGCTGTCTTTCTTATTTTCCTGATTCTCCCCATCAGCTTCTGAGTCATTCGACTTGAATAATATATCTCCAGAGAGTGAGGGAATCGAGGGCAAGAAAAATGGAGCCTTTTCAGGCTTCTTTGGAGGCTCTATTGGTTTATTGCGGGCCTATGACACGATATCAAACATACTGCGATTATTTTTCACAAGAACACCGAGAGAAGCTTTGACGCACAAAAGCATCAATGGAAGGGAAGAGAATATGCAAACCTTTATAATATCCAAGTTGATCAAACTTTGCCATTGGCTTTTTGGCAATAAAGAGAGGGTAACAAGTTCAGGGATCTGCTTAGGGGAAATCGAGAAACTAATAGCATTTTCGTTTTCAGAATTTTCTGAAACTTGCGTCTCCATATCATTATCAGCCTCAGAAGATCTCAACGCAGAGACTGATGGCAATCTAACATTTATGACATTTTTCCCACTAGCATAGGAATTGAAATTTGGGCTTCCAGAGAACATGGATTGATTCACCCTAATAAGGTCAAGGAGAGAGTGAACTCATTAAACAAATTACACAGAAAAGAATCATATTTGTATCTGGAGATATAATATTTGTAAAATGGAAGCTTTCATTTGAGAGCTTACCACAAGTACACTCCGTTCTGATCAGAATGGGCTGTTGCCAAAATGTCCATATTTGGTGATAGAGACAATGCTGTTATCGGCACATCGACATGCACACCATCAATCTGTTTTGCCAATATGGTATCCCAAATTCTAAGACTTCCATCCATGCTAGATGAGAGGAGCCACTTGCCATCCTCACTAAAGCACATATCCGTTACACGGTCTGTATGACCTCTAAATTCACGAACCATCTTTACTGCCACAACATCATACAAGCGAATAACAAAATCATCTGCCACAGTAGCCAGAAGACCTACCAAGTGATGAAGAATTAGCAGAATCAAAGACAGTATGGTGGGAAAATTGATTGAAAAAAAAGAGGCGATACAAATGTGAGAACGTTACAAGTGAAAAAGAAATTGAGTTAGATAAAATAACTTTACCATTTACACGGTGGTAAACAATTTTAACCAGTGAACATCCAACATCCCACTGGGACTTTAGTTCTCGCTTTTTGAAATCCCAAACCTGCATTTCACAATTGATAGATTAGAAACGTCTATCTTGAGCCATATACCAGAAATATCAACTAAAGTCAATGATGAGAGGAAGCCATATCAAATAGGCAATTAATTACTAAAAAGAAGAAGAACAATGCATCATTTCTTCTATCCAATCATAAGACAAACGAAAATTTGCAATACCTTTACGTCCCCATTATATCCTGCACTTATCATGAGTGTGTTTGTGGAGTCACAAGCCACTCCGATAACTTCCCCATCATGGGAGCAACTTCTTTTCTTTGATGTATCCAAGTAACTACCCCGGCTGATTCCAGACTGGAGGTTGAATCTTTCAATCCAGCCACCTGCTGTTCCGACTACTGCAAAGTTTCCACAGGCACTGATTGCACAAGCCTGTCAGACAAGTTAATTTTAGAGTTCACCAACCACTGTAGACGGAAAAGACGAGTATAGCTAAAAAGAGATTATTCCTAGATACTTCGAGCCTCTGAACATGCTAGAAGGAACTGTAGTGGCATGGTAAGACAAAGAATTGAATAAATGTTCAGTCCACTTCTACACATTTCAAACAGCAATATTATAAAAACTTCACAACATTCCTAGGTTAAATTCAATTCTCGTGACACATTGTTATAAACTGAACCTATGGAACGGGTCAATAGTCCAAAGTCCTAGTTCTCATAGTAATTATTTACCACCTATAATAACTAAATAGTAATATAAGTCAGAAGTTAGGAAATTCAAGTTCAATCTTGAACCTTAATTGGTGTTGGATTCTCAGGGCATGGTTTGAGGATATGCTCTCCAAGAACAAAGTTCTGAAGTCTCCATACATAAGCTTCTGCTGTATCCATATGGCATGTAACTACGTTGCACCAATCACGCTCCCTAATTTCAGCTTCAAATTATGGAAAGTAAAGAATAACAGTCATTATTATGTATAACAAGCAATATCGTACGTCTTGGGACATGCAGTTCTCTTTTCATCGACATGCAAATACGTAAGAGAGAACATAAGGTAAAAGAAGGTTAGTACTTTCTGCATGGGATCAACCAATAAAACCGTCTGTCCTATTGTGAGCCAACTACTTTGGACCTAATTACTGCTCAACCCAATTTGTAGCAATCAATTGGTTTCAGGTATTATTTTTCCAGATATCATGATAAGAACGTGATTAAAAGAAACCGAGCAACATAATTATATGACAAGATGTAAAATTGAATACCGCAATCAAATGCAATAACAGGCTTCAATTTCAGCTCTTCCTCCTACATAGAGAAAAATAAGAGTGTAAGGAAAAATATAACTAATTACAAGTACACATAACATATGCAACTATTTGATAGACATACTATGAAGCACGGATACTTCTATGAATAGACGTTTCCTGTAGTGGAAACGTTTCAGGGACGGGACAGGAGATGGCTTGGAAACGTACCCGAAACGTTTCAAAAAATGTATCGGGGATGTTTTCAAGATAATTTGGGTTCAAAATTGATAGCCCCGAATTATGTAGACTAACTTACTTTTTTCAAAAACTAAAATAAAATGAAATTAAAGAAAAAACTTGTTTACACAAAATTTTTAATTTCTTGACTCATATGATCTCACAGTTCTCGTCTTTTCAGCTCTTCATATTTTTCAATTTTCTTCACGTTAATGTCTCTCCAAATCTTACATTACTTTTGAAGTTTGCAAACCTTTCACTAGATAAACCAGATTTTGAAAATAAGTTGTTAATTGATTAGCCCGGATTTGAAAATAAGTTGCTCAATAATTACTTAATTTTTTTTGTTATTTGAATTTTTTTACTGAAGTGTTCTTTCATGTTAAAACTTATGTGTTCTTTATATTTCTAATTGATGGGTTATATTTTATATATTTATTGGCGTATTTATGTCCTATATCAAATATGTCAGAAACACCTAAAGCATGCTAGCTGACAATGGAAAACTTAAAAGAAAAATCAAAGTAAATCGTCTTGTTATACCTTCAGTCGCAGTTTTTTGGCTCGCCTGGATATGTGCCTTTGAGAAAGCTCTCTACTTTGTTGATCCTGATGTAATAATTAATGGAAAGGAAGACTGTTATCATCGATGGACAGCAGATCTTTAGGGACAATACAGATCAAAAATTGAGAAACAAGTTACTCATTAACAATAGAGAGAATCAGATTCATGGACAATCACAAAAATACATTGGTAAAGAAATTCCCATCAAAATAACTGGAACATAAGGCAGGTGAAAGAGAAAATAACTTATCGTAAGTAACATCTAACAAAAATGCTAGCCAAATTTGTAAACCTTGCATTTAAACCAGTTGACGATGAGAAAATAATACTAACTGATCAATTGATCTGACAACACTGAACTCTATATTCTTTTAATCAACTCAGCAAACAAATGCCGACGGGGACTAGTTTCCTATTTTGTGATTGTGATTCTAAAGTAACACCTGAATAGTCAATGTCTAATAAAAAGTTGCCAACTACCTAGCTGTGCAATTTCATAATCCTGATACAGAATTGTTACTTAATCTGTATCTTTACTTACCTGGATGACAGAAAACAAGCGGAAAGCGCGATCCTGTCCAGCAGACAAAATGTGCCGTCCATTAGAGTAGAACCTATTACAAATAGAAAACCAGATATGATTGCAAGAAAACTTATTGGCATGACCCGAAAGAGCAATGGTAGAAAAACTCTTTTGAAGAAAGACAAGTAATCATCACAATAGAGATAGTCAATTAGTCACAGCGGCAGAAGTTCATCAATAAGTGAAAGCTTTTAAAGTGTTCTGAAGATGACCAATATCAGTTACTTTGACAATGGATAGGTAGGATTATAAATGCTAACTAACAAAATAACCATAGTCTCGTGCATAAAGAAGCAAGGAAGAGCAAAATGGAAGCAATCAAATCACTCAGTAATATGTATGTCCAAGCTAATTACCTGATACAGAGCGGAGGGGCACTGTGCCCAGAGCGGAAGCGTAATAGACGAGGATCACCATCATTTGTGTCAAAAATCCACATCTACAGGTACGGGGCACCAAAATATTACATCAAGAGGCATAGTAGATACAAACAAGTTCGGGAGATAAGCGAAATCTCAGCTTACTTTGACTGAGTTATCTGCTGATGCACTCATTAGCACAGGTTCATTTGCAAAAAAGCTCAATGATATTATAGAACTGTCATGGGCATCCCTAATTACTGACTGGAGCCTTTTCTTGTTAAGATTCCAGATGCTTATCACACCAAAAGAACCTCCAGAGGCAAGAAGGGGACGCCCATCTAACATGACAGGATACACATGTTAGCACTGAAAACTAACTAACCTTTATTAGATGTAGAAGAGGATGGTAACAAAGTGAGTAGTATAATGCCAAACTTTGGTATGTCTTGGCAACCTACTACCAAGCTATACCAATCGTTTAAAATTGTAACATGCGTGGATAACTCTAAATTTCTAATTCATGAACTATGAGTTGGCATTAATTGTAAAGCTAAATCGTGGAAATAATTATTTAGGTCCACAAAAGACAATAGGGGATGGCTCTTTTCTGGTCGCTACCCTAGGATATCAATAAGAATAGCTTGATAAACTAGGAGAATCTGCTATGAAATCAGATTTAAATGGTAATGGAAGAAAAAAGAAGCACTAGTACATTGAAAAAAAATGAGCTACAAGACCTCAGTGTTATACCTGTACTGAAAGACAAAGCAGTGATGGCACCTCGTGAGGCATGTTCAAAGGTTACAATCTCTTTGTCCAATTTTATGTTATGCACATGGATTTTTCCATCAGCACAACCAATGGCAACGACATCCAGGGCAGGGGATGAAACACAACTGCAGACAGATGAGCCCCAACCCTTAAACTCGTAGAGCATCTTCTTAGTATTTATGTTCCATAGCTGCAGGCGACCTTCTTGACTTCCTACAAGAACCTAACAGAAATTTGCAAAGCCTTATACAGGCTTCTAATACGAGGACAACAAGACAAAAGATGGAAGAAATATTGAACCAAGTATGACTCACCTTGTTCAGATAAGTATCTGGGTGAACAATACAGCTAGGAGTAAACTCTCCACAAAGCTGAACATGTCCAAAGGGAGCTAGATGTTCTTCGATTCCTTTGAACGCCCATATGAACATATTTCCCTTGACGTCCAGACTTAGAACGTGTTCTCCAAACAGGAGTAGCAAGTCAACTTTAGCAACATGCTTGCTCCACGTTGCTACCTGGCAGATAGCCACAAGAACTCCATTAAAAAAAATACTTATGATTATGTAAGCAACAAGCAAACGAACTTCACTAGAATCACAACAACGTACTAGAACAAGACAGTTGTGAGCAAAGCTCTTCAAGCATTTTAAAAAAAAAAATAAACTCTTAGCCTATTTGACGGCAAAACAAAGTCAAAATGTAGGCAGAATAAAAGAAGAAAGACATTCAGGGTTTAAGACACCTTATGCTCCAGATTTATGGGGACATTATACCTGATGAGCGCGCTTAAAAACTGCGATTTCATTTCCAAAAGCAGCAAACGTGAAGTCACGGTAAGAAGCTAGAGCTCTGATTTTCTTTGGGAGTTGAGGACCTTCGTTTACGAATAAAACAGATTAGATTATAAGAAACTCAAGCAATATGAAACACTCAAAGACATAATTACACTGCACGAAGATAAACTACAAAATCCATTAATTTTAGCAAGAAAACGTTCAAAAAACAAAGACTTTAGCCTTCGGACGACGAAAAACTTACTGATAATGACGAGATTTAGCTTAGCACACTGCAAGAAATTGAGAAAAGAGAAAATTAATTTAAAAAAATTAAAGTGGAAACGAAGTAAACAAACAAAAGCGACAAAAGCGATGGCGTTACATTATATATCTGGAAAGCTTTGCCGACACTGACGGTGACGAAGGTCTCTGTGCCCAAGCGCTGAACGGAGAAAGGAACGGTACTCGTTATGTATCCTATTGCTCTGAAAGGTTCGAAAATCCCCATCTTCGAGTACTGAGGAGAGAGCTGTCAACTGTACGAGTGGACAGGGACCGAGGAATTAGGGTTTCGACGTCACAGCGGAACTGGAACGATTGGGAGAAACGCGGCGCATTCAGGGTTTAACGAATCGGAGAAACAATAAAGAAGAAGCACAAAACCGTTTTAGGGTTTAACGAATCTCTAATATATTAATATATGAGAAATAATTTAATAAATAAACTTTTATTGAGATGTAATTTATAAATATATGATGAAATAAATATTACATACTATATAATTTATTAAAATAAACCTATCTAAACAAATGTTTAACTGTATATTTAAATGTTTAATATTTCATTTTAACATAAAAATAAACATAATACAAAATAAATAATAAAAAATATTTAAAAATTAGTTAAATAAAATATA
This sequence comes from Pugionium dolabratum, assembly GCA_018901945.1. Lineage (NCBI taxonomy): Eukaryota > Viridiplantae > Streptophyta > Magnoliopsida > Brassicales > Brassicaceae > Pugionium > Pugionium dolabratum. Next base: position 499,962 of record JAEVFF010000531.1, read on the forward strand.
ATTCGTTTTAATAATATTATCTATTTAAAATAAAAACAAATTAAATTTATTTCTATAATTTGATTTTATTATAAAATTTAAAATATTTATCTATTATTTGTTTCTATTCAAAATATTTTAAAAATAAATTATGTAAATATCTATTTATATTTATTAAATAACTAATTAATTATAATATACGAAAAAAAATTTTCAGATGTGGATCTAATATATATAGAATTAGTACAGCCACTGTTTAATTGTAGTAGAAAAACCACTAACTAGATTTGTTTAAACATTTGGTTAAACACAACATAAAATTTGTTTAAACACAACATAATTACATAAGATTTGGTTAAATACAACATAAATTTTGTTTAAACACAACATAAGATTTGTTTAATCAAAACAAAGATGAGAAAATTTGTGGAAACAAAACTTCAAATCTGGAACAATTTATCTGACTAATCGATGGTAGCAGATAATAAACCAAGTTATCTGATTTTTTGTACAATTGGTTGTATAATTTTTAGTTTCGTTTCAAATATATTTAAATATAAAAATTATATTTAATATAATTTTAAATTAAAAAGATGACTTAATGCTGAATATAGGATTTCTGGTTGGAATCTGTTTAGTAATATAGTTTAGGATCTTCTTCTTAAGTAACAAAAGCAAATAAGTTAATGTAATGGAGAAACAAAAAGTCATGAATCTGATTCAGCCATAGCAACAACCAGACAAACCTTGGGTAACAACAATGTCTGTAACACCAAAACATATTATTATTACCAGAACTAAAATCTTCTCACCAACTGCAAAAAACAAAAGCTGAGTTTACTATTTTACTTACTCAGACAGAGTTGCTTTGAGGTCACCATTGTCACTTAGCTCCATAATTATATCACAACCTCCAATTAACTCACCTTTATAATAAAGCTGAGGAAAAGTCGGCCAGTTTGAGAAATTCTTAATCCCTTGCCTTACTTCTTCATCAGTCAAGATATCAAACGACCCGAAACTCACGTTTTCTCCTCTCAGGGCTCTCACAACTTTGGAACTAAATCCGCATTTCGGTTCATCTGGTGATCCTTTCATGAAAAGCATCACTTTCGCAGAGTTAATCAATGTCTTCAACCTATCCTCAAGACTCTGTTTTCCAATGATCCCTTTCTCGGATAAAACCTTTTTCAGCTCACCGCTCTTTTGCATCTCCAAGACAATGTCTGATCCACCAATTAGCTCGCCTTTGACGTAGAGCTGAGGATAGCTCGACCAGTTTGAATAAACTTTAAGCCCTTGTCGAACTTCATCATCTAAGAGTATATCAAAACTCTCAAACTCGATTTTTTCTTGGTTGAGAATTTCAACAACTTTCCCACTAAATCCACACTTTGGTTCTTCTGGTTTTCCTTTCATGAACAGCATAACTGGACTGGAATTGACCACGCCTTGGAGCCGAGCTCGGAGGGTATCACTTAAGCCTGTACCGCCTGAACTTATCCCTCCATCTTTTCCCGCTTCATTCTGGTTTTCTTTTGAACCACCTGTAGTAATTCCCAGATCTTTGAAAGCTTCTTTTAGTTCACCACTTTCGTGCATGGCTATGACAATATCTGACCCACCAAGAAGCTCTCCTTTGCAGTACAGCTGAGGAAACGTTGGCCAGTTAGAAAATTTCTTCAAACCTTCTCGCACTTCATTGTCCGAAAGTATGTCGAAACTTCCGAAATCAACCTTAACCTCTTTAAGAATGTCAACTACTTTCCGGCTAAATCCGCACCTAGGCTCTTCAGGTGTACCTTTCATGAATAACATGATAGGGTGAGAGTTTGTGAGCTTTTCCAACCGGGTTTTGAGAGCATCAGTGGTGGATACAGGCTGAGCTCGGTCTTGCAGAGTTGCTTTTGCATTCTCTTTCACAGATTCAAGAATCATTGGCCCTGCAGCCAACCCTAGGCTTGCAGGGGCAGCAGGCTCCTCGGAAGTACTAGAACCGGCAATTTTGCCAACCTTATTAGCTAAACTTGATGGATCTGCCCCCTCAAGTGTATCCACAGTTTTGCCATCCTACAATAATAAATTTGAGGAAATAGAAAATAATTTACAATCAGAAGAGGTAATCCAAATTCAAGCTTCGAACACACTCTGAAATGCGAGGACATATAAATGCAACCAAACAAAGCAAAACGAAAAATCAACAAGTTTGATTTCATCAAGGCATAACACTGATTAAGTACTACCAATGTCTTCTTCTGATTCTGGAGCTAGATGTTTGGGGAATCATCTTCCTGTTACTAAATAAACAATTGAAATAACCAAACAGACACAAACTAATCAAAACAAAAATCCTAAATCCTGGCACTTGAGTGGTTGATTTTCTTCTTCTTCTTTTCATAACGACTTCAGTGCTAAATTTCGATAAATGAAAGTAGCAAAAACTATAGAATTACCTTGAAGAAGACGAAATACGGCACAGCAGCAACAGAGTACGCTTCAGATATCTCAGGATGCTCCTCAGCTTCTACCTAAGAAGAGAAGCCATAGCTTTAAAACTCCATTGAAAGAGAAAAACTAAGGGAAACCGATTACAGAAATTAGCGGAGCAACGAACCCTAACGAAATGGGTTTGAGGGAAATCAGTAGCGAGATGAGAGAAAACTTGATCCATCTGCTTCGATGCGTCACACCATGAAGCCCAGAAATGAAGCACGACAGGTGCGCCGCTTTGGCGCAAGTTATCAAGCTCCGTTTTTGAAGCAATATCCTTCACCGCACCACCCATCTTCGAAGAGTAAAAAGATCTACTACGAGGAGAAGGAGAGCACACAGTAGCTTATCTCTCGGAAGGATCTGGAAGACTTATAATCACAGAGATGTTTTCTGTCTCTGGAGAAAGTAAGTGATGTCTGTAAATAAAGTGACGAGCTTTACGAAAGAAATAGGGTTTTTGATAACAAAGAAAGAGGAATATTAGAGATGATTGGTAAAGATTTTACTATAGCTATGAGTTTTAATAAAAAAAATTATTCTAGAGAATTTAATTCTATATAAATGCGTTTTACTTTAAAAAAAAAATCAGTACAAGGACAAAAGAAGAAGAAAATTGTTGTGAGGATAAGAGACATTAAAATTTGATTGCTTAAACTTGAACTTTGAAAATCATAAAATTAAGTTTAATTAATTAAAATACTTTCCAATCACCACCAATAGGTCAAGAATATCCAAATATTGTCCAAAGGGAAACCCGGTCAAGGATTCAATGTGAACCGATCAGTTACATTATACATAGTTCGAACCATTACAACAAATCTGTTCGAGTCACTTACATAACGGCTATAGAACCAACAACAAGCTTCAGAGTCTTAACTTGGTAAAAGACTCACTTTTTACTTACTTCAGCATCACCATTAATAAATCTAGCAACAGGAGAGTTAAGTCCCTTGTTTCTTTTATTTCAAACGCCAGAGATTACTGGCTTAATCGCCTATTTACATTTGTAACAAGGGCGTGGATAAGAATCTGTGGATCCTTTTTTCAGTTTCAAGTTGCGAGTAGCAGAGACCCGCAGGCATCAGAAGCATGCTTGCCTTCTCCAAAAACTAAGTTTCCTCTCACAAATGTGGAAACCACTTTGCCGGATAATCTTCTTCCCATATAAGCTGAGATGCTCTTTTGTCACCACAAAGAAGCGAACATAACATAAAGATAAGGTTCAGGTATCGAATTAAAATCAAAAGCTCTAGTGTAGCATTTCCGGATTAAGACTTTGTACATACAGGGTGTTTGAAGTGAATTGGATGATCTTCATCGAGATCAAATTCAACTTCAGGTTCCCACACGACAATATCTGCATGTTTCCCAACCGCAATCTCCCCCTGTATTTAAACAATCACACAGCCGTTTTTCTCAATGAGTACTTGAAAGCTGCGATAAATAGGGAAGCTGTGGTTTATTATATTTAGGCACCTTAGCAGAGTGTAGTCCAGCAATTTTGGAAGGCCTATTGCTCCACCAAGAAGCTACCTGCTCGAGAGTCACTCCATACTTTTTTCCGTATGACCATGTTACTGGAAGAACAAACTGCAGTCGCTCCCAAGCCAAAATTCAATGAGTTTTTTACTTCTCACAGTTTCTCCGTATTTCGGCTTCAGCATTACTAATAATATCGATATGTATTACATAGCTAGTTAGAAATTGTTAAGAACTGTAACAAACCTGTAAAGACGATATCCCACCCCATGCTTTCAAGAAGTTACCATCACTCATGAGTTTGAGTTCTGGCTCTGTAGGTGAATGATCAGAGCTCAGCATATCAATGTCTCCATCCTAAATCAAATTAAAAGTTCAGAATCAAGGAGTTGAGCACGTGTGAGGTAGCATAATGACAGAGGATTTCAAAAAGAGTTATACCATCATAGCTTCCCACAACTTTTCCCTATTGGCTGCATCACGTATAGGTGGGGAGCATTTGAAACGAGTATCGCCTTTTCGAATCTCTTCAGCTGAGAAAGCTAGGTAATGTGGGCATGTTTCAACAGTAACACTGTCTCCTTTGCGTTTTGCTTCCTTAAATCCAGCCAAATTTATGACAAAAAATTCTGGTTTTAGTAGTGACGAACACCCAGATGACAGCGCAAAATCATAAATACCTTTATCAAATCCAAGGAAGAACTGGCATCAGATAAATGCACAATATGAACACGTGCTCCTTCTGCAGAACCACCAATCCTTGTGTCTTCAGTAACCGTTAACAGATTTCTGATTGCTCCCTCCTCCCTAATTGTTTGAATAAAGACTTGTTTCAGGTATAATTACCATTCTGTAATAGCTTATAAAAGAGCGAAAGAACACAGTCTCACCATGAAGTTGGCCTGCTTTTTAAATAAGTCAGGTAAGAACGAGGATCATTATCGCTGTCATCATCAATCTCTGAATCTCTTTCAATCTCTGCATGTACAAGCAATGGTCGTCTGTATTTAGCTAATACAGATATCCCTTCCTACAGAAACAAACAATATGGATGGGAAAATAGCCAAATAGCAATTTTGTAAGATTTCTTGACTCGTGACAAGGCAAAGACTCAAGAAACAAAACCTTTATATGAGTGATGTTTGTCATAGGAAAATCGTTGATTCCTGATGGACACATAAATGACTGAACAAAGATTAAGAAAAGTTATGTTAGACAGAAAAGACAAGTAAAACCTGTGAGACAACAAAGCATTGACAAAGCAAGAAGCATAAATCATTATAGGACACATGATATTTACCTTGAGACCAAGAACTCCAGCATCTAAGAGAGACTTAAGAGCACTTGAATTGAGTGCATTGTCAGGCACCAGACCTCCCCAGAAACCTGGAAGGAAACGGAAAAAAATTTTAGGAATGAATGTTTTCTGTTTAATCAACAGATGTTAGATTAGATAGCAAAGAGTCTTTACCAACATCAACATGTATTCTGTTTTCTGCAGCTTCAACCTGTAGACACACATATTTCTCAATTTCGGACAAACAAGAAAGCTGTATGCATAGTGTCAATCTTACAAGAGGCATACTTACCTTGAGTTTCAAAGTTTCAGGAGATACAGTTGAAGGGCAGCTGTTTAGGGGCATGTCAACCAATGTGGTGATTCCCCCTGCCATACAGAAGAGATAATCAATACCTTATAAAACAGTAACAGAATCGCACTGCAATGGTATTACAACGAAGATGATTTGATATAGAGATCAGAGTAAGAAAAATAGATTTGATTACCAGCAGCAGCAGCCTTTGTTCCAGAAGGAAACCCTTCCCATTCACTTCTTCCAGGGTCATCAAGATGAGCATGCCTTTACAAACAACACAAAAACAAGAGAAGAATATCAGGTGAAGTGAAGATGCAAAATTTTAGGATAAGGGTAGAAGAAACTAGACATAAACCGAATCGAATGACGGTTTAAAATCACTTACACATCAATGAGGCCAGGCATGATGACAGCTTCTCCATAGTCAATCATTTTGGCTCGACTCCTTTGCTTATTATGCCAATCTGCTTCCTTCACTACCGACACAATAATGCCTCCGTTCACCTCCACTGCATCCCGTAATGTTCGATCAATTATTTGGATGAACCAAAATAAATCAAGGTATACTGACAGGAAAAAAAGCACCAGATTTTCCAAGCAATTGCGTGTGTATTCTCAGAGCTTTGAGAAAGAAAGAATTGGAGAGAAACTGTGGTGTTTTCTTTTCTATATTTAGCCAAGTTTTCCCTTTCGGAGTAATTGGTCTAATCCAAATCATAATCATGCGTATTCGCAATCTTTCAGAAAAAACTAACATAAACCAACCAGAGAGAGAGAGTGAGGGAGAGAGGATTTTGATTGAAAACAATGTACCAGAGCCAGAGATGAGACCATCTGGTGTGACGATGCGTTTACTTGAGATCCAGTAATGGTCATGAGGAAGAAGACTGCATTTTTTCCCTTGCGTTTCCTGCAAGAACAAACAAATTGAAATCAGAGAGAGAGAGAGAGAGTGACATGGAAAAGGATAGGAGCCGCCATTTTCGTCAGCTATCAGATTACAGGGACAGAAACAAAATAGAAACAGACCTGGAAAGAGCGAGATGCGAAGAAGGCATAGAGAAAAGACGAGATGAGAGCAAGAAGAGGCAATAATCTCCATTGAAGCAGCGTCCTCCCCATCTCGCTCCCGTTTTCTCTCTCTCTCTCTTTGTGATTAATGATGAAGAAGGAGAAGAGGCTCTTATTGGTTAAAAGCTGGGCCCACTCGGATTATCGAAACCCTTAAAAACCAAAAGATTCCTCAAGATGCATTATCGAACAATCTGGTACTCCCTAAGGACCGTCAGATTGTGGAAATGATTCTAAAGATCGATGGTTGTGGAGAGATATCGAACAAGATGGAGATTCCGTCATGAGTTCACTTGCGCATTCAAGTCACCCACTCCGTGTCCGATTTCTTCTTTTTTTCCTGCTTATTATTTAATTAGATATCGATATATGTGGGGGTTTTAGTCGAAATTTTAATTTTTAAATAATTAGTTCATACATGATACAACAATGTCATAAAAAAAAAATTCTTACATAAGTGAACAGTGTAACAGTGTCATTCTCTTACTACAATTGTTGCTTCGTAATGTCTAAAAACATAGTTCATAGTTTGCACTTGTTTGTCCTCAGTTTCGACTTGTAACCATATCAAACTCTCAAGTTCACAAAACACTATGAATTCAGTTTATAGTACAATAGATTTTATTCTTGGTTTACAGAAGCTTATTTTGAATGATTTTTTTAGTTTGTGTTTACTCATCGTATGGTGGATTAATGAATTGGATATGAATGAAATATAAAGTTTCATTATTACGACAAATATGAACTCGTAACTAGTAAGTCTCTTTTGATTCTCTATTATTAGTTTATATGAATTTCAAACTTAAAAAGATTGTGTCGTTGTGAGGTTTTTGTTTCAATTCAACTTGTGTGAATGTGTGTTGGTGTGGGACCTGTACTCACCAAAGTCCATTTGGGATACAATAGGTTATATCTGCAAAAAGTCCACCAGAACTGAATCGAATCAATTAATTAGGACATTGTAATGGCCAAATTAATGACGGTCAAAGTTAGAATCAAGCAACTTAATTACGAAATTAATGCATAACAAATTATAAGAGGGTGAGTTTTTACACAAACTTCTCAGCTTCTTACATTTAACTTATACATAAGAGAAATTATAGATAACTAGTTTTATTTTAAATTTTTTAATAATATTTAAAGAGTAACATATAAACTATTTTACTAATATTCTAAACTACGAATGTCAAAAATCCAGAATAAATATCATTTAATAAAATAAGACGCATCATTCTGTTTTTGTCCACAGCGAACATCCGGTTTTAATTTTTTTATTATTTATTATTTAATATATTTTAAGTTTTAACATATATTACGCGTTATGCATTTATTTTATAGAAAATATTTTTTACTACTTATGATATACTCTTTACGCGTTGTAAAAAAGTAAGTTTAAGAAACTGAAATTAAAATGATGTAAAACTTCGAAAGAGATTGTTTTTCATTGTAAGAATCATTACATTTATCTAGAAGTTTAGTGACTTTAAAATTATAGAGTATACTGAGTTCTTTTTTAAGTCATCAAACAATTCATGTTCGTTTAAATTTTGTTAGATGGTACAATGTAAATTAATCGCACGTGTACCATGATTGATTGGCATCATAAATCCTTTTTTTTTGAACGTTGGGTTTTTCCTTCGTCCAGTTTGTCTGGCAAAAGACCATTTAATGCACATAATATTTTATCTTTATAAACAGAAAGTTTTGACTTTTCTTTTCACCAAAATCTTCATAAATTTTCTCTAAGAATAAATTTATAAAAAGTCTTCCCCTTTGTATTAAAGTAGTAATATAACAATGAGACCAAGACTACAAAAGTACAAACGCAAATTCAATAAATAGTCACAAACTTTGACGGAGAAATACAGTAAACAAAGAATGATAATAAAAAATTCTCGAACCCTTTCATGTAAGCTTTCAATTTTCCCTTAAACAACTGTCATTAGTATTTCTCAAAGCTTTTGTCTATCCCAAAGAACTTTTCATGTAGCTTCTTCTCCTTCTTCTTCTGCCATGAAAGCTCTTCTCTTTCTTCTTACCCTTTTCCTCATCCCTCTTATAAACCCAACCTTGGCCGTCGATTTCATCTTCAACGGCTTCGATGACTTTCCCTCCTCGCGTCTCGCTCTCTTCGGCAACGCGACAATCGAATCCCGAATCCTAACCTTGACCAACCAAACATCGTTTTCAACTGGTCGAGCTTTATACAGCAAAATCATTCGTACAAAAGATGCATCAACTTCCTCTGTTTTACCTTTCTCTACTTCCTTCATCTTCACCATGGCTCCTTTCAGAAACGCGCTTTCTGGGCACGGAATCGTCTTCCTCTTCGCACCAACCACCGGAATTAACGGAACTAGCTCTGCTCAACACTTAGGTCTCTTTAATTTGACCAACAATGGCAACCCTAACAACCACGTCTTCGGAATCGAGTTCGATGTCTTCGCCAATCAAGAGTTCAACGACATCGACGATAATCATGTCGGAATCGATGTTAATTCGCTTAACTCAATCGATTCCAACACGTCTGGGTATTGGTCAGACGATGATGGTGATGGGAGTCGAGTGTTTAAGTCACTGAAGCTTAACGACGGAAGAAATTACCAGGTCTGGATCGATTACAGAGACTCCATAGTCAACGTTACTATACAACTCGCGGGTAAGATTCGACCAAAGATCCCTTTGCTTAGTAAGTCTCTGAATCTCTCTGGAGTTTTAGAGGATGAAATGTTTGTTGGGTTCACAGCAGCTACAGGGAGATTGGTTCAGAGTCATATGATTTTAGCTTGGAGTTTCAGTAACTCGAATTTCTCGTTTAGTGATAGTTTGATCACAACTGGTTTGCCTTCGTTTGTTCTACCAAAGGATTCAATAGTTAGATCAAAATGGTTCGTTTTGGTATTGGCGTTAGTTTGTTTCTTGGTCGTTGCTTTGGTGGGTTTGGTTTTGTTTGCTGTGGTGAGAAAGAGAATAGAGAGGGCGAGGAAGAGAGCGATGATGGAGGATTGGGAAATGGAGTATTGGCCTCATCGGATTTCGTATGAGGAGATTGAATCCGGAACTAACGGATTCGATGAGAAAAACGTGATTGGGATTGGCGGGAATGGGAAAGTGTATAAAGGTTTGTTACAAGGAGGGGCTGTTGAAGTCGCGGTTAAGCGGATTTCACAGGAGAGTGGCGACGGGATGAGAGAGTTTGTAGCTGAGATCTCGAGTCTTGGGCGGTTAAAGCATCGAAATTTAGTTTCTTTAAGAGGTTGGTGCAAGGAGGAGATCGGTAGTTTCATGTTGATCTATGATTACATGGAGAATGGAAGTTTAGACCAATGGATTTTCGATTACGATGGGACGAAAACTACACTTAGCTGCGAGGAGAGAATCCGAATTTTGAAAGGCGTAGCTTCAGGAATATTGTATTTGCATGAAGGATGGGAATCTAAGGTTTTACATAGAGACATTAAAGCGAGTAATGTGTTACTTGACCGAGATATGATTCCGAGGTTGAGTGATTTTGGGTTAGCTCGGGTTCATGGGCACGAGCAAGCAGTTCGGACCACAAGGGTGGTTGGTACGGCTGGGTATTTGGCACCTGAAGTGGTTAGGACGGGACGGGCGTCGACACAAACTGATGTGTTTGCTTACGGTATACTCATTCTTGAAGTAATGTGTGGGAGGAGACCAATTGAAGAAGGGAAGAATCCGTTAATGGAATGGGTTTGGGGATTGTTAGAAAGAGGTGAGATTCTGAGAGGTCTAGATCCTCGGATGATGTTGATGACAGAAGCCATTGATGAGGCCGAGAGAGTTTTGCAGCTTGGTTTGCTTTGTGCACATCCTGATCCAAGCAAGAGACCGTCGATGAGACAAGTGGTTCGAGTGTTTGAAGGTGAGAAAGCTGAGATCTTTGAAGCAGAAAGTAGTGAAGATGTTGAGTCTTGGATGCTGAAGAAGATGGGATCTCGAGGAAGCTCGCGAGAGTTTTGGTATGGAAGCTCGTCACATCCTACGATAGATCAGATCAGACTTCAGTCACTGTCTGTGTCTATTTCATCGTGGAATAACTCAATATTAGAAGGTAGGTGACGCATGAATAAAATGGCTTTAAGAGACTTGCAAGAATTTTACGTTTGGTGGTTGTTGTGTAAATATACGGTTTTGTAAACGAATGTTATACTTTATTACATGTATTGTTCTCAAAACCATTACATTTTCATGTTCATATGAACAATCAATTATTTTATTACGACCAATAGACAACTCATAAACGAACTCTTCAACTTTGCACTAAATTGTTTCATTATATTATTTAAAACCCTTTTATCGTATGTGTCAAAAAAGTATCGTATAGAATGATTTCTTTCGAATTTGTAATCTCCAATTGCCCCCATTCAAAGTTTAGAGAGACCATTCAGAGATGTGAACGAGTTTTTTTTCTTTCACAAATCCAGTATTTAAAACCCTTTATCGTATAAAGTAATCCCTAATATATTATTTGAGAAACTTTTTAACAAAGTAACCTTATCCTAACGTGTTAATAACAAAAATATCATACTGACGTGTCAACATCACAACGAGTTTCAGCTTAAATATATAATAAGGTTTAACTTACTAGAATAATTACAATACATGTCACTAATATTAATTTGGTTAGAGAATAAATATAATTTATTCAACTAACCAAAAAATACTATTACATTTGTAAAAACAATAATTTTTATTTCTTTAAATTTTTTATATGTTAATTTATAAATAATTTCAAATAAATATAAATATATTTAAGTTACTACCATAATCCCTAATATATTATTTGAGAAATATTTTAATAAATTAATTGTACTCTGACGTGTTATTAACAGAAATATCATGTTGGCGTGTCATCACTAAAGTAAATTTCAAATAAATATATAAATAAGTTTAACTTATTAGAATAATTACAAGTATATCATTGTTATTAATTTGGTTATATAATTAATATATTTTATTAAACTGACAAAAAATACTATTAAATTCGAAATTTTTTTTTTTTAATTTGTATATACAAAATTAATGTTAAGATTAATTTTAAATAAAAGTTAAAATTATATAAATATTTAATTTCTATTTATTAATAAAATATAATTTACGAATATTTTTCCCCACGCATGACGTGGATATGAATCTAGTTTCTTTTGAATTTGTAATCTCTCATCGAATCAACTTATATATATATAGTTATTTTAAACATACTTTTGCTATTTTAACCACCAATATTTTGTATATACAAGTAAAAGCCTCGTAATTTTTTTACATATATTTCGCATAAAAGATTAAAAAATTTAACTAAAAAATTGAAAACCTTCATTTAGAAGTTACTATTAATATGTGGTTAATTAGAAAACAACGCAAAAACCAGTTAAGCAAACCATGAACATTCACGACTACAAGTTTATAATCGATTTAAGATTTTAAAAAATTCCAAAATGGTTTAACTTTCATATGAAGGTAAATTATTGTATAAAGGATTGACACGAGCCCAGAGATAATATACTAATGCATATCAACATATAGAACTATAGAAGCCAGCTGAGATATAAAAGAACAAAACTTTTTTGTCTTTGGGAAGAGCATAAAGTTAGGGTCTTGAATCTTTTAATGTTTTAAAGATTGTACTACACAAAGCCAGCCTAATTAAACGAAAATGATCCAATGTTGTGGTGCTGCAAAAGTTTATTCTTTTACGTGAAATCCAAATAATAACGTGATCTTTCTTATATGTTTCACTCAAAGCAAATTTGATTTGACTGTGATATTCAAACGTCGTCGCCCCCTGAGTTTAGCAAAAGTGTTTTATTAATTATGTTTTTAACTTTCTAATTATCCAAAAAGGTACCAACGCGGAAGTGCCACCACTTTCATTCATACAACTAGTGTTATGCCTTTTTCACCTTTTTATTATTCCCCTCTATACGTTGTCGTTTGTCATCGTGCTTTAAAGCGTTGCCCTTTTTTTAGCCCACGGGGCACGAACATAATAAAAAACGGATTGTGCAAAAAAAACGGATATAATGCTGTTTTGTATTTTTTTTTTCTTGGACAGCCAAATGCTGTCTTGTCTTGTTTTCTTCTCTCTCGATTCAGTGATAGTCTCGAGTTTCTCAGACGCGCGTTCGCACGCACGTGTATTCGCTGTTGTAACCCTACACGTTCACATTTCGTGGACGCTAGGTCTACGTCATCTCTACCGTCCGATCACATCTTTAATAAAAGCTTATCATCAATCGAACGATCAATAGCTCGAGGAGCATGTATTATTTTGTACGACGACAAACATATCCCTTATCTCTTTGTCATTTTAGTAAAATCATTATCATCTCGTCTCAGTCTTTGAAACATAAAGAAAGAGAAAAAAAGATGAAATTATTTTGAAAAGATTCCAAGCAAAGAAACCGTTAGCCGGCGATGAGCTTGAGGCAGAGGCCATCGATGGCATCGGCGCGTAACCGTGATCAGCTTCATGCGCCGTCGCGGGAGACCTACAACATAATTCCGATCCATGATTTCTTAACCGAACATCCGTCGCTGCGTTACCCGGAGGTTCGAGCGGCGGCGGCGGCGCTAAAAGTAGTCGGAGACCTTCCAAAACCTCCGTCCGTAGATTTCACTCCTCGCATGGACTTGATGGACTGGCTCGGTCTTCTATTCGGTTTCCAAATCGACAACGTTCGGAATCAGCGAGAGAATCTCGTCCTCCACTTGGCTAACTCCCAAATGCGGCTCCAACCGCCGCCACGTCATCCTGACGGCCTCGATCCCACCGTTCTCCGTCGATTTCGGAAAAAGCTACTCCGTAACTACACTAATTGGTGCTCCTTCCTCGGAGTGAGGTGCCACGTCACCAGCCCAACCCATAGTCGTCATCAAACCAACGTCGTTTTAAATCTCCGCCGTGAGCTTCTCTACGTAGCTCTGTATCTATTGATTTGGGGAGAATCGGGGAATTTACGGTTTATGCCGGAGTGTATCTGCTACATATTTCATCACATGGCTATGGAACTCAACAAAGTGCTCGACGGAGAGTTTGATGATATGACCGGAATGCCTTATTGGCCTTCTTTTTCCGGTCATTGTGCCTATCTTAAGAGCGTGGTCATGCCGATTTACAAGACCGTTAAGACGGAGGTTGAGAGTAGCAACAATGGGACGAAACCACACTCCGCCTGGAGAAATTATGACGACATTAACGAGTATTTCTGGAGCAAGAGAGCTTTGAAGAGCCTTAAATGGCCTCTAGACTACACTAGTAATTTTTTCGATACCACGCCCAAAAGCAGTAGAGTGGGGAAGACTGGATTTGTGGAGCAGAGATCATTCTGGAATGTGTTTAGAAGCTTTGATAGGTTATGGATTTTATTGCTTCTCTACTTGCAGGCAGCTATTATCTTTGCTACGAGCGATGTTAAATTTCCGTGGCAAGACCGTGATGTAGAGGTACAAAAAGTGTTTCCTTTGTTTTGATCTATATTTCGTAAAGTGTGTTTTGAGTTGTATATAAAGACATTATCTGTTATTCTATTTGCAGGTTGCATTGTTGACCGTTTTCATCTCCTGGGCGGGCTTGAGGTTGCTCCAGTCTGTGCTTGACGCTAGTACTCAGTATAGTTTGGTGGGCAGAGAAACGTTCTGGCTTTTTGTCAGACTGATTTTGAAGTTCGTGGTGGCTTTGACATGGACAGTTTTGTTTTCAGTCTTCTATGCAAGGATTTGGAGCCAGAAAAATGCGGATGGTGTTTGGTCTCGAGCTGCAAACGAGAGAATTGTCACGTTTCTCAAGGTAGTTTTTGTGTATGTTATCCCTGAGTTATTGGCTCTTGTGCTTTTTATTGTTCCTTGGATAAGGAACTGGATTGAAGAGCTGAATCTTGGTCTTGTGTACTTATTGACTTGGTGGTTCTATAGCAAGACTTTTGTTGGTCGTGGATTGAGGGAAGGCCTTGTGGACAATATTAAGTATACAATCTTTTGGATTATTGTATTGGCCACCAAATTCATATTCAGTTACTACTTACAAATCAGGCCTCTAATTGCTCCCACCAGGGCACTACTCAATCTAGAAAATGCAAAGTACAATTGGCATGAATTTTTTGGCAGCACTCAGAGAATAGCAGTAGTGATGCTCTGGCTCCCTGTAGTTTTGGTTTACCTGATGGATTTGCAAATTTGGTACTCGATCTACTCATCCTTTGTAGGTGCAACAATCGGTCTGTTCTCCCATTTGGGGGAGATCCGAAACATTGATCAGTTGAGACTTCGATTTCAGTTCTTTTCTAGTGCTATGCAGTTTAACCTTAAACCCGAAGAGCATCTTCTGGGCCCTAAAGCAACAGTGCTTAAAAAGGTACGTGATGCGATTCACCGGCTCAAATTGCGATATGGAATTGGCCAGCCTTTTAACAAGATCGAATCCAGTCAAGTTGAAGCCACTTGGTTTGCTTTGATATGGAATGAGATAATCCTTACGTTTAGGGAGGAAGACCTTATCAGTGACAGGGAGGTTGAGTTACTTGAGTTGCCGCCTAATTGTTGGAATATTCGGGTTATTCGTTGGCCGTGTTTCCTCCTTTGCAATGAGCTCCTACTTGCACTAAGCCAGGCAAACGAGCTCTGTGATGCTCCTGATCGCTGGCTATGGTCAAAAATCTGTAGCAGTGAATACAGGCGTTGTGCAGTTATTGAAGCTTTTGATAGCATTAAATACTTGGTTCTTAGAATTGTTCAAAACGGCACAGAGGAAGAATCCATACTGAACAGGCTGTTTATGGAGATTGATGAAAACATGGAAAAGGGAACGGTAACTGATGCATATAAGCTGACAGTACTACTCCGGATTCATGACAAGCTAATATCACTTCTTGAGCGTCTAATGGACCCAGAAAAGAAGGTATTCAGGATTGTGAATATACTGCAAGCTCTATATGAACTCTGCGTATGGGAATTTCCAAGAATTAGGAGGAACACTCCGCAGTTGAGGCAGCTTGGCTTGGCGCCCATCAGTTTTGATGCTGATACAGAATTGTTGTTTGTCAATGCCATAAATCTCCCTCCTATTGATGATGTTGTCTTTTATCGGCAGATAAGGCGGGTCCACACAATTCTTACATCTAGAGACCCGATGCATAATGTGCCCAAGAATCTTGAGGCTAGAGAGCGTCTTGCTTTCTTTAGCAACTCTCTCTTTATGAACATGCCTCAGGCTCCGAGCGTAGAGAAAATGATGGCTTTTAGTGTATTGACTCCTTACTATGACGAGGAAGTGATGTATCGACAAGAAATGCTCCGAGCTGAGAACGAGGACGGAATTTCCACCCTATTTTACCTTCAAAGAATTTATGAAGATGAATGGGTGAATTTTGTGGAGCGGATGCGTAGAGAGGGATTGACGGATGAGGATGATATTTGGTCAAAGAAGGTTAGGGATCTTCGCCTTTGGGCTTCATATAGGGGACAAACGTTGTCCAGAACAGTGCGAGGGATGATGTATTATTATGGTGCCTTAAAGAAGCTTGCCTTTCTCGATTCTGCTTCTGAAATGGACATTAGAATGGGAACTCAGATTGCTCCTGAGCCACGCCGTTCTTACTACACAAATGATGGTGGGGACAACACACTGCAACCAACGCCCTCTCAGGAAATTAGCAGAATGGAGAGTGGTATAAGCCATTTGCTTAAAGGGTCTGAATATGGAAGTGCAATGATGAAATTTACATATGTTGTGGCATGCCAAGTTTATGGACAGCATAAAGCAAAAGGGGACCATCGAGCTGAGGAGATTCTATTTCTGATGAAAAATCATGAGGCCCTTCGTATTGCATACGTTGATGAGGTTGTCTTGGGAGGGGGTGAGGTCGAGTATTACTCGGTTCTTGTGAAATTTGACCAGCAACTTCAGAGAGAAGTGGAGATCTATCGAATCAGACTGCCAGGCCCCTTAAAGCTTGGTGAGGGCAAACCAGAAAACCAAAACCATGCTATAATATTTACACGAGGTGATGCGATTCAGACCATTGATATGAATCAAGATAACCATTTTGAGGAGGCACTTAAGATGAGAAACTTGCTAGAATCATTCAAGACTACCTACGGCATTAGGAAGCCTACCATTCTTGGAGTCCGCGAGAAAGTTTTCACTGGTTCTGTGTCTTCACTCGCATGGTTCATGTCTGCTCAGGAAACAAGTTTTGTAACTCTGGGACAGCGGGTCCTTGCTAACCCGCTGAAAGTGAGGATGCATTATGGTCACCCGGATGTATTTGATCGGTTTTGGTTTATTCCTCGCGGTGGAATTAGCAAGGCCTCAAGAGTTATAAATATCAGTGAGGATATATTTGCTGGATTCAATTGCACGTTAAGAGGTGGAAATGTGACTCACCATGAATACATTCAGGTAGGCAAGGGAAGGGATGTGGGTTTAAATCAGATATCTATGTTTGAAGCCAAGGTAGCCAGTGGTAATGGCGAGCAAGCATTAAGCAGAGACGTTTACAGGTTAGGTCACAGGCTGGACTTTTTTAGAATGCTCTCGTTCTTCTACACAACAGTTGGCTACTACTTCAACACAATGTTGATAGTATTCACAGTTTATGCATTCTTGTGGGGTCGGCTTTATCTGGCACTTAGTGGTGTGGAGAAAATAGCAAAGGATAGGAGTAGCAGCAATGAAGCTCTTGGTGCAATCTTGAATCAGCAATTTATTATTCAGCTAGGGCTTTTCACTGCACTTCCAATGATTCTTGAAAACTCGCTGGAGCGTGGATTTCTTCCAGCAGCCTGGGACTTCATCACAATGCAGCTACAACTAGCTTCGTTTTTCTACACGTTTTCCATGGGAACTAGATCCCATTATTTTGGTCGGACTATACTCCATGGTGGAGCCAAGTATCGTGCCACTGGAAGAGGTTTTGTGGTGGAGCATAAGAAATTTGCTGAGAACTACAGATTGTATGCTCGAACTCATTTCATCAAGGCTATTGAGCTAGCGATTATCTTGTTGGTATATGCTGCTTATAGCCCGTTGGCTAAGAGCTCTTTCGTCTACATACTAATGACAATTTCGAGCTGGTTCCTTGTTACATCTTGGATTATTTCTCCATTTCTGTTTAACCCATCTGGTTTTGATTGGCTCAAAACAGTGTATGATTTTGACGATTTCGTGAATTGGCTATGGTCTAGAGGTGGGTTGTTTACAAAAGCAGATCAGAGTTGGTTTACATGGTGGAACGAGGAACAAGATCATCTGAGAACAACCGGTGTATGGGGGAAACTGCTTGAGATTCTACTTGATCTTCGGTTCTTCTTCTTCCAGTATAGCATTGTGTATCATCTTCGCATCGCGGATAAGAAGACCAGCATTGGAGTATACTTGGTTTCTTGGGGATGCATTATCGGGATAGCTGTGATATACATCACAACAATCTATGCTCAGAAAAGATACTCCGTAAAGGAGCATATTAAATACAGATTCATTCAGTTCTTAGTAATATTGCTCACAGTTCTTGTGGTCGTGCTGATGCTGCAGTTCACTAAACTTACAGTTGTTGATTTGCTGATAAGTCTCTTGGCTTTTATTCCTACAGGCTGGGGATTGATTTCCATAGCTCAAGTACTGAGACCGTTTCTGATATCTACAGTGGTTTGGGACACAGTAATCTCTGTTGCCCGCCTTTACGACTTGTTCTTTGGGTTGATAGTTATGGCTCCAGTTGCATTGCTTTCATGGTTGCCTGGTTTCCAGAATATGCAAACGCGAATCTTGTTCAATGAAGCCTTCAGCAGAGGATTACAGATTTCTATCATTCTCTCTGGCAAAAAGTCAACTTGAAGCAAAATTTGAGTATGAACCAATTCTTATTATATGTTACTGATTATCCTTGAGGACATCCATTAATAAGATTGATTTCATCATATTTGCAGGGTTCTTAGATTTGTCGGAGATTATCTGCTCTGATAAGATTTTACCATATTTTTGGGAGCCCTGAGAAACGACAACTATCCTTCTCTCTGGCACACAAAAAAATCCACTTGAATCAATGGTCTTGAGCAAGATTTATCTTCGTATTCAGCAGCATCAGGATCATTTGGTCACTCGTTACCACGGCACTGCTTTGATATCCTCTGCAGTTTGTTTGTCGCACTGCACTATCTTACAGCTCCCGGTTGTTTCCCCATGGTGGTTGCATTTTTGAAGTTGATTATAGTCGACCTTTGGTTGATGTGTTTGTAAACGTAGGTATGAATCTATCTTCATCTGCTTCAGTGATAGATTCGTTATTGGTTATTTCCCAAGACCATAGAGTTAATAGATGATTCTTCTGTCAAATTACAGGGCTCTTTCTTAATTTGCTGTGAGATTACCGGATTGAGAGCTTAATAAAATGATGGTAAGCTTCACACTGCTCCATTTTTGTTGGTCTTGTGTACATATTTTCTCATGTATTGGTTTAAGTTTCAAAGTTCACTTAACAAGCTTTGCTCTGCTTGTGTTATAAAACCTTTTGATGTCTTTCAACTTCTTTTTTTTTTTTTGAAAAGGTTCTCAAATTAGTTAGTCATGTTTTGATTCGACTTTTGTTTCTCAATTCATGAGAATCTTTTATTCCATGGAGTAAGATGTCATCATCTCTCGTGGTTACATAACATTTTAAATTAGAAACCAATACCACAAAGTAGAAAAGCTCAGTAGAAAATTAGAGATCATATCACAATTTGAAATTATATATCTCACTGTGAAAGTCGCAGAATCGAAAGATCTTTGTAAGTGAAGATGGAAGCAAAATTTTCTTATTCTTACTTTTTAATAATAAAAAAAATGGAAGCAAAGAAACGTTGACAAAAATACCAATAAGTCTAGTCTTAGTCATCGCATTTTTGTTTGACTAATTATATTCTGATAACTACATCATATTATAATGAAATTCCTTTTAATATAAATGAGATATTTTTAAATTACAATTTTTAAACATATTCGCCATATAAATAGTTCACTGAAACTCGTTACAAGAGTTGATTCTGATATATATATAAATTTTGTTTGTTTATTTTATTGTCGGTGATTAGAAATTACGAAGAATGACATAGTATATAATCGATATGTTTATCGTAAATATTTGCGTCAGTTAAACGAATAACGATCTATAACATTGGCGCAACTTCCTTTAAGGCTGCAACGTTCCATTATATAATTAACTAGTAGTCGTCCACATACCAATATCAAACGGATATGTTATGTTTTAATTTCCGTTGACTTCTGTAAATAGAGAAAAATAATACAGAAATTTGACGGCATGCGTTTGATAAAAAAACATCAAAAATTAAACAGTTCATGATGGTCCTTGGTTAACTTTTGATACACAACAAAAACATGACTTCAAAATAATAAATAGAAATCCAAGCTATTAAAAGTAGGTGAAAATCATCACCGGATAAAATGAGTTAGTGATTAAACTCACGGGTTGGTCATGTTGTGTTCTTAATTCGATTTCCGATAGAAAACATGTTTTACGTCTTGTAATAATAAGGTAGTATTAGCACAGATTGGTCTAGACTGTGTGAGGGATTAGAGCCTTCACCTAACCTCTCCTAGTACAAAAAAGACTAATTAATTGCATATTAAATACAGATATACTGAGATATTCAAATAAAGTTATTTAAACAAAGATCTCTAGAGTTCGTTAATGGTAAAATCCACTAGCTTTTTGTTTTTTCTTTCTTTTCTACACAGGACATTGTTAAGAGATCTCTGTGTTATCTCTAAATGTCAAAAGATAACATCTTTATGTTTTTCTATGAACTCTAAAGCTCCTTCTCTCATGGAGGTAAACAAAGAAGAGATCTCACAGATGCATGATCTTTTTCAATCCGAAGCAGACGCAGCAAAAACTTCTTTAGGAAAGAGAAAGATAAGTAAGTTGTTCTATTATAAAAAAATTCCATCAACTCAAGTTTCGTGTTTTGTCTCTAAGATTATCTGATTACTTTGACTCCAATAAATCTACTAATTGACAGACTCGGTTGTGAAAACGGAAGATGAAAGGGAAGTCAGGAGAAAAGTATTCTTCTCTCAAGAACCTCTAGAAGAAGAAGAGGACATTGATATGATCGAGGAAGATGCAGAAAGAGAAGATCAGAGAGATAACGAGATGATCATTGAAGGTATTGTTCTTGAAGAAGCGTATGTCGACTTTGATGGATTCTTTTGAAACCTATCTTCACTTGGCATATGCGTTGACTTTTCTTAAGATCTTCGTTTGGTTGCTTCCTTTGTTTTTTTTTTTTTTTATTTCTTTGGGTAAGTAAGAGCTATTGGTACAGAATTTCTTTGGACCGATGATCAAAATAGGTACCTTAAAGACTCAGCTTCTTGGGTGGCTAGCTAGTACACCAGCTGATCTACGAACATCGAGTTATGTCATGTAATTATGTTTATACAGGAAATGAAAAAGCTTTTCTGTTTCTTTGCATTGGTTCAAATCAAAACTAGAGACCCACAAAAATGTTATCTTGCAGCCATCTTCAAGCATCAAGTTGGTTTCAAAGAGTAAAACATGTGATGAAACTTTGTTTGGTTTTCAGGATATGATTGATGAATCGGTTTGATCAGGATCTGTTTGAATTTCATGTGCTAGTTGTCTTGTTAAATGATCTGCTCGTTCATCGTGACCTCCTGCAAATGTATAAACCTTGAAAGCAAATTGAAATGCCCTCCATAGCCTTTTTGATCTCTCTACCTTAATATTATTCATCTTGCTTTCGTCATTGTTCTTTGCTTCCTCGTTCGCTTCTCTTCTCTCCTAGAAAACATAGATTTCTAATCAGCTTCATCGCCGAGATATCAAATTCTTGATTAGTATGCATATACCTTTAGAGCTAACTCCATGCAATTTGATGAAACATCAACCATAGTTTCCTTGACTTGAACAAGGACTTCGAAATCGATGTTAATATTGTATCTCTGAAACATTCTACCGTCCTCATCTTTTGTTCGTTCCACCGTTTCAATGTCTCCTTTAAATTTGTTAAAGTAACGCTCTATCTTGTCTAGAAGATCGTTTAGTGGAGGCTCAATTTTCCAGTTCTTGAGCTCAACAAGAATCCCATCTAACTTCTTGTACAAGGCACCAGCTGTTCTTATGGCTTCTAGTTTCTTCTCAGGGAAACCTTCGAACCTCGCCAGAACCTTAACAATCAAAAGTAAATTTTTTATATATTTCGAGTGAACTCGCGAGTCGTTTGAAAAAATAGGAGAAAACATACTTGAGTTTCATCAGTTAGTTTCTCAAGAACAGATTCCACTTTGGTATGAAATTCGAGCAATTCTTTCATGTCTTTTGTATGGAAATTCTGTATTGAAAATTTCAATTCTTCGATAGATTTCTCGTATTTCTGAACATCTTCTTCGATTTGCTGGAAATAGCTAGACCTGTGACAGAAACGAAACAGTTAAACTCATCCATATTATGACTTGTTAGGCAAGTCATTACCTCTTTGTCATCTCTGCAAGTGCATCAGCCATTCCTGATCTTGCACCTTTAACAGGTGATTTCTCTCTAACATTCTTTGGCCCTTTACTTGCTTTTGTTTTTTGTCCTTCTACGCCACGACCCTCAAGCTTCCCTTTGAGAACCCAGTAGAGATTAGCAATTTGTGCTGATCTTCTCAATTTACTCGTTGCTTTCTTGGCACGCAAGGATCTTCCACTACCTGGTGGTGCCGGTGGTATCGGCATCGAAGGACCATTATCTCCATTAATACATTGTGGTCTCGGAAATTGACAAAACTCTCCACAGTCATGTGTTTTTGACGGTGGTGGCGGTGGTGGAGGAGCCGAGGCTTTGTTTTCAGGCTGTGGTGACGATGGAGGTGGCGGGGGTGTTTGTGAGAGAGGTGTAGGTTTCTTTTCCAAAGATGAGACCGATGGTGTCGGTAATCGCGGTTGTGGTGGTGGAGAATGCGGAACCAGTTTAGTTACTGGGACTTCTTCTTGTAAAGATTCTATTGTGTTAGATTCGCTATGGTCCTTTGTTTCAGAACCTTCGTAATGAATCTTATGATGCTCCCCTTCAATCTCATGCTCTGTTTCAGAACCTTCGTTATGATTCTCTGTTTCAATCTCATGCTCTGTTTCAATCTCATGCTCTGTTTCAATCTCATGCTCTGTTTCAATCTCATGTTCTGTTTCAGACCATACGTTATGATGCTCTGTTTCACAACTTTCAATATGATCCTCTGTTATACAATTCTCAGTTTCAATCACATGCTCTGTTTCAATCACATGCTCTGTTTCAGTCACATGCTCTGTTTCAGAACTTTCGAAATGATCCACTGTTTCATTGTCACGCTCTGTTTCAAAACATTTGATACAATGCTCTGTTTCAGAACGTTTGAAACAATGCTCTGTTTCAGATTGTTTGAAACAATGCTCAGTTTCAATCACATGCTCTGTGTCAGAACGTTCGCTATGATCCTCTGTTTCGGTTCCAGAAACAGAGGAGTTTTTATCTTCCTCTTCTTCCTTGTCTGCTAATCTCTCACTCTCTTCTTTTTCTTCTTCAATAGCATTCTTAAAATCAAGATCAGAAACACTCTCTGAATCTCTGTTTGACAAGATCTGCATAGCAAGGCGCTTCAAATCAACAGGGCTTAACTTATCCAAAGCTTGAGCTCTTAAGTTCCAGAGATTTGGAGATGTTGAATTACTTGACATCATCATCGTCCCGGGAAGAACCGATCTCGGTGTTAATGGAGATGGGTAAAAAGAGTTATTACTCTCTGAATAAGACACAGATCTTGTAAAGCTTCTTCTTGCTTCTGATGAAACACCTTTTGATGTAAAACTCTTTCTTCCATCGGATTCAATATCCATCATTCCAAATCTTTCTCTTGTCATCTTGATTAATCCATCAAGAGCTGCTAATACATGCTCCACTGCAAAAATAAAAAGCCAAGAAGAGTTTGATCTTTAGGGTTTTTGATTGATTTAACAAAAACAAAACCTTAATCTGGAAGTTTATGGAAAACAGTGTTAAGTGAACAAACCGAGACGATCTGACTTATTCTTCCCAACTCCACTATTCTTGTACTTGGATCGATAAATCCAGTCACTATCCATAATCCAAGAATCTCCAATAGCTCTGAGATCTTCATAGAAGAAAATCAACATCTGTTTTTGGGGCATTTCTGGGATTCATCAATCAGATCAACAAGACTTATCAAGTAAACAATGTCTGTTTTTTTTGTTCGCTAACTCAAATCTTTTGTTTTGTTATAATGTTTGTTAATTAAACTGTTTAAAACCTTTGTGTACCTTATCCATCTCAGCTCCTTCCATTTCAAAAGATTGATTAATGGTTACAATCTCAGGAGACAGCTTTTGTAGATCCTTCATCGTATGTGTAATGATCTAAAAAAAGACATAAAAGATCATATTACACTTTGATATAATGTTATGTTAATTGAAAACGAGTCAATAAAAATTCGAAAACCAAGATTTTGGGTGGGTAATCCGGTACAAGACGACTAACTAGATAAACCGAAATTCACAGTAAATGTTGTTAAGTTAAAAGGAGAAGTGACCTCAGTGACGGATAAAGAACCATCAAGAGAAGGCAAATCAATCATGTCTCTGAAAGCAAAGATGTTCTTCCTTAATTCCACCATTAAAATGAAATTAGCTGTACATTTCTGCGAAGAAACTTCCAGATTGTTGTTTCTGGGCGTATTCGGTTTCTTCTCTACTGGCAAAGGAGGAGATATCGCTCCAGCTGAAGCAGGAACTTGTTTTGTAGAAATGAAGCTCTTTGGAGAATCTGCTGCAACAGAAGATGATGATATCTTTGAAGCTGTGCGTTTAATCTCTTTACTCTTCTTGTTTCCAACATTATTATTCTTTGACGTTGACGCACGTCTAAACTCGTGTTTGCCTCTGATAAGTTTCTTCAATGCAAGCCCTCTCGCGACCTGATATAGTTAAATATTAGCAATATTCCAAGAATCTTGTCCCTCTTGTAAAATGTAAAATGTTATAACAACATGTCAACATCAAATAAAATGTACAAAACAGACATACATGCTTAACAATTGAGGAGTAGAATGTAAAAGAGAGAAAGAAACCTGCAATCTTGAGAGCTTGCGACAGAAGGTTATTGGCGTGAAGCCGCAAAGCCTCCCACTTGACATTGAGAGTTTTGAAGTCGAAAAATCGATTCTTCAGCCAAACATGGAATTTATTCAGGAGAATCCATCAGAAGAAAGAGAATCGGATTCTCTTTCTTAATCAATAGCTTTTTTTCAGGTAATTCTGTTAGAAGAGTAAAGATGCGACAAGAAATGAAAGAATTGAATTTCCTTCAGCTCTTTTGAGCAGAAAACGAGAAAACAAAACAAAACTCTGAATCAAAATTAGTCCGAAAATCCTAGAAAGATTGATTCTCTTTCTTTCTCTCTTTCTTTATCTATTTTGGTTATTATTAGACAAATTTCAAATCAAAGAAAATCGTTGACTATAGAATTCTCCTGAAGGTTATGCTAAAAATTGCAAAAACAGAGAGAGAGAGATTAGATATGGTTTAAAAATGGCGTTAATAGGAACAAAATCCATATGAGTATATAGCCATTGGAGATTTTGGAGTTTAGCTGTTATTCTTAGGTTTACAAAGATTTTATTTTCAACGGTTGAAAATAGGTTAATGTCTCCTTAAGTACGTAGATTTACTTTCTCCAGTTATCAAATTCAACTCAAAAAGCTGAAGAAATATAAGGAGGAAAAGTAGAGGATCGAAGGACAATCTCCGAGTAATTAAACCTAAACCAGTTTCTTGAGGAAAAAGCAATTGTGTGGATTAGGTCATACATCCAATTTACTGATATAATGAGCCTAATTTTTTTTAAAGATATAACTCATCCTAAGTTTAAATAAAACAAAGTTGATTAATTGCTTTGAACAATATTGTACAGCGGATTCTTGCTAAAAATAACTCAGAAGAAAATGTCTGTATTATACTCGTAGTCGATAAAAGTATTCATATAAATGATTTGCACATGAAATTTTATCAATCAAAATTCAAAATATATTGCAGCGCAAATTCTTTGTCAACTCGAACAACTGGGATTCCGACAGGTTAACGTTATGATCGGATTCGTATCACTCTTGAATTAATTATGATGATTATTTCGATGTCATGACGACTCAGGATGATGTATGTGTTACCGATTATGTTCTTAATTTAGGTGATGCAAATTCAATCTAAAGGAAAGATCCCTCGAAATTTCATTACATTTATCTTTTGGGGAGAAATTAGATGTATGGATCCCTTGAAATCTTGTAAAACAATAATATTAATATACTATACACTATATAATATATATTAGGTACACTAGTGTAAGCATGGTGTATTATCATTGGCCTTTTGGCTTTAAATATTCCAAAAATAAGTTTCTCAAAGGCCATATATTGACCAAGCTCGTATATTATCAGTCATCTCTAATAAAATACTTCTTAATTAGCCTTATCTCGTAGAGAGTCGAGTAAAGAATAACTGAACAAGAAGGGTATAAGTTAGAACTACTTATACAAATATATCTTGACTCTTGACCTTTTCAAACAATTAATTAGTGTCGACATGAGTTGCATATTAATTAAATCCACATGTATGGTTTTCTTCCAACCATCTTTAAATTAATTGACGACGTACATAACTAAATTTGCATACCAAATCCAATTTCCATGCAATTCTTACACTCAGATTATTCTATTAGGCTTTTCTTACGTAGTTTATGTTCCAATTACTGAATAAGTTTTAGCTGGCACGACAAGTATAGATTTAATAGTTAAATGGTACTGATTCAATGCGGTCGGAGATAATGGCCATCAAAAATAAAATTGTTGAATCATTTTGTTTCACCATTGTACCATTTTGTTTAACAATATATTAATCTGAATTTTGTTATGTTTATTCTTATATCATTAAAGTTGAATCTAAATTTTAAAAATAGTTACAAAAGAAGTTAAACAATTTCAGAAACATTTTCACTCATCACCCTATGGTTTTAGGGCTATATATATACATTAGAGAGATAACAAATTAAAGGCAAAATAATGTTAACATCGAGGGCATGGATTATCTCTTCGGGTTTGGTCGGTGCTATATCACTGATGCTCCGTTTGGCTTTGAACTTTTCCGTCACCGGAGCTCACTTCTCTCTCCCTACTTTAAACCCTTTTTTCATCATCATCAACGGAATCATCTTTGCTCTCGCCGCCTCCGCTTCTCTCTTCGGCCATGGATCTGACTCTCCGGGCACGGAACATCACCATGAAAATGATGCATATCACTAT
Organism: Pugionium dolabratum; assembly: GCA_018901945.1. Lineage (NCBI taxonomy): Eukaryota > Viridiplantae > Streptophyta > Magnoliopsida > Brassicales > Brassicaceae > Pugionium > Pugionium dolabratum. Next base: position 526,944 of record JAEVFF010000531.1, read on the forward strand.
GAATATCATCTTGACCATGAACGTTTTTCCAATAACTCATCCAATGTTTCGTTTGATGATCAATACAATAATAAAGTTTACGAGGAAGAAAAGTTGCCGGTTAGATCAGAGAGTGGAGGATTTTATGGTGTTCATCGACCGGTTTCCTCTCCAGAGGTTCGCTTTCCGTCAACTGCGCCGGAGAAGGCTGCTGGACTCCGACGTCCACCTACTGCTCCTTCAAAGACTTTTCCACAAGGTATCTATGCATGTAACTTACAAAATTTTCTTTTTAACAAAAAAAAAACTTCCAGAATTTTCATTTTTTCTACACAATTAAAAAAGCATATGTTAAAATTTTAAATACATGCCCGAACCAGAAATCTTCAAAAAATTAAAAACACAACAAGTAAAAGACTTTGAATTTCTACAAAAAACACTTGTACGTAATTAGCGAAGAATATGATATCTAGACTAATCTTTTAGACTTAGGGTGATAAAGATAAAATTATTTAACCATTAACAAAGGAAAATCTCATAAAATAAGTTCATATATATGTTTTTAATTTATTTGAAAACAATTCACAAGTAAAACACGTATATAGAAAAATATAAGTCAGACCATAATTAACAGTAAAGTCATATAGCAAATTACGATATTTTTTTAAAAGCGAATTAACTATAATATTAGTCTTTATCTTAGATTGAACGATCAATTTGTAATGAACATTAAATTTCATACCGTTACAAAAATTTAAAAGAAGACAAAAATCGTAACATCATCAGATGACAAAGCAGGTGATGAGAGCGAGACCATGGAGGAGATGTGGAAGAGAGTCAAAGCGGAAAAACATGTACCAAAGCAACCAAACACATGGCAAGACCACGTCATTTCAAGAAACAATTCAAGAGTCTCCACTTCGTCGTGCCCGTCGCCGTCGCGAGCGAGAAGGCCTCCGCTGCCACGGGCGGCGCCGGGAGCAAAGTTGATGATGGAGAGAATTCCGTCGTGGTTGAAACTGAAAAAAGAGTTATCGATGGGAAGAGAGGAACTTAATTCACGAGTCGAAGCTTTCATTAGAAAATTCAACGATGAGATGAAATTGCAAAGGCTGGAGTCTCTAAAACGTTACAAGCTTTTCCGTCGTCGCAGCGATGAAAAGTAAAGATTTCGGATGGTTACGTGCGTCATACGGAACATAGTGAACAGAACATATTAAAATCGATAGTGCATTTTTATATTATCTTTTATGGTACGTTTTGTTTCATCCTCCGTATCTAAGTAACAATACAGAACCAAAATCTCTTATTGTAATCGCTCTGTCTCTAATACAATGAAAAATCTAATAAATCATTGAAAATTAACAATGGAACTGAATTTTTATTTTATTAAGATATATATTTTTTTCTAACTAGCGTTTGGAAGAGAAAAATGGTTGCAGATAGGAGCAACTGGTATGGTATTTTAATAGACCCAGACGGCCAAACCTGACGAGAGCCTCGGCTAAAACCGGTCCGACCACAATCTGTTAATTAAGAAAACCAGTTCGAATTAGTCACCGGTCCAATATTTATTTAATTGTTTTAAACTAATGGTGATTTTCTTCTCAACACTTGTGTCGTGTCGCTCTCGTCTTCTCTTCTTCACCACCGTCTCGGATCAGAAATATTTCTTTCTGAGGTCAGTTTTTTCTTTTGTCTTTCTTTCGAAGTTGTATGCTTTACGAATCTTCTTAGCTATGGTTTTTCTTTTAGATATTTCCATGTGTTTAATCTCGAACCAGTTTACGATTTAGGGTAGAAGGTAAAACAACAACAAATCACTTTTCGGAATCAATGATTGTGATTTACTTGAATTTAGGGTTTTAAGTTTTTCCTACAAATTGATTCGCATGATCCATGTTGTTCAGCGCTTCATATGGCGTGAAGATTTCGTCACTTAATCTGAGTCAAGCTCTATGCCCACACGCAATCATCCCTCTTTCTTTTGCAGATCTAACATCTCTTTCTCTGGTATTGACACTGTTAGATATACAAATCTAGGATTTTTACTGCTTCTATTGTGATTTAGGAAGCTTAGTAAAGTAATTAGCTTCTTAATAGGTTTCTGGTTTATTGAGAAGATTGTATTTGCTCTTATTATTGTCTACACGCGGTTCCGTGTGTTTTTTGCTAAAATTTGAAATTCGTGTTTATGTGTTTGAAGATTAGAGTTTTAAGATGGGTCTGTTGGATTCTGATTGCTTTTTCTGTCTTGTTTCTTTGATCTTTTATGATAACTAAAATTCGTTCAACTCTGTTTGGGGCTTTAGAGTTCTAACTTGAGTCTGTTGGATGAAGAAAATCTGGGATTTTGATTACTCCTAGCACGATTTAAGAAGCTTAGTGAAGTAACTACTAGTCTCTTGATAGCTTCACGATTTCTTGAGATGATTCTATTTGCTTTCATTTTCTTCTTGATTCGACCTTTTCTTCTAAAATTCTGAAACTTAGTTTAACCGTGTTTTAGGATTGGAATTTGGACTTTATTCTGTGTGGTCGTCGAATATAGAAAGGAAGCTCTTGTTCTTACTCTTTCTGAGTCTTCGATTCTCTTGACTTGCTCTAAGATAAAGGATGATGGAGGTCAAATTGTGGAATGACAAACGCGAAAGAGAGATGTACGAGAATTTCGCAGAGCTTTTTGCAATCATCAAAGCCACAGAGAAGCTCGAGAAAGCTTATATCAGAGACCTAATCTCTCCTTCCGAGTACGAATCTGAATGCCAAAAACTCATTGTCCACTTCAAAACTTTATCCGCAACACTTAAAGACGCGGTCCCAAACATTGAAAGATTTGCAGATACATATAAAATGGACTGTCCAGCTGCTCTATACCGCCTTGTGACATCAGGTGTACCGGCCACAGTGGAACACCGAGCTACTGTAGCAGCATCTACATCAAACTCTGCATCCATTGTTGCGGAATGTGTACAGAACTTCATCACATCAATGGATTCCTTGAAACTAAACATGGTTGCTGTTGATCAGGTTTATCCTCTCTTATCTGATCTATCATCTTCGCTCAACAGACTGAGTATTTTACCGCCGGATTTCGAAGGGAAGATGAAGATGAAAGAATGGATATCGAGGTTGTCGAAGATGGGAGCAGCCGATGAGCTAACGGAACAGCAGTCAAGGCAACTTCACTTTGATCTTGAATCATCATATAACTCTTTCATGGCAGCTTTGCCCAAAGCTGGTTAATTTAAAACAATGTTGGTTTTGGTTTCTTGTTTTTGTGTGCAAGCGTCTTTGTTTTACTGTAGTACAGAGGTAATTCCAAGACATATTTACACGTTTAAGGACTTGAATGTGCTTGTGTAGAGAATCATACCATATTCTGGGTTCTATGAAGTTTATCTAACCTAAATACATCCACAATCAGCTGCATTATAATAATATAAATGTTTATCTGGGAATAGCTTTTACAATAGCAAAGCGCAATGTTTGGCTGCCTGCAAATAATTAAACTCTTCATCATACCTCCATTAAAGACTTAATTCAGAAACATTTCAAATAAATTTTACTATAAAATGTATGTTGCTTTGATGGACATCATCTGGAAAGTTATTTCTCCTAATTTTTTAAACATATTATAGTTATTCAAAAGAACGATGAAAAAGCGAATTTCCAAAATGCTTTTGCTACCAAATCCATACAACATCAATGGGGGTATTAACTTATTTCGTGATTGCTCAATGTGATCATATATTTGGATTCTAATCCCTATGATCGATTGCTGTTGATTCGGATGCACAATTCGTCTTTTTTTATAAGATCTCTAATTAAGAAACACGACAAAAAAAAAGAATCAGTTTTCTAAATGTGATGTCTATTGGGACCCTAATTTTCTGCATGAAAAGATGCATATTTGCTCGTGCAATTATAATGACAAAACAATAATGCTTCTGTGTTTTTGTAAGGCCTTTGTATACATCTCTTACATATTGCAACTTTTTTTGCTGTTTAAAACTGATGGTGTCATCACGTCCAGTATGATTTTAAATATATTTTTTTAAAAATATTTAAAAATATTTTATTTACTTTTTTTTATTAGAGCAATATTCAAAAATAGCAGTTTTTAAATCTTTTACTCCAAATCTCATATCATAAAATTAAAATTCCAAAAATATCACAAATAATTATAGAAAAATATTTATTTTTCTTTTTTATATATTTATTTAAAAAAGTATTCATACTATGAACATATAACTAAAGCAAGGAAACATAAAAAAACTTAAACCATAAAACGTAATTTCTAATTTATTTATAGGAAGATAAACGTGAAAATCTTTAAAAAAATATCTGAGACCATAAAAGACACAGAAATTGTCTTAAAACTTACCTACCAAAATGTTGAATAAGTTATCAAACCATAACCATTCATTGAAACAAAAATAAATGCATGATAATCAATGGTTCATGAATACATTATACATAAAAACACTATAAAAAATTATTTTTGTTTTATAAAAGTATAGTTGTGTATTTTATGCAAAATTTTGAATAAAAATTTTAATTTTATCTCTATCATTTGATTGTATTACTTAGAGAAAAAATCAAATATTATAACACTGGTGAAATTTGATATGTAACCATCTTTAATCTATAATAATAAATATCAAAATTAATGTATAAAATGAATAATTCATATGCTTATACTCTCATTTTCTGTGCTTACATCACTTTGACTTATCCCTAACTTTTATGACACTTATCACAATGCACAATTTCACTCCCCAAATTTTCGATTATTGGAAAACTTAACCGCAAAGCATTGCATTACCGTAATTTCACACACTTCCAAAACAAAACAAAAAAAGATTATTCCCACTAGAAGAATCGAAGAATCGCCGTCAGCCTCCAATTTTCCATTTAGTAGGAATCCAATGACACAAGTCAACCTTACTCATTAAGTTACAATACACACCGTTCGATACACGTGTCTGACGTAATCGACAAGGCACACCGATTAATCCGTGTGCTATATCTCCACGTGATTACTCTCTCTTATCTAACACCGTGTAAAAGGAGCCGTCATGAAATACCGATACTGCCCTTAACGCAGCCGAAAACGACTGACCGACCACGATCACCACTTCCAACATCTAACCAATCATAAAATCCCACGTGTCATGTTTTATTCACCGTCTAACGCGGAAAAAAGACGATTATAAGCTGATTCAATGGAGCTTTTCTTCTTCCTTAATTGTTTTCCCCTTTTTTCTACATTTTAATTTCATTCAATCTTCAACTGAGATTCTCTCAGAAGATTCACACAATCTTTGATTTTTAAAATTTTTCTATATCTATCTGCTCTGTTTAAAATCTAGCTTTGGATTTTGCTTGTGATTCCACTTTAACTCAGTTATGGCGTTGTCGAATGGAGAAGTAGAAATTAGTAAATTTTACGGTGAGGAAGAAGGGTTAGGGTTTGTGAGGTTTACACGAGGATTGGGGAGGAAAAGGATTCTCATTTCGAAATCGAATCTACGAATCGTTTCACATTCTGATCAGAAAACTCCGGTGAAGAGATCTAAAACTGAAACGACGGAATCCAATAAGTCTGTGCTTGAATCTCTGCATCAAGATATTTTGGTAAAGCTTAATTTAAATCTCTTTTTCTCTCTATGTAATTGCTATTAGTTTGGTTTATATATGTATTCCTCGAAAATTGATTTGATTTGATTTGATTTTGTTAATCAAATTCACAGATTCGAGTACTTTGTCATGTGGATCACGAAGACCTAGCGAGACTAAAATTTGTATCTAAAACAATTAGAAAAGCTGTAAGTTCCATCTTTTTCAAAATTTTAAACACTATTTTCAATCACTAAACCCTTTCTAATTAAGTTTCCTTTAATATATGAAATTAGGTAATAGAAGCAAAGAAGTGGCATTTTGATTATAGCACACCAGAAAAGACACTGCCTTTTCGAGACGCATTATCAATCCTTGAGGAAGATTCAAATTCGAATTCGAATGATCAAGATGATGAAAGTGAACCGCCTAATGCACCAATTCGAAGGAGGACAATTAATCGCGAATCAGATTTGTCTAAGATCTCTATAGTATTGTTTAAATGAACAAAAATGGAAGAGAAGAAGGAATCAGCTAATTGTGCAGAACATTTTGCTTCATTTCGTATCAGTGAAGCTATTCTTTTAAGAAAATTATACGTAGTGATCATCTGGATAGAATAATTATTTTCAGACTTTGAATAAGCTAATTTGTGAATAAAATATATGTTTTTGGATTGTGATTAGTACTGATCAGAGTATCCTAAGCAATGTATTGATCTTTGTCTCTTTAATTATTAAGATTAGTTTTAATATACTTCTGTTTCTTGACTCTGAATGTTATATCAATTGAATGAATTTTTTTCCTTCTTAGATGTATATATGAATTACGTGTCAGATTAAATTATTGTGCAGACTTTATACCATATGTGCATATTCACTCCACAACTCAAAATGGATTCTATTTTTATTTTCATATATTTCTCTCTACATGTGGATGTGTAAAGAAAATAGAGAGACAAATTCAATAAAAATAGCAAAAAGTATCTTCACGAAAGTTCATTCTTTTTTATATATACAATACAAACCTCACCGACAGCTACTTTTACCTGGAAAGATGGAAATTATACATTGGATCCATGAAAAATGTCGTATCAGATTATATTATTCGTTTTTTTACAGGTTAAAAAATGCTACTAAAGGTACTTTAATCCGATCTACGTAGCTCGAGCCTGAACCATACAATCTTATTCATAAAATTTGGTTATTACACAAAATGTTGATGATAATTGATATACTTTTTATGGGCACGAAAGGCATCTAGTCTGACTTCTCTACATACGGAGTTCCATAGTCTATGCTGCGCAATGAGAAATTTACACGTAACGATTCTGTAATAGATTATTTACAGATTTAACTGATCTAATCAGCATAGTTTTAGAACTGGATATATAGCGAGATTTTGTTACGGAGATAGAAGAAGTTCGAGGCAATCTAGAAAAATTATCTTAAATTCTCATTACAGCATATAGTAAGGGAAAACAATCTGCAAATAGACGCACTAACAAAGAAGACCAGACAAAGAAGCGGAATATTCTCGTACATTAGCACTTCGATACCGTACTCGTTTGAAGATACAAATGGTATTTTGCAACCAGAAAATGATCGAGGTGTTAAACAAAAATGACAAAAAAAAATGATATACTTTTTTCTCATTGTTTTTGAAATTCAATTTCCATATTTTACTACACAACATATCACTAACATATTTTGTTGTTAACATCTTTTTTCTTTTCTTCTGTACATTGATGTCACTAATATACTAGAATTCGTTTTTAATACTATCTTTGAAAAACGTTTTCAAATTTTCGTGTTTCCACTACTTTTATCGTTTCGAAATTTGATTAATTCATATTTTCTTTTTTTTTGATATAACAGTCATTGCCGCTGTGTTTGTTTTCTTCTAACTTTAGAATTTAAAACGTGACATCTATCTAAAGCAGTACAAGTCGTACATAAGACTTAGAAGTGGAAGACTTGAGAGTTGAGACTCATGATTTAGGTCTAATGAATGGGTCAATTTTCAACTAACTATGTCTTGGTGACCAAACAATATCAGATTTGTTTACTTTCAATTATTCTTTAATTTACAATTTTATGATAACTAATGACCCACTCACCAACCTCATTTCTTCCACTAATATACCAAATATGTGATAGATTAGGATTTAACCAAGTGTCACTTCCTTAGTTTATTCTTTTTCTTTTTTTATTTATGTGGCAACCACAATCAAAATTATATCATTGAAACGTAGAACATGCACGAATTAGATAAAATGCCCACTAAAGAATATACTCATATTTTTTTTTAAATAAGAGTTTGAATTTAGATCTAAGTTCTTTCTAAATTTTAGTTTTTTAGGAAATAAGAACATACTAGATTTTGGCGTGGGAAAAAATATTCATAAATAATAATTAATTATTTATTTTATTAATTTAAATCAGATATATATATATATATATATATAATTTATTTCATATTTAAAATAAATTTTTAAATTTTTTTTAATATTGATTACAAAATGAAACAGATAATAAAATCAGATTATACAAATATACTTAAATTTTATCTATTTTAGATAAAATTATATATATGATAAATATTCAATTAAACTAAACTTTTGTTTTATATTTTGTTTGACTAATTTTTTAAATTTTATATTTTATTTTATATTATATTTATATTTTATGACAAAATATATTGTATGTCAAAATATTAGGGATTTACATATAATATATTATATAATGGCAATTTTCGTAAATATTCTAGTAAATGATATCTTAGATAATATTTATCTTAAAATGATCTAATAGTGTGACACATCAGCGTGCCATACTGATAAATCACACGTTAATTTAAGATTACTTTATTAAAATGATTCTCAATTAATATATATATAGATTCTCCGTGAAGAAAAACATCTAAACTCTAAAACAAATAAATATGAAAAACAAAGGCTAACTTTGTTTGAGAAAAACTAACATACTGGATTTATATGCTTTTTAAAATCATTTAGTCATTAATTAGAACATAAAAAACTTCATGGAGGATTGATACAAGATATAAAGATACAAATGATGAATTCCGATGAGGTAAGCTTATTATCCATTGCTTGATTGCTATCCCATAAAATCCAAACAAATTCAGTCGATGAGAATTCCATCTTTCATAAATCTACAGTCGTAATTACATTTGATGTAATCATGTTTTGGCCGTACGTGAACATGAAGATTTATGACATCTTGATATTTTGTGATGTATTTTGATTCAAGTTTTGATTGTTGTGACAATGACTATCTAATATAGCTTTAACTTTAGCCTCAAAAGTATTTTGTGGAGACATGATTACCATTATTGAAACATGTGAACTCTTCCAAAACCACTTCTGCATAAATGCATTTAAAAACAGATATGCTGCGTAGACTCTTCTGCAACACAACTTGAGGTTGATATGTTTTTGGTCTTTATAGTTGATATGGTAACTATCTCGATTTGATAGTATAAGAACTTGAGGATGTGTAGTGTCATCCTACTAAATCTTTCTTAGACAAAATTCTTTTTATTTATTCTATTTTATATTAAAATATTATTTATTGTTTAACTACAAGTACATTTAAGTAATAATAAACAACTACAAAATACAAATAGTTGCATTAACAGTATATAAAAGCAACATTTAAAATACAAAAATAAAACATCATTTTGAAATCCCTAATATATTATTTGACAAATTTTTTTAACAGAGTAACCTTATACTAACGTGTTAATAACAAAAATGTCACGCTTACGTGTCAACACCACAATGAGTTTCAACTTAAATACATGCCACTAATATTAATTTGGTTAGATAATAAATATATTTTATTCAACTAACCAAAAATACTATTACATTTACAAAAACAATAATTTTTATTTCTTTATTTTTTTATACGTTAATTTATAAATAATTTATAAATAATTTCAAATAAATAATAGATTTAAGTGACTACTGTAATTCCTAATATATTGTTTGAGAAACATTTTAAGAAAATAACATTACTCTAACGTATTATTAACAGAAATACCATACTGACGTGTTATCACTACAGTAAATTTTAAATAAATATATAAATGAATATAACTTATTAGAATAATTACAATTATACTATTTTTATCTTGGTTAGAGAATTAATGTATTTTTATTAAACTAACAAAAAATAGTAGTAAATTCGTAAAAAATAATTGTTATTTTTTTCTTAATTTATATATCCAAAAATTAATGTTAAAAGTAATTTTAAATAAAACTTAAAATTATATAAATATTTAATTTATATTTATTAATAAAATATAATTTGCAAATATTTTCTTGGGTATAAATCTAGTTATTATTAATTGTAAACAAAAAGTTGGAATTGTCAAATGTCAACCCATGTTTTTTCTTTTATATAGTTTATTGTGTACTTACGAATCGTGTATCATACGATCTGCCGATAGAATATTAAGAACAGAGTAAATAATTTCTACACAAATATAAAACAACATGGTCAGATTTAGATGACCTGCTTTGGCCGTCAAGGATCTTTCACTAATATTGTAATTAAGATCCACTTATAATTGTATTTTATTTTGTATTAGCTTCATTTATAATTACACAAACTTTTATAGAGTTTAGCATTGAATATAAATTTAATTGTATAAGTACTTTTTTAAATGTTTTTACAGATTCACATCTATCAAAGTCGCACGTAAAGTTAAATAATTTTCCAAACAAGAATAAAATAACTTATTATTAGATTTTTTAATCCATATTAGATTTTGACGGAATTATAAGTGATTTAAACTAAAATACAAAAAATTAAATATGAGGTATTTCTGTTATTTCAAAATTAACATGTGAGATGGTAAAATTATTATAAACTTAAAAAATCTTATGTAACTATATAAATCAATGAAAATATATGAACCAATAATATCCGGATGGTAATTCATCTCAAACATTAACAATAAACAATAAATTTCATGTTTTTTTTCATTTTTAGAATATTTCAAATTTGAAAGAGTACAATATTTAAAACTCATTAGTTTTGTTTTTTTAGAATATTACAAATTTCATATAATAATTTACTAGAAATTAACTCATTAGTTTTGTTTGGGTTATCCATTGGACAATTAGGATGATGCTTTTTCTATTTACAAAAGTGTGAGATTGTCTTTTGTTGAAAAATTGATAATGTACAGTTCGTTTTTCTGTCTTGGCAAGCAGAAGAACGTTGATACGTCTTACCTGGAGGCAGAATGTTTCAAAATTGTTCCAGCAAGCAAGAAAGTTTACTGCCGATCCAAACAAGGGATTAGTTCAAATGGGAAAAAAGAGTTTTCGGTTGACTATGACTACCTTGTAATTGCTACTGGAGCTCAGTCTAACACCTTTAACATACCCGGAGTGGAGGAGAACTGTCATTTTCTTAAAGTGAATGAGAAAGATATATCTGCTAAAACCAAAGGAGGAGAGGTTTCTTCAATTCCTTATGGAATGATTATCTGGTCAACTGGTATTGGAACTCGTCCTGTGATAAAAGACATTATGAAACAAATTGGTCAGGTGAAGTAATTTGCTTAAGATAATCTCACACACAAGTGTCTTCAACAATTTGTAGAAAGAACATTTCATCAACTCGTTCTAAGAAATGGTCTTTGTAATTGCAGGGAAATAGACGGGCTTTGGCAACTGATGAATGGCTAAAGGTAGAAGGATGTGATAATATATATGCCCTAGGTGATTGTGCAACGATTAACCAGCGGAAAGTCATGGTAACAAATTAAGCTTCTATTTCTTTCCAAACTCTGGACTAATATTTTGGATTATAAAAAAAAAAAACAAAAAAATGGTTGTTCTGTTGCAGGAGGATATTTCTGCGATTTTTAAGAAAGCAGACAAGGACAAGTCAGGGACACTGACACTGAAAGAGTTTCAAGAGGCAATGGATGACATATGTGTTAGATACCTTCAAATGGAGCTCTACTTGAAGAGTAAACGTATGAGAGGCATAGCGGATCTTTTAAAAGAAGCAGAAGCTGAGGATGGATCCAAGAAAAACATAGAACTGAAGATCGAAGAATTCAATCGGCACTTTCTCAGGTAGACTCACAAGTGAAGTTTCTTCCAGCTACAGCACAGGTAATGATAATAAAATAGTCAGTTAAAGAATTTTCACACTTGAAAAAGAGTTGGAATATTAATTGTGAGCTTGTGTGACTTTTAATAAAGGTAGGCACGTACCTGGCAAAATGCTTTGATCGTATGGAAGAGTGTGAGAAGAAACCAGAAGGTCCGATTAGGATGAAAGGAGAAGGTCGACATCGTTTCCGCCCATTCAGGTCTACGCCAGGTATTACAATGCGATTCTTGTTTGAAGATTTACCCATTATATGTCAAAATGACGACGGTACGTTAAGCATATGCACAGCAAACTTTATTCTGATATTATCCAAAAATCTACCATTTGAAAATTTAACATTTTCTAGAAATCCAAATATTATGCATGCTTTACAAAACTAGATAAACAAGAAAGAACGGAAATATTCACAGCAAACATGTTAAAAAAGACGAAATCAAAATACAAACAGAAATGTTTTGATTTCGATTATTTGTTTATCTTTAAACAGATCTAACAAGATCCCCAACAGCTCAAATACATTACCGTACGTAGAGAATCCTCCGCTTGCCTAAGCCTCTCGCTCGCGGCCGCACCACATCGGCTCGATTCTAGATCACCTTTAATCCTCCGCACCGAGGAGGATGCTACGACTGAACTCTGCGGCGACGAAGAACTAACTGAGGTCGATTCTTTGACGGCAGATTGAAAAGTCGTCGTATCGCCGCCGCTACTACTGGTAACACACTTGTCCTTCATCAACTTACCGGAAAACTGACTAATCACTCTGTTCATCTACCACAGATTCGGATATAATAAATTCAAATTCTCGATATTATTTATATTTGACAAAAAATAAAGATGTTGCTACTCTGGCTTTTCAGATTTCGTTGAGCGTCCTTTCCTTTTTTTGAAGGGTGAGGGATACTTTCGTTTATATAGAGGGAGGAGTGAGTGAGTCAGAGGATTTGAGAGAAAACAACCGGCTATGATGGAAAAACCGAGGTCTCAACGGCGCGTGGAATGGATACCGACACACGTCGGTAGCTAAAGGTTTGCGATACGGTCGAAGAAGACGAATGGATATTTTATTTATTTATGTTCTTTAAATCATTTTCGTTTTACAAAAGAAATTGAATTACTCATATATGTAACAATTTCTGTCGGAGGCATGGGCAAACGGGTTATTCTAAGTATTCATTCGATTTATGATTCGATCCTTTTGAGTTTCGTATATTACGGGATTACCTGTATAACATTATTTGGAAATTTAAAATTTTGATTAAAATTTAAATTTAGTTCCATTCTATCCGGTTATGCATGGGGTTTCAATATTCTTAATATCAATAAAAACTAAAAAAAATAATTAAATTATGAATAAAATTTAGTTAAATAATTAATATATCATTTTTTGAATATTTTAATTATTTTTTTGAATATTATCATAAAATAATTGATATATTTAAATTTGTAATTTTGATTAATTAATTTATATCAACTTTAAATATAATTAATATTTTTAGTTATGTAATTGTAGTATTTTGGATATTTATTTGATTCTTGTTTTCGTTCGGTTTTGGATAGAAATGTAACAACCTTTCGTATATTTAATTTAGTACGATTTGATTTGATACCTATTTTTTCGAATCAGTTTTGGTTCAATTTTTCGATTCTGATTTGCTCATGACTAATTATAAATGAATACCATTCCAAAAAGATTATGACAAACAATAACTATGATATATCTATTGAAAAAGTCAGCAAAAACGTCTGTGACGTCTCTGTCTGACTTTTTCGTTGATTATTTTTGCCGACTGATTTCTTCTATAAATAGGAGACTATGTATCATTTGTAAACTACAACGATAAGAACATCGATAAGAGATTTCTCTCTTCTCTCTCCTCTCTTCTCTTGAATAAAATTACCAGTTTAATTTTATCTCTCTAGAAATTTTTCATAACACGTTATGAGCACGATCATCTCTCCAAATACCAGTTTAATACTGCGTTGTTATACCGCCTAGCTAAAAGTTCATTTATTTTATTATGTCAATTTAATTATTTAAGGAGTGGTAGGTTATACATCTTCCTGCGTTATTATTTAAGGAGTGGTATGTTATACCTCCTCCTGCGTTATTATTTATGGAGTAGTAGATTATACCCCCTACTGCTTTATTATTTAAGGAATGGTAGGTTATACCTTCTCCTGCGTTATTATTTAAAGAGTGGTAGGTTATACCTCCTCCTGCGTTATTATTTATGGAGTAGTAGGTTATACCTCCTCGTGCGTTATTATTTATGGAGTAGTAGGTTATACCTCATCCCGCGATATTATGGAGTGGTAGGTTATACCTCCTCCCGCGATATTATTTATGAAGTGGTAGGTTATATCTCCTCTCGTGATATTATTTACTTTATTTTATTATATCAATTTAATTATTTATGGAGTGGTAGATTATACCTCCTCTCACGATATTATTTATGGAGTGGTATGTTATATCTTCTCCCGCGATATTATGGAGTGGTAGGTTATACCTCCTCCCGCGATATTATTTATGGAGTGGTAGGTTATACCTCTTCTCGTGATATTATTTACTTTATTTTATTATGTCAATTTAATTATTTATGGAATGGTAGGTTATACCTCGTCTCACGATATTATTTATGGAGTGATAGGTTATACCTCCTCTCGCGATATTATGAAGTGGTAGGTTATACCTCCTCCCACGATATTATTTATGGAGTGGTAGGTTATACTTCCTCCCGCGATATTATGGAGTGGTAGGTTATACCTTCTCCCGCGATATTATTTATGGAGTGCTAAGTTATACCTCCTCCCGTGATATTATTTATGGAGTAGTAGGTTATACATCCTCCTGCGTTATTATTTATGGAGTAGTAGGTTATACCTCCTCGTGCGTTATTATTTATGGAGTAGTAGGTTATATCTCCTCCCGCAATATTATGTAAGGAGTGGTATGTTATACTTCCTCCTGCCTTATTATTTAAGGAGTGGTAGGTTATACCTCCTCCTGCGTTATTATTTATGGAGTAGTAGGTTATATCTCCTCCTGCGTTATTATTTAAGGAGTGATAGGTTATACGTCCTCCTACGTTATTATTTAAGGAGTGGTAAGTTATACCTCTTCCTGCGTTATTATTTATGGAGTGGTAGGTTATACCTCCTCCTACGTTATTATTTAAGGAGTGGTAGGTTATACCTCCTCCTGCGATATTATTTATGGAGTGGTAGGTTATACCTCCTCCCGCGATATTATGGAGTGGTAGGTTATACCTTCTCCCGCGATATTATTTATGGAGTGGTAGGTTATATCTCCTCTCGTGATATTATTTACTTTATTTTAATATGTCAATTTAATTATTTATGGAGTGGTAGGTTATACCTCCTCCCACGATATTATTTATGGAGTGGTAGGTTATACCTCCTCTCACGATATTATGGAGTGGTAGGTTATACCTCCTCCCGCGATATTATTTATGGAGTGGTAGGTTATACCTCCTCCCATGATATTATTTACTTTATTTTATTATGTCAATTTAATTATTTATGGAGTGGTAGATTATGTCTCCTTCTTAATCGAGTGGTAGACACTACCTCCTCGAAATAATATGGTAGGCGCTGCCTCTTCAATCACATGGACAGTCTTACCTCCTAAGATGATTATTTATTTATTTACTTTATTATATGCATATGCTTTTATTATCATTAATAATTTTTAAGATGATACTTAAAAGGTTATAATAATTGATTTAATTATTATATAGATATCATGTCAAATTTGGCAAAACTTGATATCATTGCCTTCGATGTATCTGGAAAAAATTATATGATTTGGACATCAGATGCAAAGATGCATCTGAGATCGAATGATCTTCTTAAAGTCATCGATCCATCGGAAACGATGTCAGATGAGAATAAGGCTAAGGCCATGGTGTTTTTACGTCACCATCTCCATGATACATTAAAAAATAAATATATCACAAAAAGAAGATCCTACGGATCTTTGGCAGTTATTAAGAGATAGGTTTGATCATCAGAAATTTGTGATCTTACCTAAGGCTCAATATGATTGGTTACACCTCCGATTTATGGACTATAAAAATGTTGGTGAATATAATTCGCGTTGTTCGGAATTACTTCTAGAATGATGTTATGTGGTGATAAAACGAGCGATTATGATATGATTGAAAAAACGCTCTCCATATTCCATTATGGAAATGTAGTCCTACAAGAGCAATATCGGACTAAAGGATATATTCGCTACTCGGAGTTGATGCAAGTACTCCTTGTAGCAGAGCAAAATAACGACCTCGTGATGTTAAATCATTAATCTCGTCCAGCTGGAGCGGCTCCATTCCTAGAAGTGAATGTGGTATCATCCAGTAATAATAATAATTATCAAGGATGAGGACGTATACGCGGCAGAAGCCGTAGTAGAGGTCGTGGTCAAGGTCGTAGACGTGGACAAGGAAAGGGTTTTAACATTAGAAAAAATAAGAATTAATAAAGCCCAAGAGTAATAATGTTGAAACCAACTTCGCCGATGATGAAGTTGGACCTTCCTTTAGTGGTCTAAATGATGATACTCATCTCGATATCGCAGATTTTCTTGTTGATCCCGAAAGTATCAACGAGGAAATTTTAGGTTGTGAAATACCTTATATGAGCGTTATTGGTGCGCTGATGTATCTTGCTAATTGTACTAGACCAGATATTGCTTTTGCTACTAACTTACTTGCAAGGTATAATTCAGCCCCTACGCGAAAACATTAGACGAGAATAAAACAAATATTCTGTTATCTTCAAGGTATAATTGACTTGGGATTATATTATCCCAGAAATTCTTTGTTTGGTCTAGTTGGTTTTGCAGATGCAGGATATTTATCAGATCCGCATAACGCTCGATCGCAAACCGGATACGTTTTTACATTAGGAGGTACTGCGATCTCATGGCGTTCACAAAAACATACATTGGTTGTCACTTCGTCAAATCATGCGGAAATTATCGCACTCAATGAGGCATGTAGAGAATGTGTATGGCTCAAGTACATAACTCATCATATACAAGAAGCTAGTGGAATCACTACAAATAAAGAACCAACAAAATTGTTCGAGGATAATGTTGCATGTGTCGCTCAACTTAAAGAAGGTTATATCAAGAGCGATAGGACAAAACATATCCCACCAAGATTTTTCTCATATACTCAAGAGCTTGTGAAAAATCAAGTAGTCAACATTGAGTATATTCGCTCAACCGACAATGCAGCAGATCTATTCACAAAGGTGCTTCCTACAACAACATTCAGAAAGCATGTTCAGAATATTGGAATGCGTCATTTGCGAGATATATACAGGGATTTATATATATCTTTTCGAGAAAGAGATTGCGTATATGTACTCTTTTTCCCTTATCATGATTTTTATCCCATTAGGTTTTTACATGATAAGGTTTTTAAC
The DNA here is from genome assembly GCA_018901945.1 of Pugionium dolabratum. Lineage (NCBI taxonomy): Eukaryota > Viridiplantae > Streptophyta > Magnoliopsida > Brassicales > Brassicaceae > Pugionium > Pugionium dolabratum. The sequence goes on from JAEVFF010000531.1 coordinate 544,157, forward strand.
GAGGCAGTACGTAATACTTCGATAATAATAGATAATCAAGGGGGAGTGTTGAAAAAGTCAGCAAAGACGTCTGTGACGTCTCTATCTGACTTCTTCGTTGATTATCTTTGCCGACTGACTTCTCCTATAAATAGAAGACTATGTATCATTTGTAAACTACAACGATAAGAACATCAATAAGAGATTTCTCTCTTTTCTCTCCTCTTTTCTCTTGAATAAAATTACCAATTTAATTTTATCTCTCTAGATATTTTTCATAACAATATCAATACTAGATTTTAAGTAATTAGTTTAAAAATGCTATTAATATCAATAAAAAAAACAAAGTATTATTACTTTTCATTCTAATTTGATCAATCCATGGTCGTAACCGGTATATTTTGACATGATGGTGATGATCAATTTTTTAAAACGGATCCATTTTTCATTCTAATTTATGGATTTCCAAAATTTAGGATTGTGTTTAGTGATGGCGATATAGTTGTATAGGTGAACTTGAAGTATTCAAGTTCTCGCATATGTGAATAACTTGCAGACTGTTGGACATCCTCAATGACTTTTGGAATTTCAATCAAATTAAGGCTCCCATTTTTGTGGTTGATAGATAGATAATTTCTTGATGTTTGTTTCCAGATCGTTTCTTTTGTTAAAAAGCTTACTTGAATTAATAAAATGTTGATATGAAGAATCAAATGTGATCCAAGATTGAAAAGACAAATTTTGGTCTATAATGTATAACCATCGCAAAGAGTCTTTTTCTTACCACTCAAGATTATCATCTATGGTAATATTATCGACTTCGCAGCACTTTTGAAAAGAGCAATGTCTCAGCTCGGTAACCGCAATTGTGCAATGTTTTAGGGCATTAGTCAAAACTATCGACATAACCATCGCAGAGAACTTTCACATTATCCTACTTATATCGAGTTCACTCACGGAACCTGCACTCCTCATTTTATTCAAATTAAATCCGGTTTAGTTTTACCGGTTTAATTCGCAGCGATGCTCATTCTCCACACCGGCGCTCGATTCTCCGCCGTTAATTTTTCACCGGTATTATTTAATCCTTCCCATTCTACTTCCCGCAGGCGATACTTCATCGTAAGGTCTCTTCTACCTCAATTTGATTTCTCTTTCTTCTTCTACTCTCTGTAACATACGTCTCAGATTTTCTTTCGTTGTCGCATTTTGAGTCTCTCAGGGCTAATCTTCCGTTTCCAAAGCATCAAGCTAAGTATCATAGAGAGCTTGAAGCCGCTATTGATGCTGTTGATAGAGCTTGTCGCCTCTGTGTCGATGTAAGTTAATTTCACCTCCGTCGTTAGAGTAATATAAGATTGGCGTCTGCTAAATCTGGGTGGTTGTTAAAATTTTTAGGTCAAGAGATCGCTTTTTTCTTCTAAAGAGAAGATTCTAGAGAAGAATGATCAAACTCCAGTTACTATCGCAGATTTCGGAGTGCAAGCTTTAGTTAGCTTGGGTAAGAAATATGATTTCAACTAGTTTTAGACTTTTCTTGATTGTAATCAAGAGTTTAAGTGATTGATGCTGTAGAATTCCAATCCCATTTCCAAAATTGTGCACAAGAACCGTTTTTTGAATATCTGGTTTCTGATTGCAGAGCTTTCGAAGCTGTTTCCTTCAATTCCTTTGGTGGCTGAGGAGGACTCTCTTTTCTTGCGTGCAAATAACCTCGTAAGATCTGTGGTTAGTGAAGTCATCTCAAAAGCAAGCACTGGAGACAACCAATTGTCTGATACTGATGTACTAGAAGCCATTGACAGAGGTGGAAAGGATGCTTATACGTTTTGCAACAAACCAGCTACTTATTGGGTATGTTACATTTTCTGAATGATAAAATGTTCTCTATTGGTTGTTAAGTTTGTAAGCTGTGGAATGTCAGATGAGATATGGATAATATTCGATTCTTTTTCCTATGGAAACGTAAGAACTGGCACTAAAATTGAAAATTATGCACATATCTTTTGTGTCTAGATGATGTGTTACTTTTAATTCAGTGTCCACACTGTCTGCAGCTCGCTAATTAATACATGTTCCATTGATGTTCTGCAGGTTTTGGATCCAATAGATGGCACAAGAGGGTTCCTTAAAGGAGATGAGGCTTTATATGTGGTATGTCTCTTGACCCTGTAATTCTCATTTTCCTTTCGATGATTAAAACTGGTTCTTAAGAGTTACTGAAACTAGCATATGGGATTGATCTCAAAAACCTCCCGTCTTATCTCTATTCATTTTTTAAATTATATTTTTGCAAAAAAAAAAAACACTACGAATAATTTCTGAGCCTTAAACAAGTTAAAAGATATGTTATGTGCATCTGTATGAATTTGATATAAGTTTCGTATATATTTTTCAGTTTCTGATATTCTCTTCCTCATAAATCATATGCAAAAATCTCAGGTAGGATTGGCACTTGTTGTAGATAATGAAATTGTGCTAGGGGTCATGGGCTGTCCAAACTGGCCTGGAGACTTTTCAGATGGAACCACCGGGACTTTAATGCTCTCTCATATGGGCTGTGGAACATGGACCAGCAGTTTACAACATGTCTCTGGCAAAGTACCCTGTGATTGGACAAGGTGTTCTGTTGATACCTGTGGTTTAGTGCATAAGGCACGGTTTTGTATTCCAGAGAGCGAAACCTGGGAATCACTTCCACTCTCTGGTTTGTTTGACTCAAGAACCGATTCAGACAACTTAAAAAATAAAGAGATTCTTCTTTTGCCAACATGTTGTGGAAGGTATGCACTATTTTTACTAACACACAGTATTGTTCTTCAAAAGCCTCATCAAGAAACAATAGTAATCATACTCTATGCTTGTATGCAAACTATAACATTTCTACTCAGATCAGTTTCCGTATGCGTGTATATAGTTTGTGCAAGTACTTGATGGTAGCTTCTGGTAGAGCATCGGTTTTCCTTCTCCGAGTCAAAACTCAACGAACGATAAAGGTAGTCAATTGTTTGATCCAGATGTACGGTCAGCGTTATCTTTTCAGTCCCATCTAAAAAGATCTGTCTTAAATATGTAGTCTTGGGATCATGCTGTTGGAATCATATGTGTTCATGAAGCCGGAGGAAAGGTTGGGTGAAATCATTTTACATGATTCTTTAAATGAACAAACGTTTTCCATACTGATGATTATGATCGAATAATTGGGTTTGTTTCATGGTCTAAGTTTCGAGTTATTGTCTCTTTCTGTCTCGCAGGTAACAGATTGGGAAGGAGATGAAATCAATCTGGAAGAAGATCAATCAGAAAGGAGGCTCATTTTTCCGGCAGGTGGTGTTGTAGTTAGCAATGGAAGTTTACATAATCAGATTCTTGAGATGATCAAGCCTGTTTAGCCATCTCTATGAATTATACATTACTACTTACAGTTATATTATATGGTTTTGAGATCATTTTTATAAAAAATGGTACTGTCTTCAGAAACTGATTCATTTTGGTGAAAATATATATCAAAATGGTATTTTTGGTTAAAATTTTATCTCGGTTGTGGAAAAACGTGTTATTTTTAAACAAGTTCATTTTTAAATTTAGAACAAGTTCATTTTAAAATTTAGAATGTTATTTTTTTATGTTATTATAAACAAGTTCATTTTTAAAATTTAGAATCTATACTTTCTATTATGTATACTTTAGCTGATTTGGATTATAGTTTTCACAATTTTGATCTCTTACACCAGGAAATATTTTTTTCACTATTCAGAGATAGATTAAAACAATTTTGAAAATATAAAATAAAATATTTAATTCTTCTAGTATTTCCTCGACGGAATGAATATATGTCTTTCCACTATATATATATATATATATGTCACCTCTATTATGAAACAAACTCTAAGATTAGAGCAATAAGTTTATAATAATTCGAATGTATATTATAATATATACTATAGACTATAAATAAATATAACGCGGATAGAGTCTTACGTACATGTAAATTAAGTGGCACATCAACTCCACTACCATTTCGATTTTGCGTGTGGCATATAGTTTTCACATATAAATAAAAAATAACGTATATATTATATATGTTTGGTTTTAGTTTGTGTGTGGAGTTTTGGTCTTCGTCTTCGCCTTTCAACTATTTAGGATTCAAAGGGCTTCGTTTTTGACGTAACAAAAATATAGAATAATGACAACAATAATCTCGACGTGAGTCTATTTTAGAACATATACTAATCAATCATATTTTTCAATATATCATATGTGCGACTATTGCCTAACTCTTTTATCCACGTGGCTTAATAACAACGACTAAGATTAAATAGCTAAAGTCATTGTACTGATACGATAACAAAAAATCAACATACATTGTCTTTGAACAAAGATAACTAAATAGTTGATCATATACATATTCATTTGAAGTAATAATTGTGGATACTTATTTATTGCTTGCTCTAACTCATATGAACCAAAAAACCATGAAAGATTTGGTAAACCCTATGTAGTACGTCCACGTAGGTTAATACTCGTTTGTGGGAAATTCATGCGTAAGCAAAGCCCTATATTTTTGACAGGTTACTACCTAATACAGGCATCACTAGCTATCTTCTAATCTATTTTATTCTTTTACCTTTATTTGCTAAAGAAATATAACTTTATTCTAGTTTTTGTTTTTCTGTATAATAAAAAAGTAATACTTTAAAATAATATTTTTTAAGTTTTTATTACAATTATAACACTATAAAATTAAAATTCTAAAAATACCACAAATAATTATGTGAATAATATGTATTTACTCTAAATATATTATACATAAATTTAAAATATTATATTTGAGTTCTTTTTTTCTAATTTATGATTTAATTTTTTTTATTATCAAAAACTTTTAATGTATTTTAATATTAAATTTATGCTATTATTGGAAATTTAAACTAATGATGTTAATTTTGAAACAAAAAACTTAAAAATATGCTATTTTATAGAATTGTCCTAATAAAAACATTAAAACCATTTTTAATTCATTAAAAGTTCCAATAAAACTTTTTTAGTACTACATAAAAAAACTACTGCATTATATTGAATTGTAATCCATTAAGCATACTTTTTTCTGGAATTTTAGCTACTTTATATTGAATTATTAGGAGAAAATAGTATTTGATTTGTTTCCTGTTTTGTCGTCAACAGATTTTATTAAACGGAAAAGATAAAACCCAACAAAGCCAACAAACCTAAATGAATGTAGTACCATAAACTTCAATTAAAAAGTAACAACAAATTCTATCGCAATTACAAAAAAGAAAAGAATTAGAATAATACTTTAAAATAACATTTTTAAAAATTTATTTTCTAAATCTAACATATTAAAAATAAAATTTCTAAAATAATATAAATTATTATGTGAAAATAATTATTTACTTCAAATAAACTATATAAAATTAAAACATAATGTTTGGGTTCAATTTTTTCAATTTAAGATTTACATTTTTTTTATTAGGATGAAATTTTTAATTATTTTAGTATTAGATTTTTGTTATTTTTGGAAATTTAAATGATTATTGGTATATTTGGAATAAAATTTTGAAATAGTGCTATTTTAAATAATTGGCCTATAAAGTATGTAGTTAATTTATTATTTTGAACTAAAAGTTCTGAATTTTTTTGTATGTTTGAAAATTAGGAAGAATGTATTAAGCAACATATCTGTAGTGCTATTGTTTTATATGTGTTTGTGGCAATTCGACAATATTAAACAACATATCTGTAATTTTTAAGATAATTAAATTCGATGAATGTTTTAAAAACAAATTTTGGTTATAACTAAGATGGGTGGGATACTTTTCTGGAAATATCTTCTTTTTCATTTTTTGTTCTTAAATTTTTCATTCATGCTCAATGGTAAAAAAAAGTAAAATTAAATGAAATTAAATTTTTATGCTCAATGCTTCAATTTTGATTTGACTGAGAAAGCAAATGATTTATGTTTTTTTTTTATCTCATTTAATTAAGAAAAAGAGATAACTCAAAAACTATAAAGTTAATTGAGTTTGAAAGCATCATATTCATTAATTCATTAATATATTCAAATCTCACGTAGAAAAAGCTAATAAATCCAAAAGATTGGTCTTCATTTTATTTCTGGAAAGTTTGATAGAACAAGACATACAGAGAAGAACAGCTATATATGATGTGTCATGTATTTAATACTTTCAATATAATATATTAAACATATGAATTTATCGGTGGATAATTATTTTTAGAAAAAGAGAAAATTCTTAATTTTAAAAGACACTGTAAAACATGAAAAAAAAGGGCAATTGACTAAAATAGCACCATTTCAAGTTTTTGTTCCAAATATAGCACTAGTCATTTAAATTTCCAAAAATAGCACAAATTTAATACTAAAATAATTGAAAATTTATTTCTAATAAAAAAAATTTAAACCCTAAATTGGAAAAAGTGAACCCAAACATTATGTTTTAATTTTATATATATTTTATTTAAGGTAAATAATTATTTTTATATAATAATTTATGCTATTTTGGGAATTTTAGTTTTAGTGTGCTAAATTTGGAAGATAAACTTAAAATGGTGCTATTTTAGGGTATTACTCAAAAAAAAACTCGTAATCATAGATTTGTTTTATGAATTACAATTCTATAAAAATGGATAAATCTTTAAAACATTCGATTTTTAATGTGAACATGGGTAGATTTATTAAATGTTTTTCACATGAAAAACACATTACAACTCTCTATTTTCCCTTTCTGAAATGCTATTTCAGTATCTCTGCCTTTACTCTATAAAATTTATATTATTTTTAATATTATTTTTTGTATATGTAAATTAAAAAATAAAATAATTTTTTTATGAATTTAATAATAATTTTTTATTAGTTTAATAAAATATATTGATTATTTAACTAAATTAATAACAATGACATATATTTTAATTACTAATAATTTCAATCAATTATTTATTTGAAATTTATTACGGTGATTACATATCAACATGATATTTTTATTAATAACATGTTAGGATGATGTTATTTAAAAAAATATTATTCAAATAATATATTAAAGATTTGTTATTCCTAATTTGTTATGTATTTGTTAAGAATTGTGTCCTTCATTAATAGTTTCTATTTATAACCATATGAGTTAAACTCACAACTATTACCCATTGTTATGGTTTTTTTCTATTGAAAAAGGGAAAAAGTCCAAAGGAAAAATTGAAGAAGAAGAAGAGAGCAGATTGAGTTGAAAATGTGAGGAGAGAGAGTGAGTACGTGTCATCATAAAGTTCTACGACAGCTAATGTGAAAGCTCAAAGCTATGGAGAGTAATACTCCTCGACGACGTCGTTGTCTCACTAATTATCATTTTAACTAATCAATATTACTTATGAGTTATACATTAACTCGCCTTGTCGACTATATTTCAATACAAACCCTCTCCAAAATCACGTGTTTCTGCACTAAAGTTAACTATGAGTTTATGTAAGTACTTAATCTACATCAGTTTAAAATATTAGATTTGAGGCATATCTTTATTATATAAATACACCGCATATAATGATAATTAGTTTTTATACTATGTAAGTAAGCAAATTATTGTAACCAGTGTCCCAATATATTCACATTCATAGTTATAACTTATATATGAAAGAAAGAAAATGATAACAACAATAATAAATAACAAACACAAATCGAAAGATAGCTTTATAAATAGAGTTTTAACTATTAACAGAATTCACTCTAAGCTCTAGAACTTAGTCTATATTTTATAGAAATTAATATAGATATATAAATAAATATATAAATAAATAATAAGTAATACTTTAAATATTATATTTTTAAGTTTATTTTTTAAATCTAACACGTTAAAAATAAAATTTCTAAAATAGCACAATTATTATGTGAAAATAATAATTTATCTTAAATATATTATATATAAAATTAAAATATAATGTTTGAATTCACTTTTTTAATTTAAAGTTTAAATTTTTTATTAAAAAGATTTTTTTTTATTTGTTTTAATATTAAATATATACTATTTTTGAAAATTTAAATGATTAATTGTATATTTTTTTACTATTGTACCACAACGTATCGGTGTAATAGTCCAATATTTTCATACAAAAATTTAATACTCTTACGAGGAAATGTAGAGTCGAACTACACACTTTTGAAATATAAAGGTATTGCAACCAGTAAATCAGTTACTATTTTCTATTAGTAATATATTAATCAAGCATGTTTACTTTCGTCAAATACACGAATTTATGCGAATAAACGTATTTTTACCCATACTTTTTAGATCTTTTATAAGTTACATAAATTGTGTTTTTTTCGTAAACTAAATAAACTTCATAAATTATTCTAATTACAAAAATTTCGTTAATGTTTACACATTAAATTATTATTAAACCTTATATTACTTCGAAAAATGGTTTTAATTTCAAAATAAACCCAAGTTAAAACCAGATTTTCGAATTAGAACCATATTTAATAACTATTTATCGCATAAACATTAATAGAATTGTTGCGGTTAAAAGAATTTATGAAATTTGTGTAATTTATGAAAAAAAATACAGTTTATATAGTTAAAAAAACTAAAAAATACGGATGAAAATAAATTTAGTTGCATAAGTTTGTGTAGTTAACGAAAATAAACACTAAAAACAATGAGAGAATAGAGAATTACCAATTAATAATATACACAAATAACATAATCTTTATAAAAAAAAACAAATTGGGATCATAAACGACACGTAGCCCAATCAATGAACAGAGGACGGCACCGAATAAATTTGACTTCACCTGTTCTCTTATGATAAAGAGTCTTATCTCTTTCCTATATATACTTCTTACTCCTCTTTTAAGACCCTACGTCTCTCTCTCTCTCTGTTTCATTTTTCTGGGTTTGAAGCAATCTACTCTCTATTCTCTGTTTCTTGATTAATTTTTAAAATCTGACGACACTCTTGAGAGTAATAATACTTAATCAAAGATGGGAAGATCACCATGTTGTGAGAAGAGAAATGAGCTCAAGAAAGGACCATGGACTTCTGAAGAAGATCAAAAGCTCATTGATTATATAAATACACATGGTTATGGAAATTGGAGAACTCTTCCCAAAAATGCTGGTTAGTACGCATCTCTCCTAATAATTTTTCACTTTTAATTTCATCTGTTGTTTTATAAGGTTCTGATTTTCTCTCTGATATAATTTATAGGGTTACAAAGATGTGGTAAGAGTTGTCGGCTCCGATGGACAAACTATCTCCGACCAGATATTAAAAGAGGAAGATTTTCTTTCGAAGAAGAAGAAACTATTATTCAACTTCACAGCATCATGGGAAACAAGTGAGTTTGATTTTTCCAATTCCCACATATACATCAAGAATCTAACTAATTGTGTTTGATTTCTTGCTCAATAGATGGTCTGCGATTGCGTCTCGTTTACCTGGAAGAACAGATAACGAGATCAAGAATTACTGGAACACTCACATTAGAAAAAGACTTGTGAAAATGGGAATCGATCCCATAACACACACTCCAAACGTTGATCTTCTCGATATCTCATCCATCCTAAACTCATACAACTCTTCACATCATCATATGAACAACATGTCAAGGCTCATGATGAACGATGGTCATCATCATCAACAACCATTAGTTAACTCTGAAATGCTCAAACTCGCGACTTTTTTCTATTCTACCTCTGGAAATGAACATATGAACCAAAACCACCTCAATACACAAGAAAATCAAACCGAGTTAAACCAATACCAAACCAGTTACATTGGTAATAAACAATTGCAATCTTGCTTCCCTATCATGGATCAATTTACGGGGTTTCAAGACATCATGCCAATAAAGACATTCCGAGATTCAATGCCAACGAACCAAGAAGATGATTATTCGAGTTCTAACTTTCTATTAGAACCTTTTTACTCCGACTTTGCTTCGATCTTGACTACACCTTCTTCGAGTCCAACTCCATTAAATTCATGTTCCACGACTCACATCAATAGTAGCAGTTGCAGCACCGAAGATGAAAAAGAGAGTCATTGCAGTATTGAAATTCCTGAATATTCTTATGATATTAATGGTTTTTTGCAATTCCAAGAAACAAGAAACCATTGGGGATAGAGTCTTGTATTTGTTGTTTTGATTTTGTTACATATTTAAGATAGTCAAGATACTATTTCCCAATTGTTTGCTTTTCGATATTTTACTAAGCATTGAGTTTTTGTTATTATTTTTTTGTCAACAGTATTTAGTTTCTTGTTAAAGGGAAAGCAACATCCCACCGATAAGCAATATATCTCATAATTCTTGTTTAAATGATGGAGTTTCCATAATTGGTATATCTCTTTCTTTGTTTAGTAGTTTTGGTTGGCTTTTCTTCCTACATAAATGCATAGAAATCGTACCAATGATCGAAGTATAATTGATATGAGGCGATAAATTTTGCTGAAACAGAAAACTAATTGAAGGTTAAAATCATTGACTAATTATGTCTTGTTTGTGTAAACAAACTAATGGAAATTTGTTAGCCAAAAACAATAAACGATTTCAATTGGAAGATGTCCAAAAAGTTTACAAAAGAGTTAATTTACTTTAGAAATATCTAATTACCAGAAACCGGCCGGCACGTTCAAGTGAGAAGTAAAATAGACTGGGCAACCATGGGAAAGCATCGATTGGCCAAACCTCACCTGTCAATGGCTATTACACATGAGTGGACAAGGAAAAGAAACATAATATATATATATATATATATATATATATATATATTTCACAATTCTTTTGAAATATCTTGTTCCAAAAATAGATTTACTAGTTTTCTTTCAAAAATAATATAAGTCATTTAGTTACTCTTATAAACTTAAAAATAAAATTAAAACAATTTTCATATTTATATAAAATTTATATTTTTCCGTTATGATAGATTTGAAAACAATTATGATATTCTATTGAATTGCCTATTTTTAGAAGTAACAATACATATCATTATTTTTTTAAGATACCATAAATTTAATACAGAAATTGAAGAAAACGTTTTTAATGGAAATAAAATTTTTTTAATTTAAATTAAAATTCTAAATATAATATTTATAATTTCTGTAAAATAATGTTGTTTAAAATATATTTTGTGGCGTTTTAAAAATAAACAACTAACAATATATTTTTGAAATAAAAATAAAACTTATACGCCCTTTTGTTTGTAATATATTGAATTTTAAGAGTTTTTATACACATTAACAATAAATTAAGTTTCAATAACAAATATATAATTTTTTGCACATACGTTTATAGAACTGTAAACAAATAATAATTTTAAAATTTAGATATTAATAATTTTAAAATTTTGCATAAACTAATATTAATTACTAAAATATATAACATATCTAACTTCAACTTTTATGAAAAATTAATTTATTAAAAATTAGAAAGAGTAGTATTTTAGAAGAAGAAAGAAAAAATCTTTCTGTTATTAAAATCACGGTTTATTATTAGCACCTTTTACACGTGGTTTATAAGCCAATCATGTGAGAGAGAGTGTGGAAGTGTGAGACTAAACACATGTAAACACGAATACGTGGGTCCTACTTTAAATTTATTTTGACCGCTTGTTCCGGTGGCTATGAATTGCTTTGGCACTGATTTAGCTAAAAAATGAGTCAACGACAAAATTCGTTTGCCCAAAACAAAATAAGTTAAAAAAAAATGAGAGATAAAACTTAGAAAAATAATTTAAAACACTGTAAAAAGCTTTCTTTCAAACAATATTATTTAAATATATTTTTATTAAAAATATCACAAATACTGAAAATAATTTGAAAAGTTTATAATTAATATTTAGATTGCTTTTAAGATTTTTTCTTTAAAATTTATTATGTCATTTTTATGATTTATAGTTTAGTTTTTAAGATTTAAATTTTAATTTAGTTTTTTAATATTTTCTTAAGAAATTAATCATTTTTAAATAGTTATTGCTATTATTTTTATTTAATTTTTGCGTTGTTTTTGAATATATCAGTTTTGTATAGTTTTGTGAAAGTATTTTTTATCTTAACTAAATTATGAAAATAATTCAAATATTGTGTCGAGATATTAATTCCAGTTTAACATTTAGATTTTATTTATAATTTTTTTAATCATATTAATTTAAAATGTAATATTTTTGAAAAAAAAATAATATTGAAAATTTAATACTTTTAAAATGTCTCATATTTTTTACTCCCATTTTTGCATTTCTTACTTTTCATTTCAACCATTTGGTTATAAGTATTTTCTTATGTTAATTTTCAAAGAGATTGAATTTTACATATTCTCTTTGGGAAAAAATAAAATTAAGTTCACACATGCAAGAATTTGGGCGGTGGCATATGAATTCATTTGGACTAAAAAGGCAAAATTCGTTTTACATGATCCAAAAGTATTTTTTCGTTTTTTCATGTCCAATATGAAGAACACGTTTTGTCTTTGTATACACTTGTGTATTTGTGTGACCACTTTTTTGGCCAGTAATTGAGATTCATATATCCTTTGCCAAACTAAATCCAAACACCAAGATTTCGTCGTTTATACAGCTACTTTTACCATTTTATTTTTTTCAATGTAATAAATTAATCTATAATAAACAAACAATATATTTCAAATTTTTATATTAACATTACTTCATTAATTTATTTTTCTAAAACAGCACACATCATTAGGAAAATGTTTTTTGTTTATCTTAAATAAATTAAAAATTAAAATTAAAATATTATGTTTGAGATCTATCAATTTAGAATTTAAATTTCTCAATTAAAAATAATATTTATTCATTTTAAGATTAATTTTGTTGTATTTTTAGAAAAAAAATTAGTGATGATATTGTCGGAAAAAAAAACTTAAAATCTTAGTACTCATAAATACTTATAGTTTTATTAAAAAACATATATATCCAACTCAAAATCAATTGATAATAAATGGAATGATTCATATACCTTATATATTTGTGTAGAAATTTTTTAATTTCTTTGGTGAGAGTTTATATATTCTAATAAGCTTACTCGAAATATAGGTGAAACACACACCAACATCTCGAATATACCACGATAATACGAGTCAATTAAACGGGCCATTCAAAATATAAGAAACCATTTTTGTGGAAAATCGTATGTTAAACTAATATTGACCTCAGATATCATATTAAAAAATATAAACATTCAATTTAAAACTAATTAATAATGATTGTAGTGACTCATATCCCTAATATATTATTTGAGAAACTTTTTAACAAAGTAATCTTATCCTGATGTGTTAATAACAAAAATGTCATGCTGATGTGGTAACACCACAACGAGTTTCAGCTTCAATATATAAAAAAAGTTTAAGTTAATAGAATAATTACAATATATGTCACTGATATTAATTTAGTTAGAAAATACATGTCACTGATATTAATTTGGTTAGAAAATACATGTCACTGATACTAGAATAAATACATACCACTGATATTACAATACATGCAAAAAAATACCATTATATTTGCAAAAACAATAATTTTTTATTTTTTTCAATTTTTTATACGTTAATTTATAAATAATTTTAAATAAAGATTTAAATTAATACCATAATCTCTAATATATTATTTGAGAAATATTATAAGAAAATAACCTTACTCGAACGTGTTATTAACAGAAATATCATGATGACGTGTAATCACTATAGTAAATTTCAAATAAATATATAAATGAGTGTAACTTATTAGAATAATTACAATTATACCATTATTATTAATTTGGTTAGAAAATTAATATATTTTATTAAACTAACAAAAAATACTATTAAATTTATAAAAAATAATTATTTTTCTTTTCTTAATTTATATATACAAAAATTAACGTTAAAAGTAATTTTAAATAAAAGTTAAAATAATATAAATATTTAATTTATATTTACTAATAAAATATAATTTATAAATATTTTTTCTCACGCGCATGGCGTGGCTATAAATCTAATACTTTATAAATTGTGTAAAATAATTTTATACGTTGTAATAAGCTTCCTTCTTCATCGTTGGTTATCACTGACCTCAACGTTAATGAGACCAACATGACAAAAATGAATCTTTTGGTTCTTCAAATATATGAAACTAGTTAAATGCTACTTGTTGCTCCAAAGAAAAGTTAAAAGGTAAGCTAAAAAAGAATTAATCAACAAAACGACGTCGTCGTAATAATCTCGTGCAGTACAGAGTTGGTGTTTCTCTGCAGTACACACGAACACCGATCTTTAGTACATAGATAAAGTTGGCTTATTCATAATATAAACTACTAAAACAATTCTAGAACTCAAAAGAACACGATCTACAAGTACGGTTAGTACAAGCAAGCATTGTACTGCTTTCAAACCCAACACACAATGTCTTATAAATTTATGTTTGGCCTTTATTTTCATGATGATAGAAAAGAGCAAGAAATATGTTCTTTTTCCTGGGTTTGAATAAACATCATTGAGTGCAGCGTTGATGTAATTTACTTTTGTTTTATTCATTTATTAAATGAATTTTAGAGTAATTTACACCAGCGTTGCGCTCAATTATGTTTTTCTAATTTCTGGGAACACTTTTTTTTTAAGAGTAAAAAAGGTATTTAAAAATCGCCAACCATTTTTGTCAATTCGGTAAGAAGATTATTAATTTAAAAACAATGTTTATTTATTTATTTCATGTTATTCAATAATATATTTTATTTATTTATGTTATTCACACACAACTTCTTAGAAGATAAATTACACAAATGTTTTCTTTTAATTGTTTTACTTTTGCATTTTTCTCCGTTTTAAATGTTTTTTCGTTTCAATTAAAAACCATAATAAATATTCAAAAATTTATTCTATTTTACATTCTATAAATGAATCATCTAAAACAACATTGTTGTTAAACAAAAGAGTTATCCTAAATAGATGGGTTTTGTGTGAAACCTATAAAACATATTGTAATAAATTATGTTATATCTAAAAGCAATTTTTAAAAGAGAACATCACACCATTGCAGTGGTCTGAAATAAAACTAAACGCTCTGAAATGATTTTTCAACATTTTTTTCTTTTAATAACGACAGGTTGATTACATTTCTGCTGTAGTAATAAATGTAATAAGTTATAGGAACAAGAATTGTCCAACATCCCACAAATAGAAAATGTATCAAATTATCTCGTGGTTTAAGGATAACAACACTTTACAGATTACAAGAAAAAAATAATGTTTTATTTTGGAGAATAAGAAGAAAGCAGATTAATCAAGTGAATCATTGAAGATGAGGAGAACTCAGAAGGCATTCTTTTTACCAATAAGCCATAACCAATCCAAAGAAACTCCTGCAAATATGCCTCCTAATTGAAACATCACCAGCAAGTTTCCTAATGCATTCTGCTCTGGACCCTTCACAATAACATAACACCATTTTTTACAGAGTAAGAGCTTGATAGTATTAAACACAAACAAATATTGCGTTTTAAAACATAGTATTTACAGCACTATCTCTCATGCACACACACAAGTTTAAGCTTTTCCAATTTCTAAACATATTCTGTATAGGACTTGAAACAATCAACTCATATTCTCCTTTTGTTTGCCTTGTGCATTTCCTGTTTATATATATTTTTTTGATAAAAAAACATTAACTATGTGCTTTTGTTTAAGTATAAACACGAACCCAAAAAGGCCAAATGTGATATCTCTATTTAGGAAATGGTTGAATTAGATTTATACCTTGTAGCCTTTAGGAGCTGTGGTGAGAATGCAAACAGTGAGATGTCCATTAGTTAATCCCAAAAATGAAATTAGCATAATCATCCATCCTTGATCACCATATTTTGCTGTGAAGTAGAACGCTGGGATTAAGAAAAATCGTGACAAAACCGCAAGTGTGAGTCCTTTTCTGTTCTCAATCTTTAGCCATTTTACCAATGGCGTGTATCTCCCGATCAAATCCCAGCAATTGAACATCGCTACTAGGACAAGCGCGTACCAATCACCTAGCCCGTGTTCTCCCGTGTTCTCGTATAAGAACCCGGGAAAAATGGATAACGTCAAAACGTAGGTGAAGAACAGATTTACTGCATAGTCTATGTTTTGAAACAATAGTTCTTTGTTGTTTAGCCTTTGATTCTTGGAATCATCAGACTGCACAGAAGAAACAAAAAGCTAAAACAATTTTTAAGAATGAAGGAATCTTTAAAGAAACGAAACCAAGAAGGAGAAGATTCTTGATGAATCTGAAGTTACCAAATCTGATTGGTTTTGGATACCAGCAGCAGCGAGATCAGCAGAAACAGTCTTGGATCCTTCAGAAGCAGCTTTTCTTCGGTAATACTTAACGATCGGAAGTTTTGGAAAGACATAGGCGTATAGCATCACGCAAAGAAATTCTATGAATGTTGAGATTGCTAAGAATATCACTGCAAAAAGGAAAAGAGACAAAGCAAAGCAATAAATGAAACTTTTAGACACTTGTAAGCTATCATGTTTTTGGATTTGAGATCTTTGAAAAATGTTAAACTAACTTGCTCCTTTTCGTAAACCGTCATTTGATTTCTCGAAAGCTGCTTTGGTTATCAGTCTAAGTGCTGAGGTTAGAGCACCAGCTGCAGCCAAACCCCCCATGAATGACTACAGAAAAAGATTTTAAGTATAATTGGTTAAACCAAGATTTTAAATCTATTAAAACTGATCAAACCTGGACGAGTTCAGGGCACATCAATGATAGATCACCAATCATTCCTCCTTGAACGGTAGCATCCGCAAGGCCAAACGAAGCAACAATTGCGCATAAACCGATATAAGGTCCAATCCCACCATGTCCTTTTGTTGCCAAATCCAACTGTTTGTTTTAGTTAAAGAGTCTTGAGTCCATAATCAAAATCTAGTTTCACAAGAAATATTAAAGATTGATTAAGACTTAAGTTAAAAGCTTACGACTATGAGAAAGAATGTGGATATGGTGAATAGTGTGTAACCAATCAAGTTACGTTTTCGGGTATTGATCTTAGATTCGTGGTATGCAAGAATCATGATTGTTCCAAGTGCAAACGGTTGGTATACAAGAGTGAGTACTCTCGAAGGATGATAATCCTACAAGAGACATAAAAGTTTTTTGATAACCAAAACAAAACATTAGACTTCAAATACCAATTTCGAAACTACGAATTGACCAAACCGAAACTGAAGTGAAATCGAACCGGGAAAATTTGGTAGTAGTAATCTGCAATTGTGAGCATACTGTTCCAAGAAACCAGAGTTCCGATTCCAAGAATACAGCAAACAACCATTGCTTGGTACTTCCCCTGTTCAGACAAGTGGGTTTTAAATTCTGAAAGAAATGGAAGATTTTGGATCTGAGTTCTTGGAAACTAACCTGAAGCTTATCAGGAGCTTGGTTTTCGTAACTATTCGCCATTATTACTCGTCTCAGATAGCTGAAAAGAAAGTAACTCTGTTTTAAGATTCAAGAATTGTATCAAACAAACGACGATTTTTTCTGCTTTTTAGAGTAAACTATACAGATACTTGCTTGGATCTTAGCATATGGGGATTGTGGAGAGTCAACGAATTCTTAGCATATGGGGATTGTGGAGAGTCAACGAGTTTGTTGAATTTATGATGTAGATTCAAAATAAGATTTTTGAAACATGGAGATGATAAAGTAATATTAGACTTCAAGGTTTGACAGCAACGTTTAGAGGATAAAATAAGACTAGTCGAACAAGCAAAATAAAAGAATCATATAATCAAAAGATCAAAGAATCCAAACTTCGATAGGTTTTTAGTTTCTATACGAAAGCAATGGAGTCCGCCAGAGCAAATTCTATCTAATCATTAATATCCTCACACCTCAGAGGAAAAGAATCATATGTTCGTAGGTAAAACAATTAATAAAAGTCATTATTGTTTTTTGAGATATTTTATTTTTCCATATTAGGTTGATCATGTATTTCTTTTTTCAAAATATTACGAAAGCGTTTAAGAAGATTATAGTCTTTCTGGAAACCAAATTTTATTTTGTTATTTTATGATATTCTTCGTACTTTTTCTGAATTTTAGTTGTGTGTAAATTTACAAGAATCGTTTGAATACATTTATAATCAAAAGCCATCAAATCTCAACACAGTGTTTTAAAGGGTATTATAACTTGTGAAAGAAAAGGGGAATTGAAGCCTGTAAAACACAAGATGTTCACATGTGAATAATTTCTGATGAGAACTCAAAAGGCATTTGTCTTACTAATAAGCCATAACCAACCCAAAGAAATTCCTGTAAGTGCTCCTCCTAATATAAATGTCACCAGCAAATTCCCCAATGCATTCTTCTCCGGACCCTTCACAAAATACAAAATCAGCTAAAAAAATATGTAGGTAAAGATTGATTGTTTTCTAATTTTGTTTGTGTTTTATACCTTTTATAGTTCTAAAGTTATTCAGAATTGATATATGAATAAAATGTTAAGAAGTAGATAGATTACCATGTATCCTTTAGGAGCTATGGTGAGAATGCAAACAGTGAGATGCCCAGTAGTTAACCCCAAAATGGAAATGAGCATAATCATCCATCCTTTATCACCATATTTTGCGGTGAAGTAAAACGCTGGAACAAGGAAATAGCGGATCAAAACCGCAACCGTTAGTCCTTTTCTATTCTCAACTTTCAGCCATTTAACCAGCGGAATGTACCTCCCGACCAAATCCCAAAAATTGTATACCGTTACTAGGACAAGTGCATACCAAACACCTAGCCCGTGATGTCCACTGTTCTCGTATAAAAATCCAGGGAAAATAGATAACGTTAAAACGTAGATGAGGAATAGATTCACTGCATAGTCTATGTTTTGAAGCAATAGTTCTCTCTTGCTTAGCCTTTGATTCTTGGAATCATGATTAGTCTGCATAAAACATTAAGAAGCTAAGAAAATGTTTGAGTAGAGAAGAATCTTAAACAAAAAAAATCAAGAAAGATAAATTCTTGATATGAGAATCAAGAAAGAAATTTGAATTTACCAAATCTAAATGATTCTGGATACCAGCAGCAGCAAGATCGGCGACGACAGTTTTGGATCCTTCAGAAGCGGCTTTTTTTCGGTAATAGATAACAATGGGAAGTTTCGGGAATACATAAGCATATAACATCACGCAGAAGAATTCTATGAATGTTGAGATTGCTAAGAATATCACTGTAAAACAAGGTAAATCAAATAATGAAGCTTTTTAGCATTCTGAAAAACTTGTATTGGGTTTATTGGATTTGAGATCTCCGAGAAAAATAATAAACTCACTAGCTCCTTTCCGTAGATGGTTGTCTGATTCAAAGGCTGCTTTGGTTATTAGCCTAAGCGTTGAGGTTAGCGCACCAGCTACAGCCAAACCAGCCATGAATGACTACAAAGAACCAAGAAGATGCATATTTAACAAAAAGGAGATTATCTAAACCAAAGACCTTGAATATGTTAAATTGATAAACCTGAATGAGTTCAGGGCACATCAAAGATAAATCACCGATTATTCCTCCTTTAACAGTAGCATCGGCGATTCCAAAAGAAGCAACAATTGCACATAAACCGATATAATGTCCGATTCCACCTTGTCCTTTTGTTGTCAAATCCAACTGGTTTAGAGTGTTTTAAGAGCCTTTGAGTCCATCATCTTGCTAGAATTTAGATTAACGTTGAGACTAAGACTTACCACTATTAGCAATAATGTGGATACTGTGAATAGAATATAACCAATCAGGATACGTTTTCGAGTATTGATTTTCGATTCGTGGTATGCGAAAATCAAGATTGTTCCAAGTGCAAATGGTTGGTATACAAGTGGTAGTACTCTTGAAGGATGATAATTCTACAAGAAACATAGAGTTTAAGTTTAAAATTTCTCCTCATTTTTGTTTTCATTTTGTTGGTCACTTTTCAAATTCAATATTTTCTTCTATAGCCAAAACAAAAGTGAGATTTCAAGAATCAATGACCAAACCGAAACCTAACCGGGAAAATTTGGTAGTAGTAATCTGCAATTGTGAGCATACTGTTCCAAGAAACGAGAGATCCGATTCCAAGAATACAGCAAACAGACATTGCTTGAAACTTTCCCTGCTTTTCATTCATACATAAACATCAATTTGAAGGACAACAATGACAGAATTTTGATCTGAGTTTTGCGTTTTGTGGAATCTAACCGGAAGTTTCTCAGGAATTGGAGCTTGGTTTTCGCACATTTCCACCATTTTCAAAATAGTTACTTGGATCCAAGAACATAACCTCGTTTCAAGATCCAAGAATTGGATTGAAGTCAAGATGATATTTTTTTGGAATGCAAAAGCTTATAAATACGTATTTGGAACTTAGCACATGATAATGTTGCAGAGTCAATGGTTATTGATTTTATTACGAGCACAGCTTTCATGTAGATTCAAAACAAGATTCTTGAAACATGGAGATGTTGGAGTAATATAATCATAGATTTTTAAAAAATTTGAGAGCAAATTTGAAAGGCTAAAATATGTCTCAAAAGAAAAAAGAAACATAAACAAAATATTTAATAATTCAAAATTTAAAAGTTTTAATTTTTATGATTTTAACCAAAGTTTATTAGTTTGTGCATGAATTAACCAATCTTAAGTAATGTATAAATTCACAAAACTTTGTAGATTATATGTGGATCGAAACTGCATATTAACTATGGTTTGTATATGAATTTGTTATTTTTTTCATTAGTCAAAAATTAATAGGAAAACGATCAACTTTTTTATGGTTATTCGTAATGGTATATGAACAAAGTTAATCTAGCTAATTCCTGCACGAATTTACAAAGTTTTGACTTACACCGACATTGTTCTAAATTTGGTAAGTTAAAAACACTTCATAAACGACGTTGTTTTAGTTAGACATTAGCTCATTTGTTGCATTGTTTGTTAGCCGCAATGTGAATAACTGTATGTCTATCACAATATAGTTTCATAACTAATGAGAACTAAATTTAGTTTTGTTAGAACATTCCTAATATATTATTTGAGAAATTTTTTAACAAAATAATATTATGTTGATGTGTTAATAACAAAAATATCATGTTGACGTGTCAACACCACAATGAATTTTAGATTAAATATATAAAATGGTATAAGTTACTAAAATAATTACAATATATACCATTGATATTAAATTAGTTATAGAATAAATATAATTTATTCAACTAATCAAAAATTACTATTACATTTGCAAAAATAATAATTTTTATTTTTTAAAATTTTTTATATGTTAATTTATAAATGATTTCAAATAAATATAAATAGATTTAAGTTACTACTGTAATCCCTAATATATTATTTGAGAAATATTTGAAAAAAATAACCTTACTCTGACGTGTTATTAACAGAAATATCATGCTGTCATCATTACAATAAATTTTAAATAAATATATAAGTTTAATTTATTAGAATAATTACAATTATATAATTGTTATTAATTTAGTTAGAGAATTAATATATTTTATTAAATTAACAAAAAAATACTATTAAATACGTAAAAATGATTATTTCTTTTTTTTTAATTTATATATACAAAAATTAATGTTAAAAATAATTTTAAATAAAAGTTAAATATTTAATTTATATTTATTAATAAATTATAATTTGCGAATATTTTTCTTCATCCCGGTATGAATCTAGTTATGTGATAAATTAGATATTGATATAAAACAAGTACATGATATAAAGAAAAATTATGCTTTTCGTAACAATTGAAGTAATTTGGAATAAATGAGAACACTTACAAGTTACAAGCAATGGAAAGATATGTTTTTTTTTGAAAATTAAGAAGAAAGTAGATTAATCTTCAATAAAATGAATAATTGCTGATGAAAACTCAGAAGACATTTTGCTTACCAATAAGCCATAACCATCCCAAAGAAGCTCCTACTAGTGCTCCTCCTAATATGAACATCACCAACAAATTCCCCAACGCATTCTTCTCCGGACCCTTTATAAAAAATTCACTATAAATATTGTAGATAGAGAGGTTTGATTGTTATATAATTTTTGGTGTGTTTATATGTGAAACAGTCTTAATTTAATTGTATACAGAAGAATTTAGCAATTCATTAATTATTCATCTTAATTTAGTGCAATTCTCTAAATAACAAAAAAATTCAATAACAAAGAGATTACCTTGTATCCTTTAGGAGCCTTGGTGAGAATACAAACAGTGAGATGTCCATTAGTGAATCCAAATACAGAAACGAGCATAATCATCCATCCTTGATCACCATATTTCGCAGTGAAATAGAACGCAGGAACAAGTAAAAAACGACACAAAACCGCAATGGTGAGTCCTTTTCTATTCTCAATCTTTAGCCATTTCACCAACGGCACGTACCGCCCAATCAAGTCCCACCAATTGGACATCGCTATTAGGACAAGCGCGTACCATGCGCCTAGCCCGTGTTGTCCCGTGTTTTCGTACAAGAATCCAGGGAAAATGGATAATGTCAAAAGGAAGATGAGGAATAGATTTATTGCATAGTCTACATTTTCAAACAATAGCTCTTTGTTGCTTAGCCTTTGATACTTGGAATCATCATCGCTCTGCATAAATATATAGAAGATTCAAGAATCAAGAAGCTAAACAATGTCTTGGGAGTGAAGGGGGTGATTTTTGAGAAATCTGAAATTACCAAATTTGATTGGTTTTGGATACCAACAACAGCAAGATCAGCAGAAACAGTTTTAGATCCTTCTAAAGCAGCTTTTCTTCGGTAATACTTAACAATTGGAAGTTTTGGGAAGACATAAGCGTATAGCACCACACAGATGAACTCGATGCATGTCGAAATAGCTAAGAAGATCACTAGAAAGCAAAACCAAAAAAGCAAAAAAAATAAGTGAAAGGTTTTAAAAACTTGAAAAAAATATTGTAATTGAGCTCTTCAAAAATATGTTAAAACTCATCACTTGCTCCTTTTCGTAAACCGTCATGAGATTTTTCAAAGGCTGCTTTAGTTATTAGCCTAAATGCTGATGTCAGAGCACCAGCTACAGACATGCCCGCCGTGAATGACTACAAATAAAGAAGCAATTAGAAACGGTTAATCTTAACCGAGATTTTGAATCTATAAAATAAACCTGGATGAGTTCAGGAGACATCAACGATAAGTCTCCAATCATTCCTCCTCGTACAGAAGCATCTGCTACTCCAAACGAAGCAACAATTGCGCATAAAAAGATATAAGGTCCGATACCACCATGTGCTTTTGTTGTCAAATCCAACTGTTTCAAGTTTTTTGAGTAAAGTCTTTATATAATTTGAATCCGGTTTTAAAAAGTGAGATTAGACTTGAACTTACTACGATGAGTGAGAATGTGGATATTGCGAATACAATGTAACCGATCAGATTACGTTTTCGAGTATTGATTTTTGATTCGTGGTATGAGAAAATCATGATTGTTCCAAATGAAAATGGTTGGTACACAAATGCGAGTACTCTTGAAGGATGGTAATCCTATGAAAGAAAAATAATATAAAGTTTCCAATTTTAATTTTATATAAACGAAAGCAACAGATTTGGATTATTAGTATTGTGTAAATCAAACCGAATCGAACCGGGAAAACTCGGTAGTAGTAATCACCCACGATGAGCAGACTATTCCAGGAAACGAGAGATCCGATTCCAAGAATACATGAAACAACTATTGCTTTATGCTTCCCCTGTTTTATGTTCAATATTCAGACAAACAACAAATGGAGAAAAAACATAAGATCGAGAGGTTTTGTATCTGAATTATGGGTTTGTAGGAGCTAAGCTAACCTGCAGTTTTTGGGGATCTTGATCATCCGCCATTGTTACTCTTCAAAAAAAGTTACATAGAAATCATTATAACATTTTCAAGAAATGAGAAGTGAATACGATATCTTATAATTATGTTAAAGATGTGGCTAGGTTACTTACTTGGAACTTAGCTTGTGGCAGAAGATGAGATTTTGGAGAGTCAACGGCGTTGTGGTTGATCTCTTGATTTTATGTGCAAATCATGAAGATTTGTGACATATAAGTTAAAACGTTAGAATACGACAAAACAGTACTATAATGTTATGAATAAGATTCAAAGTGTTAAAATGGTAGAATAAGACTCGAAAGTGTTAAAATATTAGAATAATTAATACTGTTATAATGTCACCTCGTTAGTTAGATAATTTCAATTAAATATCATTACGAGCGATGTCCATGCATACCCATAAAATCATAGGATGAAGATGCTAATTACCAAAAAAACCCCACCTCTTATAAAACCAAACTAGTTCTCCTTTACTTCACTCATTAACATCAGAATGCTATAGTTATTCGCACTTGTGAAATTTAGGTATTCTACTTAATGACAAAAGGAAAATCAAATCGTCTGATCGATTATGAGCATTCTAGGTGGACACTGGCTATGACCTTCAAAAGTCATACTTTCTTGCAAAACAAATCCTCATACTTGTATCAATGTTGTTTTTAAGAAACACTTGTGTCTTGTTGGTTATAAGATGCAAAGGTGCGAATATTTTCTATTTTGATCAATAAAAGAAGTATTCTTTGTTACAATAGAGAGTATATTTTCTCTTTATTTAAAACCCCAACACATTTTTGGTTTTTGCAGCTAAGTCCCCTTTTTTGGTAGTTTGTATGGACCATATGCCAATAGTTGCCCACTTGATTTTTTAGTATCAAATTATTATCCAGAAGAAATATTTCAATAGGCCTACTTCTATGAAACTCATTTATATTGTTTTCACCGAAAATTAAAATCTAATAAATCAATGGTGATGTAAAATCTCCTTTTCTTTATAAATTTCATCGTATTCTCCAGTCTTCTTGCCAATTTCACAATTCTGTTAAACAAGACAAACAAATAACATATGTCATAGTCACAGCCGCAATATTAACCGTAATCGCAACCTCAACCGTCATTGGTAAGAAAACAAACAATATCTATGTTTGATTCGTATGCTTCAATGTTATAATTCCTTTTTGTTCGATAGTTAATTTGTTAGGTTAAACCACAAAAACCTAAGACAGTGTGTTGAGATCGAGTCTTAACCCGCTCCCAATCAACTTGTCGAATCACAGAGTAACCCAAACAAAAAACTTAAGCGCACCAAAAAATTCATCCAGTTCACGGCCAATCCGCTACTTCCCATATAGATCGATAATGGTGTGGTGATAAACTGTCCTAAACTGCAAGCACTCGACCCACTTTTTTAGTCTTTCATAATCTTAAATTGCCAAATGGATGCATTTTAGATCAATAACAGTGTGGTGATAACATAAAGTAGTGTTTAAGATATAGAACGATTAATTCTTCATAGGAATTTAGGAATGTAGACAAAACCTCATATCTTCATTTATACTCAATTTGATGGATTTTTAGGGGCAATTTCATGTTCATGTTTTTAAAATTGACTAGAATGTTGTTTGTGGGTTCCACTATCTCCAGTTTAGAATTAGAACTTTGGTCGACATTTCCAGCTTTTATTAATCAATTAAAACGTTGACGAAAGACCAAAATTAGTTATAAAAAATGAAGCAAATCACTAATAACTAGAAGAATACGCTATGCACAGGAAAAAAAATTAATATTTAAATTTTATTAATTAAATGAAATTTTATTAATATTCCAATATTTATTCTTTAATATATATATAAGATATGAACTATTAATAGGGATATTAAAAAATAATAAATATGAGATACAATTTTTATTTTTTGCAGTTTAAATTTTTGTTGTGGGAATATTGAATTTTCGAATATATACAAATATTTAATAGATTGATACAATTTTTATATTTTAATCGGTCATAATTATACAAAATAATTTAGCTTGTTTTTCAAATAATAAATGAGAGTTTCAAATTTTAAATTTTAGATTCACAACATATTTTGACTGTTTGAAAATTCATGTACTATAAAACTAAATAATTAGGTTATCTAATTAGGATGGTTGTCTAATAGAATAATTAATTTAGATTTTTGATTTAAATTAAATACTAAAATTGTCGAGAGTAAATGTGGTGATGACACTTCAGTATACTCCTAGTGTTTCTACTTTAATATATCTAAGATAAGATATAAGATATATCCTAATATTTATCCTTTAATATATATATATATATATATATATAAGATATGAGCTATTAATAGGGATATTAAAAAATAATAAATATGAAATACAATTTTTATTTTTTGCAGTTTAAATTTTTATTGTAGGAATATTGAATTTTCGAATATATACAAATATTTAATAGATTGATATAATTTTTATATTTTAATCGGTCATAATTATACAATATAATTTAATTTGCATTTTAAATAATAAATGAGAGTTTCAAATTTTAAATTTTAGATTCACAATTTAACTGTTTGAAAATTTATATATTATTAAACTAAATAATTAGGTTATCTAATTAGAATTATTATTTTATTCAAATTGTCGAAAGTAAATGACATCTTTACTGCCGAACAAAAAAAATGATATTGCGGTTGATTTACGAAATAATAAATTTTTTTCTCTCTCCAGGCGTCATCGTCATATTTATCACACATTCACATTATCCTCTTTCCTTCTATATCGGAGATGGAGAAATCCGGCTATGGCAGAGACGGTATTTTCCGATCACTTCGTCCGATGCTCGTTCTTCCCAAAGATCCTAACACATCGTTAGTCTCTTTCCTATTCCGTAATTCCTCTTCTTACCCTTCGAAACCTGCTCTCTTTGACTCCGATACCGGCGATTCCTTATCCTTCTCCCAGCTCAAAACCGCTGTCGCTAGACTTGCCCACGGATTTCACCGTCTAGGCATTCGTAAAAACGACGTCGTGTTGATATTCGCTCCTAATTCTTACCAGTACCCTCTCTGTTTCCTCGCTGTATCGGCAATCGGCGGCGTTATCACCACCGCGAATCCTCTTTACACGGTAAACGAAGTTTCGAAGCAGATCAAGGATTCGAATCCGAAGATTATTATCTCCGTTCACGAATTGTTAAACAAAATCAAGGGACTCGATCTCCCTATGGTGCTACTCGGGTCCCGCGAAACCGTACAGATTACTGGTTCCAATTCGAAAATTCTCAGTTTTAGTAACGTGTTGGAGCTGGCCGAGCCAGCTTCAGTTCTCCCGATCGTTGAAGTTAAGCAGTCAGACACAGCTGCATTGTTGTACTCATCGGGAACCACGGGAACAAGCAAAGGAGTTGAATTAACTCATGGGAATTTCATCGCAGCGTCTCTAATGGTGACGATGGATCAAGACCTGATGGGAGAGTATCACGGAGTGTTCTTGTGTTTTCTTCCGATGTTCCATGTATTTGGGTTGGCTGTGATTACCTATTCCCAGCTTCAGAGAGGAAACGCTGTGATCTCCATGGCAAAATTCGAGCTCGAGACGCTTCTTAAGAACATTGAGAAGTATAGAGTCACTCAGCTTTGGGTTGTTCCTCCTGTGTTCCTTGCTCTTTCCAAGCAAAGTATTGTTAAAAAGTATGATCTTTCTTCTCTTAAGTACGTTGGATCAGGAGCTGCTCCTCTTGGGAAAGATTTGATGGTGGAATGTGGAAGAAACATCCCTAATGTTATGCTTTTGCAGGTAAATACTTGGTTTCAGATCCTGTTCTTGGTTTTAATCCTTCAAATACGTTTCCCTTAGGCCTGAGTTTGTGAAGGTTAAGTTTTCTAGTTAGAAAAACTCGGTTTCTGATGTTTTTGGTTTTGATCCTTCAATATCATTTCTCCTAGGCTTGTGCTTGCTGATAAACTTAGAAATCCAGCTAGTTCATTGATGTTGCTCAAAAAAGAACCAGGCCAAAATGTATAATCATCTGCTTCCAGACGAAAGCGAAGAATAAGATTTCCGGCTATTTCATTTCTGTTTTTTGGACACAGCGATCATAGTTCTTGAATCTGTTGGCATGGATGATTATTTGCATGGCGTAAAAGAGGTGTTTTGTGATATATTCAGGGATATGGTATGACTGAAACGTGTGGAATTGTCTCCGTTGAGGACCCACGACTCGGGAAAAGGAACTCTGGTTCAGCTGGAATGCTTGCTCCTGGAGTTGAAGCTCAGATAATGAGTGTACAAACTGGAAAATCTCAGCCTCCTAATCAAATGGGCGAAGTATGGGTTCGAGGGCCTAACATGATGAAAGGTCTCAAATTTTTTCATATCTACATTACATATCGCTACTCTTTCATATCTATGCATTGAAAGTCATGTAAGTGGATTCTATTTCAGGGTATCTCAATAACCCTAAGGCTACTAATGAAACAATAGATAAAAAGGGTTGGGTACATACCGGAGATCTTGGATACTTCAACGAGGATGGTAACCTTTTTGTTGTTGATCGAATCAAAGAACTTATCAAATACAAAGGCTTCCAGGTTTGTCTTGAAGCCATTGCATGCATATTCACTGACACTTCTGAATTCTCTGATTCTTCATCTCATAACGTTCCAAAGCCCCGAAATGGAAACAGATGAAATCATGATGAACGGTTTGATTTATGTAGGTTGCTCCAGCTGAATTAGAAGGTCTTCTTGTATCACATCCCGAAATACTAGACGCTGTCGTTATCCCGTGAGTCATATGCACAGTTCAATACATTAGAAATACTGACTTTAGTCGTAACACATTAAGATTTCATGTGTTGCAGGTTCCCTGATGAAGAAGCTGGTGAAGTTCCAATTGCATTTGTTGTCAGGTCACCAAGTAGCTCAGTAACAGAGAAAGATATTCAAAAGTTCATAGCCAAACAGGTTTGACTAACTTGTGACTCAAGACTCAAGAGTCATCCTATCGATACATTTGTTTTCTTTCGTTGCTTATTAAAGCTCAAAACCATCGTTTTGTTTTCATCAGGTCGCTCCTTACAAAAGATTACGACGAGTGAGCTTCATTAACAGTGTTCCAAAATCTGCTGCTGGTAAAATCTTGAGAAGAGAACTTGTTCAGCAAGTAAGATCCAAGATGTAAAGATTCTTTTATTACCGGATCCGGATACTGGAGATCCGAAACTCTCTATTCTCGCTCTTGTCACCATATTTATGTAAGCATTTTAGTTTATACAGTAACACAAACCACAAAGTGAAAAAATAAGTCATATACAATTTTCACAATAAACTCTGTTATATTATTATTTTTCCAACCTTGATCATATAATATTATGCGTGTATGTATATTTGAACTATGGAGGGAAAATTCTCGATAAGTGAGTATTTAAATATTAAGAGGATTTTTCTCCAAGCTTGATCATTAATATATATTACCGCAATCAATTGTTTCAACCACAATTTATGCGTTTACGTAATTTTCGTTTAGATGAGATAAGAATTTTATCATATCAGGTTTTCATAAAACTACTTTTTCAAACAATATAGGATTTTGATGTTTCCGTTTGGTTTTGGCGTTTTAAGATTGACAGAATATAGGGTTTGAAGTATAACGAGACATTTACATTTCTGTATTTTAAAAAAACCCATAAAACTTTGTAAAGGTCCCCTCTCTTTCTTTTCTATTTTTGGGAAAATGTGGAAGAGAGCCTTTTGTTTTGTTTATGTATCTCCCTAATTTATAAGTTTACACAGAATGGCAGATTCAAGAAATCAGAAGCGTTCATCTCTGCAGCAGAAGCTGCAGCTGCAGCCACCGGATATGAAGCTGAGATCGGCATCAGACATAGCCCACGACTCGCGAGATCTACTTGTCTGCTTGAACTACATTCTTCTTCTTCTTCTTCTTGAATATTGATACATTTCTTGTCTGAGCACTATTTTAACCAACTCAAGAATTAATCATTATTTTGATGATGATGATGATTAGTTTTGGAAAAGAAGATTCTCCATATCACAAACAAAACGACAAAAAGGAGTTGTTAAAAAAATATAAACTAGTTTTGTGTACCTGCTGTTGTTGAACAGATCCTATGGTGTTCTGGTCTGGATTACACAACACCTATTTTGAATTTAAAAATTAGTTTAACTATTACTTAATTGAACTTAAAATTTATCATGAGAGATGGTAAAAATTGAAACTTACAGTAACTTGTTCTTGAAGAAACTTGATGTATTCTACAGCTTCGTTGAGAACAGAAGCCGTATCTGTCTGCAAAAATATTAAATCATAAAACGAAATGTGCGAAAATTCAAATAATTCTTTTAATTTGTTACCTTGCCAAATGGTGAAACCAATTGCTGAAGGGCAGTGATTCGATCACCAAGTTTTTCTTTACGAACTTTGAAGCTTGGCAATGGCGATAATGTCTCGATTCTTGGTCTTTTAACTAATCTTGATGAATATTCATTCGTGTTCTCTACTAATTCTTCACTCTTCTGAAATTCAACACGTCTACTTGTTTAGTCAACACAGAATTATTTTGGTTTTGAAATATGTGATTAGGGGTAATAATTACGTGCCTTTAAAGTAAGATTCTGGCAAGATTGTGTGATTTGCTTCTTAGATTCATGGTTTCTGATATCATGATCCAAGAAAGAGTCGGCTTCTGAATCGATCAAGAATGCGTTATCGAAGAACGGAATGTTTTCAATAAGCTCGGATTTGGCGTTTGGTATTGTAGCTTTTGGCCAAGAATCCGATTGTATTTGCTCGTTAGGATCAAATAATAATCCATCGAAGAAACTGTTATGTCTTCGTGTAAACAAAAAAGGATCAACGAAAAAATTAATTACTATGTAACTTATAAAATTAATTACTATGTGGACTTACATGTTCATAAAATCATCATTATGATCGTTAATCTTGTTATCGAAGTTTTGCCATCCGAAGTTTGTGATATCGAAACTAATCTCAGGGGAAAATGTTCCGGTGGAAGTTTGCGGTGAGCAGCCAGAGAACACGGCACCGGCAGCGTTTGTTGGCGAATTCCACCACGTTCCGGTGGAAATTCCGGCGATCTCATGAAACTCTTCCGTCATGTTCATAGTTATAGTTTGCTTTCTTTCTCTTTTACTTTGGAAACGTTGAAATTGCATGAGATATGATGTTATAACATATGGTATTTATATATGTACTCACTAATCCATCAAAATTATAATATAAACGGAATATTATAATCGTTAATTAATATATCTAGCTACCCTCTTAACCGTATGCTAACAATTGATGATGATTTAAAATTAAAATGCTTCTTATTCGACTGACTCTTGTGTTCGCT
Source organism: Pugionium dolabratum (assembly GCA_018901945.1). Lineage (NCBI taxonomy): Eukaryota > Viridiplantae > Streptophyta > Magnoliopsida > Brassicales > Brassicaceae > Pugionium > Pugionium dolabratum. The sequence goes on from JAEVFF010000531.1 coordinate 575,377, forward strand.
TTTCAGCTTTGTATAATAAGTAATGTGTTTACTATTAACTAATTATCAACTTTAAATAAGAACGTTGAAAGAAGAAAAAAAACTATTGTTTATCAAACTTCTGTTTGCGTTGACAATTTTTGTAAAATGTGTATGATACAAACAATGTAAATATTATAGCTAATATACTGCCAAAATATTATAGTATTGTTCGTTTTTTCGGCGCAAGCGATTGCAATTGTAGTTACGATCAATATTGTGATAGCAGCAGCGACAGTTGTTGTTTGTTTGTTTGTCGTCAGCGGTTACAGTTACAGTTAATTGTATAATTTTAGTCGTACCGTTATTTTAATCGAAAAAATTGCGATGCATGACGTAGCATCTGACCGCTGCGTATATCACAAGTAATTACGACAGTTAAACGAATAATAATATATCACAATCGCAATCACACGTGTTTTACGGCTGACAAATGCCCTTTAAACAAGACTAAAATCCACTTTGGTCAAGTTTTGTTGTTAAAGAAATTCACGAATAGCTCATTTTTGGAAACATTTCAAAATATTTATGATGTTTGAAGCCAATTATATCATATAACAAAAAATTGAAATCCAATTATCTCATTCTTCATATCGTTTTTAGTGAAGTTGAATAGCCATTTCATTCATATAAAAATATCTGATATTTAACACACTTTATAATTTAAATATTTGATATGAAACCTCTAAAAATTCTCATATCAATTATTATTATTTGAATGATACCTTAGAATCTATTCTAAGCAACAATGAGAACATTCAAATAGAATAATAAGTAATTATACATTGACAGAAATATAATCATTACATTACATGTTTTAGTACATACAAAATTTTGGAATCCTATATAATAATTTCACCAATAATTATAATATATTTTATAATTTAAACTGCACTATATCTCTAAGTAGTCATTTTGTAACAAAATCTACTCCTGTGATAAAGATGGTACTACCTAATATATATATATATATATTATTTTTTTTGTAGGAGTTACGTGTGCAAACTAATTGATAGATGTATTTTAAATATATAGAGTATTTGTTTTGGAAAGAATATGAATAAAGAATATGAGTCAAATGTTGATATTGGGTTAGATTAATTAGTAGATAATATAACGTACTTTTGTGTGGATTAAGTCATACTACCCAATATCGAATTCTCTTGGGTTTTAGGGTTTGTCTTCTTTTTTACTTTGGAAATGTTCTCAAATTTTCTTTTTTAATATACATATGCTCATGTCATCTGATTTGACTACTTAACCACAACTCAACAATTAATTAATTTAAATATTTGGTAACTTGTCTAGTCTCATATATTATATCATTAATAGATAGCCTACCAAGACTAAATTATGTTATCATTTTTCGTAATGCAAGTCAATTGGCTTCGGGTAACAAATTACAAATACTCCCCAAACTAAACCTGTCTAACAACTGTTGACAAAAAAAAAATGTATAAAACCTAATTTTGTTTGCTAGTAAAACGAAAAAAATCAGGTCAACCATATAATTGCACGATTATGGTCTAATCTCCTCGTCGTAATATTCTAATTTTTTTTATTAATTGAAATCTGGTTTTTTAGTTGAGAATATCTTGTGGAGTGGGAAGAAAGCTTCTACATAAGAAGCGATTAACAAATAAAACTTAGAAAAGTGTTAATGGTTTAAGTTTCGCCCCTTTCACCTAGCTAATCACATTCTTTTATTATCATAGCAATCTATTCTAAAGTAATAATTTTCGTTATATTTGTCAGACATTAATTCTTCCTATTCAAATAGGTTTCTTTCCCCATTTATATATTAGTTACGTAGATTTAAGAATATAGGATCTTTTTAAAGTGTAAATATTAATTGTAGAGGATTCGGTTCGCTACACGTGGCAGCTCTGCTCAGTGCAGTACAGCGATGAAGCCCTCGATACAGCTTCTAGTATTGGAGAAATGCGCATAATGATTCATGGTCGGAGACTCAGACGGTCCGCTTAGCTAGGCTTGTGGTTTGGTCTTTAGTCTTCGTGGCTCAAGGCGGTTTCGGCAAGCTCTAACTTTCGTAGGCGTATTTTTTGTGGCTAAAGAAGCTCCGATTCCGGTGGTTCATGGTTCGGTTGGCTAGATGAGGCGACTCGGCTCAGTGGGGTTGCTCCAGGAGGTCCGACGGCGAAGCTTCGGTGTGGCGCTTTCTCTATGGGGTTAATCTGTTTCCGACGGTTTATGTTTTCAATGAAGATGCGTACGAGGATTTGTAGTCACAAATAAATTAATTTTTAGTTCAACGTATATTTTTTTCGATATTTTAACTAATTAGATAACACTAATTAGGATTAAATTTGGGTTATGTCAAAATTCGAATTAGCTTAGTAAAATCTAGTTAGAAACTTGGAGATACGTTTTACAAAAGAAACCAATCCATAACCATATTACCAAAAACAAAATGGACTTCTAACTAAATTTCAGAAACCGAAAAGAAATATCAAACAAAAAAGTTGATTGGACATTTGTAAAATTACTAAATTTGGTAAAAACTTGAAACTGAAATTTGGATTAACCGATCGACTTGATGAGACAAGAAGAGGAGAAAGATACAGTAGTTGGATAATAATAATAAGTCCATTAACAACAATACATTAGAAAGTAAATCTTTCTTCCTTAACCGATCTTTGCAAGAACATTGTTCAAATTTGAGACGGTCTCTGTGTAATACTTCTCAGCATCTGGGCTGCTCTTTGACCTCGCCGCATAGTCCAGCTTTCCACACACACAACAAAATAATATCAAGAAAACCACAATCTCAGATCAATCCAAACACTATAAATAATCTCATGCAGAAAATTAGTGCTTAGATTAATGATCACGTAATAGCGTGCACTGTAATTCGGACAATTTAAAAATCACTACCGAACTATAAATGTCAAATTTGAATTTGAGTATTTCGAATCATTTTGAATAGCTAACTGTGAGTATTCTAGATAATTTTTGGGAATGATTTAAGTAATTTAAAGGATTTTTAGATTATTTTAAAAAATTAATTGCAAAACGGGTAATTTGGATACCCCACAAAGCATTTTGGATCGGGTACATGAAATGTCCGGTGACGACCCGAAATCAAAAGCCAGTTTACTTGATCGACAAGAAAACTAATAAAGGACTTACATTGTCGATGGTTTGAAAGAGCTTGCCGGTGAGTTCTTTAAGACTCTGTTTCTCTTCCTTAGGTTTGGCGGAGATAACGGTGTTAAGATCGTAACGGAGGTAAGATGCTCTTAAACGGAGATCATTCTGAACGTATGGCCAAGCTTTTTTGTCGATCAATGACTTAACGTTTATAATCTCTTTTGCAGATTCTTTGGCTCGAGCTGCAGCTTCTGTTGGTGACAATGGCTGCAAGTAAAATCTGTCTTTTAATGCCAACGAAAAGTCTCTTGCTTGGTCTGAGTTATCTGTTCCAGCTGCTCACACACAAACCAAAGCCACACATTCAACACAACAGAACATAAAACCAACACGTACGTATCTCTAGAATCTAACTATAAAAAGACCGGTTAAGTAAAACCCTGATTTTATTTTACCGAGAGTAATTAGTATATGATTTATACGGTTAAATTATACAATTAATGAGAGGATATCTGAATTAATCGAAACCTACCTTTTCATTTTATCTGAAAAATTAACGTAAACTGAAAAATTACTTTGAATCTTAAAAAGAAAAAGCAAAATCGGGTTTCAAATCCATGCATAATCGAAGCTATACCAAGTTATATCATATCTTCTTAACCAAAAATATATGATTAGACCAAACAAAACAATTTAGGAACTTTTTAGTCAATAATCTAAGAATCTGATTCATTTTTAGTTTCACTTACGAAGACCACCGGAAGGAAGTGGAGGAGGACCCACTTTGATGGAAAGAGCTTCGGCAAAGACAGCTTGAACGAACGAACCACCGGCTAAACCAGCTGCCACAAGACCAATCACTGATCGGCGACTACTATCCGGCACCGACTCGTTCTGCTGAGCCCTGATCACAAGTCCGGTTCTCTGAGACCCAACCGTGACTCTGGAGATGTTCAAACGGTTTGAGCCGTTGATCTGGAGATTTCTTTCAAGGACGGCCTGAGATGCGCCACGTAATCCAGTCATTGAGGTCAGAGCTTGAGCCATTTTTTATTTTTTGCTTTGTATAAGTTGATCAAAGGAGATTCGTTTGAGTTATAATTTCTGGTGTTTTGGTTATGTGACGAAGAATACCTTATCCGATTCATCTTGTTCTTTAGATAACTCGGATATGGTTTTAACCACTATGGTGTTAACACGTGTCATCCTGATTCTCTGTTTTGCCACATAGGATTGAGATCGAGTGTTGCCGGAATGCGTCTTTCACGTGGCAATGCAAATATATAACTCAAATACTAATTCGGTTTATCTTAACCGATCCAAATCGAATTAAATCTAAAAACCGATGCAAAAACCAAGCTATACAAATTTACATGTTTTGTGCAACTAGTGGAAAAACTGGCCCATATGGAACCAAAAGTTATGGGCTAAGATATAAAGGCAACAGGCCCATATGGAGGTAAAAGTTAAATTATTATAATTAGTGAATTATTAGTACATTATTATCGAGGACAAGAGTAACGTTATACCTTTTGAAGGAGTCCGCCACAGCTATTTTCAAAATTTGAAATAACAGGCTCCTCCTTCTTCAATCACTCACCCAAAAATACATAAATCCCCAATTACGAAAAAGGACGAACCCTAATTTTCCGTCTCGAATTCAGAAAAGACAAGGTCCGAGATTTGTAGGGTTCTGGAAGAATTTTCGTCAGATTTGCTCAATCTTTGGAGAATCCTTCGCTTAGCTCGAATCGATTTTTTTTACGCTATTGACGAGCAGAGAGTGAAGGAATCCACCGGAAGATTAGTTTTCTTGTTGTTTCAAAAGATGCCGCTTCGTAATCAGAATCGCGCTCCTCGCAGTCCAAATTCCGTAAGCCTTTTGTCGGTCTTCTCTTTCATTCCATCCTCATCTTTGTGTGTTTGGAATATGATAGTCAGTCTAATCGTTTGACTGGCCGTTTGGTTTACTGGAATCTGCCTTTAGGGGTTTATCTGTTTTATCGCATAACTAAGCTCTATTGAACGTCTCTTTGAATTCTAAAATGATACGTTGTCGAGAATATTCAAGAGTGATTCTAGGTTCCTGCGATTTTGGGTCCCTTTTAATAAAAATATATGGCTCTACTTAATTTGAATATGTTTTTACTGTTGCTGAACCATTTTCAGAAAAAGGAAGGTCTCTCCAGCATTCCCTTTGACAAACGAAGGAAAGTGGAGACGCAAGGTACTGGAAGAAGACAAGTGCTTTCGACAGTGAATAGGCAAGATGTTACGGCAAACAGTGATGTGGGCAGCACAGAGGAGTGTAGTAAAGTAGAATTTACGAAAGATGAAGTGTTGGCTTTGCTTAACGAGAGAGCAAAAGCTGGAAAATTTGATACCAAGGTTTGTCAATCGAGATCAGCTGTTTTTTACAGGGAAATTTCAGAAAAATCCTTTTGCCATTTAACTTAAAAATGTTTTTTTTTCTTTCCATGGTACTTACAGGGTAAGATTGAGCAAATGACGGACATTATCAAGAAACTTAAGATTTGTGTTAAGTGGTTCCAACAAGTGGATGAAACTCATGTCCAGGAGAAGGAAAATCTTCGATCTTCTCTGGAATCTGCAGAGAAAAGATATAGTGTCAAAGGTGATTTAGTTTCCTGCATATGTTTTCCTCACATTAATTTGTCTACACCGAATATGAACGTGGTTCCTAATTACTTGTAGAATTGGATACAAAGACCAAGGAGGAAAAGCTACTAGCAACTATAGCAGATATGAAGGAGCACATAGTGTCACTAGAGGAAAAGTTCTCAAAGGAGGAGTTGAGTAAGTTGGTAAGACTTTAATATATGCGCCTAGTTTTTCTCATCACGCAGCTCATCACCCAAAGTATTTTTTATCAAGTGTGGTTTCCCCTTATTGGTTATGGCTACTAGGACGCAATAGAAAATCACAGAAGAGAAAAAGAATGTAGAGTTTCAGCTGAGAAGATTCAGGATTCTCTGCGAGAAGAGCTTGGCAAAATTGAAGAAGAGAAAATGGCTGCAAAGCTGAAGGTACAACAGATTTTCTTTCCGTTATTCTGTTCAGGTGTTTAATTCTCTGTTACTCCTGTGCTTGGCATAATCCTGTGTCTTAAATGGATTTTTTTTTCATTTCCACAGGTGACTTCCCTTGAAGATATGTACAAAAGGCTGCAAGAGTACAACACAAGTTTGCAACAATATAACACCAAACTCCAGACTGATCTTGAAGCAGTTCGAGAGGGACACACTCGTGCTGAAAAAGAGAAGTCAAGTATACTGGAGAACCTTACTACACTAAGGGGTCACAGTAAATCATTACAAGATCAACTTGCAGCGAGCCGAGTAAATCACCAAAGACATGATTCTTGCATGCTTATGTTAGTGATTTTGAATTCTACTCACGTTGTTTCTCTTCCTTTTCTGTGATCAAGGTTTCACAAGATGAAGCAGTAAAACAAAAGGAATCATTACTGACGGAAGTTAAGAACCTTCGGAGTGAGCTCCAACAAGTACGTGATGATCGTGATCGCCAGGTTGTACAGTCACAAAAGCTGGCTGATGAGATACTGAAGTATAAGGAGAGTGTTGGAAAGTCATCTCATGAGTTGGACATTTTGATAGCAAAATCAGGATCGCTGGAGGTTAGTTCACAGTAGACTGTTTGCATCTTGTTTTATATTCAGTTGTCTGCAAGTACTAATCTTATATGATCTAGGAAACATGTTCGTTGCAAAAAGAACGTATAAAAATGTTGGAGCAGGAATTAGCTTTTGCTAAAGAAAAGCTTAAGGTAATGGTGTGATCGAGTGTACTTTGCGTGGTGGTCTACCAACTTTCAGATACTCTTACTTTGCCGATTATTGCGTTACACTGAAATGATTTTTCTTTGCTTTCTCCAGATGGTAGATGCATCTATGTCTCATACTATGACAGAATTTGAGGAGCAGAAACAGCGTATGTGCCAACTTCAAGACCGCCTTGCAGACACTGAGCATCAACTTTGTGAAGGAGAATTGTTACGGAAGAAGCTTCACAACACCATTCTTGTAAGAAAATGATTGCTGTAGGGTCAGTTTCTGTTGCATTCTTTGTGTGTGCTAAGCAAATTTTTTGTTCAGGAACTAAAAGGAAACATACGTGTGTTTTGCCGAGTGCGCCCCTTGCTACCAGATGACGGAGGACGCCAAGAGGCCAGCGTTATTGCCTATCCCACTTCAACTGAATCTTTTGGGAGAGGCATTGATGTGGTTCAAAGTGGTATATTTAGCGACTCATCTAGACATTAGTTCGTTTTTCCTCAATTAGGATCATTATGCCCGTCCAAGACATTAATTCGTTTTCCCTGCCTTGTGCTCTATCCGGATTCTCAGGTAACAAGCATCCTTTCACCTTTGACAAGGTCTTCGACCACGGAGCTTCTCAGGAGGAAGTATTCTTTGAAATATCTCAACTTGTACAGAGCGCCTTGGATGGCTATAAGGTATACCTTCTTCCCTATTTTAAAAATCTTGTAGATGCATAATATGCAAATTGTAGTTGCAAGTGTTTGAATCATGATTATTTTGCTTATGTAGTTGTCGCTGACTTTATTAAAACGTTTGTTTCAAGTTTAGCTGATGAAATTATGACTGATTCCTTTATCGTCGCACCTTTCTTATATTAAATGTGGACACAGGTTTGTATTTTTGCATACGGTCAGACAGGTTCTGGCAAAACCTACACCATGATGGGCAGGCCTGAAACGACAGAACAGAAAGGACTGATCCCTCGATCACTTGAACAAATATTCAAAACCAGTCAGTCTCTTAGCGCACAGGGCTGGAAATACAAGATGCAGGTATATATTTTTCCCAGAATCTTCTAACTTTTACTGAATGCTCCCACTGATAGCATTATTTTGGTTCAACATTATTTGTGTAGGTCTCGATGTTGGAGATCTACAATGAGTCCGTCAGAGACTTGCTTTCTACAAACCGAACAATCTCGATAGAATCTGTGCGTGCAGATAGTAGCACCTCTGGTAGACAGTATGCAATCACACATGATGTTAATGGAAACACTCATGTTAGTGACTTGACAATAGTAGATGTATGCAGCATTGGGCAAATATCCTCACTTTTGCAGCAGGCTGCTCAGAGCAGGTTTGTCTTGAGTTTTGGATTTTCTGTGTTTTTTGCTTCTATTCTACATCATTCAGCTGTTGCACAAGTAGATACTATGTGTGTACTTTTTTCTTTGCTTTAGGTAATTGGCATATCTGGTAGCATATAATGCTATTGAAGATATTGTTACATTCATTTTTTTCTGTATTGTTCTTTTTCAATAATTTACAAAGCTAAAACATGGTCAACTTGTATTTTTCAGGTCTGTTGGCAAGACTCATATGAATGAGCAGTCATCAAGGAGTCATTTCGTGTTTACTCTTCGCATTTCTGGTGTAAATGAGGTTATCTTCTTTGTCTTTATGTTCTTTTTTGTGTTGTAGATTTAACTTATCCCCTTTGAAATTCCTCTAAAACATCAGCACCCTCTCCTATTACAGAGCACTGAACAGCAGGTACAAGGTGTACTTAACCTAATTGATCTTGCTGGAAGTGAGCGACTATCAAGGAGCGGGGCAACAGGAGAGCGGTTAAAGGAAACGCAGGTTTGTAGGTTTAAAAATATAGTCTTCTAAGCCATTCTCATGGAGTATCTGCATTTACCCTCTCTAATCTTTGTTATTTACTTGACCAGGCTATAAACAAAAGCTTGTCTGCTTTGAGTGATGTTATATTTGCATTGGCAAAGAAAGAGGATCATGTTCCTTTCAGAAACTCAAAGTTGACATATCTGCTACAGGTTAAATTTTGTTTGTGAACATATATTATGACTCCTGAACCATTATGCATCACTCTAATAAAGAAATATTTTTTGAACAGCCATGTTTAGGAGGGGACTCAAAGACCTTAATGTTTGTGAACATATCACCTGATCCATCTTCTACTGGAGAGTCTCTTTGTTCTCTTCGTTTTGCTGCTAGAGTTAATGCATGTGAGATCGGAGTACCTCGGAGACAAACTTCCACAAAACTCCTCGACTCTCGCCTAAGTTATGGTTAAAAACTGGTGGATCCAGTTTCTCTCTAATCTGTATAACACCACCAATTGTTTTAGAGGTCTGTAATTTCTGATTGTGGTTTTTACATAGTTTTTGATTATGGAATCAACTTGCTATCTTGGCAATTTTGTGTGAGAATGTTCTTGCTCTATTTGCTACCTTCAAGTTTATTAATCAGAGCTTGTACGGGTACTGTCATATGTGTGTTGGTTTTATATATATATGAATAATCTTGTGTCTTGTTTTAGGACATAACTAAACAGTTCTTGCTCTGTATCACATAGTACTTATGCACCATTATTAGAACTAGTGTTCCAATCAAGGTCTAAGCTCTAGTGTTACAAAGCACTAAGTACACAAAAGAAGTCAACGAGGAAGAACAATAGTGATGGAAGAATCACCAAGAGACAAAGGCAAAGACTGATCAGATGCAGAAGCTCCTGACCGTTGATCACGAGAGTCTCTCATGGTTTGAAGAAGAAACCCTGATTGCTTTGGAACTGGTAAAGTAACGGTGGAACTGTTCAGCATGACAAGAATGGTGTCCATTGAAGGTCTCTCTGAAGAATCATCCTGAACACACAAAAGTGCAATGTGTATGCATCTTATCACTTCGTTTGTCTGAAAATTCCCTCTCATTGCTGCATCCACTAGCTCCAATGGTGAATTCTCTACCCATACCTTCCACACCTGCAGAGTTTGTTTTTTCTCCATCAATAACCTGATTTTTATATTGATTTTGAAAACAGTTTTTGATTGATATGTACTCACATATGTGACTAAATCTCCAAGACCATCTTCTTCATAGAAACTACTGTTCTTTTTGCCAGTTATGAGTTCAAGAATCAAGATTCCAAAGCTATAAACATCTGATTTCACTGAATATTGCCCATGGATTGCATACTCCGGTGACATATAACCACTACAGAGAGAATTTGTTTTATCAAGAATGAAGGTTCAATATCACAAAGAACAAAAAGAGAAGAAAAGAAACAACTTACTATGTACCAACGATTCTGTGAGTATTGGCTTGAGTTTGATGAACACCAAAGATCCTAGCCATACCAAAATCTGAGATCTTTGGATTCATGTCTGCATCTAAGAGTATGTTACTCGCCTTGAGGTCACGGTGAATGATCCTAAGTCGTGAATCTCTATGTAAATAAAGTATTCCGCGAGCTATCCCTTCAATGATCTTGTACCTTCTTTGCCAATCCAAAAGTCTTCTCTTCTCATTATCTACAAACAAAGAACAATCAGATTAACCAGTAAATGCAAAAAACACATATTTCTTAGAGCAAACGAGTGATGATATTGGCTATACCGAAAAGGAAATAGTCTAAGCTTTTGTTAGGAACAAACTCATAGACAAGTATCTTCTCTTCTCCCTCTAAGCAATATCCCAAGAGCTTTGCAAGATTCCTGTGTTGTAACTTCGCGACTACATCAACTTCGTTCTTGAATTCTTCAGCTCCTTGTGTTGAACCTCGTGATAGTCTCTTTATCGCTACTGTTTCTCCAGTTGTAAGCTCTCCCTGAATGGTTTTAGATAAAAACCATTGAGTTTTAATGTATTGTGGAATTATAATCACAAGACTTAATTACCTTGTAAACTTCACCAAATCCACCATGACCAAGCTTGTTACTTTCTGAGAACTTATTTGTCGCTACTTCGATGGCGCTAAAATGGAATTGCCTTGTTTCTGTTGATGTAATATCATCTCCATCTACATTAAAAAAAGGGAATTTTCAAGAAATTAGACTTGCAATGACAAGATTTTCCTCAATTCTTTCTTCTTTTTTAACCTGAATCCTGTGTTTCAGCACTGAGCTTATTCCTTCTTCTTCTTGCTAGTAAACAATACGCAGCACCAAGAAGTAATACACAGACAGAAACCAGTACAGCGACAACGGTTACTATCATTGTCGAGCTCTTGCCTTTCCCTGAAAAACATTTTCAGAAACAGGCGAACCATAACAATCTTTTTCCAAGGTTCTGTTTTTTATGTTCATCAATAAACTATATTGGAGATTTAAAGGAACCTAAATTGGAGATTGTTGTTCTTTTACTTATTAGATTGAGATAGAAAGATTAAACATTTGAAACTAAGATTCTTTTTTTCAAGATATATATCAATCAATATATCTCGTGGTTTTTGTGTTTCCTAGAAGTCTCAAGGTTTCACCTTTTTCTGAAGGAAGCTTTGATTGAGGAGGAAGAGGAGGAGCCGCAGTAATAGTTTCATTGTAAAACGGATAAATCTCATATCTAAAGCTACAACTTTTAGCGATTACTCTTCCACCGATTCGTCGATTACAACAGCTCGGTAACCTATTGATCGTTTGTCTCAAACAGCTCTCACAATCCAAATCGGTTAAATCCGGCGTGCACTGCACGAGGCTATATATCGTTTGAAAAACCGTGAAATTTGTTTTCTCCGTAGCATACTTGCTTGAGCTCGTAGCCGCTTTCACCGCAACGTTGATCAGCAAAGCAGCCAGCGACTCGTTAAATCTGCTAACTTGATTCTCTGTGATATTTTGCGTGTTCCAGAGGAAAACAACTGGACTAACTATCATTTTCCCTACGATGCTTTGATCAGAGTATCTTACCATACACTCATCGTACCAGATTACTGTCTCTTTCTCTCTCGGACACCTATGAAGCGTTTCGTTAGCCGCAAACGCGACACAGTCCCGGCAGATTTCGGTTGATACGTCTCCACGGCAGAGGAAAAGGCCGTAGACTCTGTTGTCATCATTGTCTCCTTCACCAGCGGTTGCGGTATCGAAACGCGAGGCGTAAGCTGCGTTTGGAGAGGAGAGAGAGGAGAGAAGTGTTCGGAGATTGGTTAAGTAAGTGCTGTTTCTTGTGAATGTTGTTGTGTTTGGACATATGTGGTAGAGATAAGTTGGAACTGTTGCAGAAGTAGATGTGTTTATCAAGCTCATTAAGAAGAATATTGATATCAGAAAAACAGAGGATTTGGAACAAGAAGACATGATTTGTTGTTGCTCTGTTTCTTTGAGATTACTTGAATTTCTTAATAATCATGGAAGTTCATTGGAATTGGGAGTCAAAGTCTAATTTTTATGATTAAAAATTGCGTTTGTTGACAACTAAGATTGTTTAATCAGATTGAAATGTTCAAGCTTCAATTTTAATTGGTCAGACTTGTTCAGAAAATGAAAATTAAAATGTTCAGTCGTGACCATTGACATAATAATGTGACTTAAAAAAACACGTTTGGTGAAGGTTTTGCGAATTGTACAAGTTCTATATTCATCGTTTCAAATTTTATTTGCGATTAAAATAGTAAATGGAAATATTGTTAAAAGCTGGTTTTTCTGTGTGAGTTTAAAGCTTTTTGGTTATAGAAAAAGTCTAAAAGATTCTGCGCGGAACACACACACACAAAAGGGTCCAATCTTTTTCTGTCGTGTCGCCAACATTCTTCAGTAATAATGGCGACTACTTTGCAGAGATTATTGTCAGCTTCGGTACATAATCCTCACGGCGTCTTCTTGAACATTCGTTTAATCCAGCGACTTCCTGGGTTTTCCTCTGGTTGCCGATATTTATGCGTTGGCTCCTCAGATCATTCAGTTGAATCCGTGTCTGGTAATGTTTCTTCAAACAACGGTGAGTCTTGTTGAGGATTGATCCCTTAAAAAAATGTGTTACGTTTTGTATTCAGCTCATCAAGTAATCGTATACACCAGGTGTTTGTGGAAATGTCTCTTAGAATATGCAGCGAATTTTTCTTCTGAGACCTCTTTTTATCATACAGAATGTCCACGCTGGGTGTGATTCCTAGATTTGGATAAGTTTCGTGTATATGCAAGTCTGAATATCTGTGTTTGTGAAGTTTTGATAAATTGCTAGATCTATGTATGATTTATGATGAAGAACAGAGGTAGATAGAAATGAGAAGATAAAAATTTGAAGAAAAATATCCCATGATTCTAAAGAAGGTTACACTTTTGAGAATCCGTATTATGGCATTTATAATTTTATATGGTCAAACTTGTTTTATAGTTAAGATGCTGAAACTTAGTGTATTATATAAGTGATTGTTGCTGATTCTTCTTACTTGCTGTAATTGTCAAGATTAGAGAAAAGTCGTGGAGGTAATGTTGACGAAGGGTTTCTAAGATGGCAAAATGGAGGAGGAAAATACCATAGTTCGGCCATAATTGATTCCTCGGTTTTGGTTGAGTTTGGAGCAGTAGTTCACGAAAAGGCTATATTGGGTGCAAACGTTCAAGTAGGAACCAACACTGTAGTTGGACCATCAGTTAACATTGGTCGGTCTACAAAGATTGGGTAACAATTTCGCTTAACATCTTCTACATGTTCTGAAGAAAATGTTGAAAGAATCTATTTGCTGGATTTTCTACAGATATAATGTCTCAGTCAGCAACTGTAGTATTGGTGAATTATGTGTCATACATAATGGGGTTTGCATTGGTCAAGATGGTATGGACCAATTCATTTAACACATGAGATTTACTAAATATGCTTTTATATAGGATTAAATTCTACTTTTTCTTCTTTCTTGTCAGATAATTGCGAATATTTATAAAGGAATTGATTGAGATTAGTCTTTGACTATTCAGGATTTGGATTTTACGTGGATGGCCATGGAAACATGGTAAAGAAGCCTCAAGTAAGCACACCTAGATTGCTATTGTCGATCTGAATTACAACATGCCCCACTTTTATCTTTGGACATCCTGTGTTTAACTATTTTTTTCCTTGATCTCCTTAGACTTTAAATGTGAAGATAGGGAATCGTGTAGAAATTGGAGCAAATTCATGCATTGATCGGGGCAGGTAACTTGATATTTCATTGATATTTCCTTATGAAACTACTTCCGTAACCATTTACAATTTATGCAGCTGGAGAGATACTGTGATTGGGGATAATACTAAGATAGACAATTTAGTTCAGGTTTGTCTTTGTTTCTATCTTGTAGCTCGATATAGATTGTGTATTGAGAATCTTTTTTCCCTTCTTGTGATGCAGATAGGTCACAATGTGATTATTGGCCAGTCTTGCCTGCTCTGTGGCCAAGTGGGCATAGCTGGATCAGCAGAGTAGATGCTTCTAATCTTGGCAAATGAAACTTTTTTACGTTCCTTTGAATGAAACTGTAAGTTTTTCGGGTTAACAATTTTGTCTTTTCAACAATGTTTTGTAGGATTGGTGACTATGTAGCTTTAGGAGGACGGGTTGCTGTTCGAGACCATGTCTCAATTGTATCCAAGGTAAATACTTGTAAACTCCCCCATGGGTTTAATTTCATAACCGGACTTATGGAATCGTATCGCATCAGCTATATCCGGTGTGTTTTGGTTTACAGGTTCGACTCGCTGCAAATAGTTGTGTTACTAAAAACATTACTGAACCTGGGGATTTTGGTGGCTTTCCAGCTGTAAGTATCTCTCTCTTATCTTCTTTTGACTCTCTCTCACTTTCATCTGATTTTCCAGCATACATCAAGATCCGAAGTTTGCATCCATATCTCATCATGAATAAGAACTGCTTCCTATCTGACTAAAACAGAGCTGAAACAAACCCGGACTCTGTTTTTGCTTCTGATATACACTGTTTCTTCTTACAAAACTGCTATAAGTGCAGGTCCCAATTCATCAATGGAGAAGGCAGATTGTTGAAGCTCAGATTTCGAGTAGGAAGAAACCGTAACTTTATCAAATCAGATAAATATTCAAATCCTGAGGTAATATGTTGAATTATGTATCAATGAACCTTTTTACTGTTTTACAAAATCTTTAGGTGATATTTTCTTATATTTTTAACTCAGATCATACATTTAATGAGAAAAAACAAAACAAACTCCCGAATCCAAATTACAAAATCTAAAGAAGGCAAAATCAATCAAAAGGAAAAGTAGAATGCAGAAAAGAAACAGCAAACAACAATTCAATAAATCATTTAATCAATCTAAGTGAAGTAGACAGGACACCGTTTATGGTTAAACTTAGGCAAGATCAACCCGTCCGGTCCAACCACGATATTGCAGTTAGCATGCATCCTGTGGTGCTTACTGATCCAACTTGAAAGTTTAAACCGAATATTCGAAACAATATCGAGCCTAAATGCCACCATGCCTTGCGCCCGATCATTAGTAAACTCAGTCCAACGGTTACTATTTACTGTTAAGGAAGCTCCAGTAAGCGTTCCGGTAACAATTGTTGTGTTAGTCGGCTGCTGAAAAAACGGATTTAGCAACGGGCTTGACCCGACCTTTTGATCTTTGTAGTAAATGAAACCATCCATTGAATCAAAGTACACACCCATGTGTTGATTTGGGTTAAGTATGGTTACGTTGAAAGCAATTCTTGCGTTTTCGAATCCGGTAGGCTGGTCAAGACCTTGGACCACGAAGTCTTGGATATGGAATCGAGGTCGATGAGGGCGTAAACTAAGCCAAAGAATGAAAGCAATGATGCCTACAAAGAATAGAACCAGGAGAAACATTGCGCATATGAATTTCGATATCCGGGTTGAGAGACTTTCTTTAACCCGGTGAGCGTAATAGCTAGCCGAGTAATGACGCTTCATGGGTTGAGTTGGAGGCGTGGGGCTGGACCGGATGGGTATAGTTGTTCGGTTCGGTGTCATTGTGCTTTGATTATTTTCTGATGATTTAATTTCCAGGAGGAAAGTTTGGAGTGTAGAGATTATGTATGAAGAAGAAAAGTAAATAGTTCTTGCAGTGTTTGGACAAGAAAGGAATCAGATTACGTAAAGTGAACACATTGTATTGGAAATCTTTTTTGTTATTGTTCTTTTTTTTTATGATTTTCAAGAGAATCGTATAAACTATAAAGTTTCTGAATACAACTTATGGAAGCTGTTAATTTTTAGCTTTAATCTTGTTTAAATAGACCATAAGACATCATTTCTGAAGACTCTTTTCTCAAGATCATCTTGTTCGGTTAATATGCCCACACCCCTAAGGTGTCTTTGATGCAATCTGCGCTTCACCAAGTCGTAAACATCAGAAGGTTTAATGGACCGTTGGATGCTTTTGATAAGAAGATTAACGGTACAGATTCATTAACTTAAGAAATGTAGGACCAAACCCGATGAAAATTTTCTTTTTTTTTCAGAAAACGAAACTAACTTTAAAGTCTTTCGTCGCATATTTGTTAGAGATGGGTTGCACTCCTCTTTATCCAGAGATCGGCCCAATAGCAAGGCCCAAAAGGGAGGCCCACTCTCGATAAGAGTGGGTGCACATCGATCAAGAAGCCATCGGATAGGTCAGCGACCTATCTGATCTCACCGAATATCAAAAACGACGGAGAAGTTGTCAATATTAAATGGTATTTATAATCATTTATAAATGTTAATGATTGCAATATTGAAAGTATGACGAGCTAAAAGTATAAAAGAAAGAAGAATCGCGCCAGATATCTTTTTATTTTAATAGTTCGGAGTTATCACTAAACTACCCATGTAATAAACTCTTTAATAAACAGAAATTCTCGTTTAGTTGATCTAATAAAGTTCACCTCGATAATCTTAGACTCAACAACATTGGTAATTCTACAAATGTTGTGTTTGATTATGTATAGCAAAGATGCAAGTATCTACGGTCGAGATATCTAACGAGAGCTTGTTGTAACAAAGCGAAGTCAATGAGTTGGTGGAACATTGTTCCGGCTTACGGGTCTGGTCTTGTTGAGGCGAATTTCATAGAGCATAATTTGTATTTGTAGTATGTTGGGCTTAAGGATATGTGGCTTTAAAAGACCACAATGAATAAAACAACTAAACAAACAAAACGTCTAAAGTAAGTCTCATCTCGTTTCTAACATTTAGAACCAAAGAAAGTCTCATCTGATTTTTAGTTTGGATAGGCAATAGGAAATTAGACTTTTCTTGAAAACGAAATATATATCATTAATTCTTTTTACAAAATTGGATTATTTGGTTTAATTCAAATTTGGCTCAAAAATTTCATTTTCATTCGAGTTACAAAATTGTTTTATGCATATCGGTTTCACCAATTATAGTTAGATTTGGTCTTTTTTTTTTACAAAATTGTTTTATACAAATCGGTTTCACCAATTATAATTAGATTTGGTCTTCTTTTTTTTTTACAAAATTGTCTGCCATTTTTATAAATGACAAAAAACAATAATGTTGTTGTCAAAGTATATACCTCTTTACTTTTTATAAATTATATATTTTATTTATTTCTCTTTTCAATTAATTTTCACTTTTTTCAATTACATTTTAATTTATAGTATTTACCTTTTTTATACATTCCATTTCACACAAATAACATATGCCATTATATATTTTTCTTATTTTGGTATTGGATTTTATTTTGCTAAATATATTGACTTTGTGCAATTTATGGATTTTTGCCAAATATATTAAATTTTGAAATCTATGGATTTTTCATAATACTTTTTTTTTCTATTTTCTCTTATTGTAATTTTGACATATATCAAAATCTCATAAATTATAATAATATGATGTAATTACTTTATTTTATTAATATTAATACATTTACATATAAAATTTTAAATTTAGTAATATATATCATAATCCAATAAATTATAAAAAAATTTATTTATTCAATATTATATTATAAAATAATAAAATTAGTCATTTTTGACGTCAACAATTATTAGTATAAACTTATAAAAGTTGCTTTTCAATTTATATATAAAATTTAAGTTTTTTATCAGTAGTTTTATCAAGTTTTGCTTGATTTATCGCCGTTTAATTTTTCTGTTTTTGAAATTTAGTTTTTCTTTCCTTGAAATTTTATTTTTGGAAGGCTAACTCTTACCGACTATGTATATATATATCAAAATTGTATTTTATTTTGATTTTTTAATCCAAATAGCCAACTTGTTTTACCAAAAAAAAAAGAAAAAGGAAAAAACAAAACGTAGGAATCATAAAACACGCGTTTCTAGAAAAGACGAGATAGCTTCCGAAGAAATGGGACCCACAATTAGAGTATTGCCAGCTCCACCGCTGATTCAATTCATAAAAGATAATACCATAATCGTGACGGCCGTTAGGAATTTTGGTTGTCGACATGTTAGTAAGCATTAAAGCGGTAGCTGACCGGCCAGACGGGTTGTGGTCATCAACTCAAAGCACAAATACTTTTCTTTACCTAAAAATAAGGCAATCCAAATTAATTTAGCAAACCAAACTTTGCGTATAAACAACGCTCATTTAATACACGTGTCTGCTTTTTATTGGTTATTGCTCCACCGCCTCATCTTTCTCGTGACAGAGTCATCCTCATCCTTTTCTATAAATTAATCCCTTTAGACTCTTTCATTTTCACAATTAAGCTTCCAAAATCAATTATCATCTTCTCAATTCTCTCATTTCGATCAAGGTAGCTTTCTTTCTCTCGATTAGTTGTTTAAATCATTAGCAGTTTGTTCTATCTTTTGAGTTTTATTCGGTAATACTTTTCCACCGATAGATCGCTGAATTTTCAATTAGGGCTTTTATCATTTGTAGATCTGTTTTATTACGCGTCGATCTTTGATTTTTATGGATCTCGTATTGAATTCTTGTTCGTATCTGTCTTCTGTTTGTTCGATCAGAGTTTAGTATTACCGAATTGATTCTTTATCGATCAGAGTTTTTGCATAAATTAAATCTGTTTTTATGAATTCCAGATGCAGATCTTCGTTAAGACTCTCACAGGGAAGACCATCACTCTTGAGGTCGAAAGTTCCGACACTATCGACAACGTTAAAGCCAAAATCCAGGATAAGGAAGGAATTCCCCCGGATCAGCAAAGGCTTATCTTCGCCGGGAAACAGTTGGAAGACGGTCGAACTCTCGCGGATTACAACATCCAGAAGGAATCCACACTCCACTTGGTCCTCAGGCTCCGTGGTGGTATGCAGATCTTCGTCAAAACCCTAACGGGAAAGACGATAACACTTGAGGTGGAGAGTTCTGACACCATTGACAACGTCAAGGCTAAAATCCAAGACAAGGAGGGTATCCCACCGGACCAGCAAAGGTTGATCTTTGCCGGTAAGCAACTCGAGGACGGTCGAACTCTTGCTGACTACAACATTCAGAAAGAATCAACCCTTCATCTAGTGCTCAGGCTCCGTGGTGGTATGCAGATCTTCGTCAAAACATTGACGGGCAAGACCATTACGTTAGAGGTTGAAAGCTCTGACACTATTGACAACGTCAAAGCCAAGATCCAAGATAAAGAGGGCATCCCACCGGACCAGCAGCGTCTCATCTTCGCTGGAAAGCAGCT